>JAFEMH010002192.1:0-367185 GCA_022495995.1 Adenophora triphylla var. japonica
CAAAAAAAAAAGAAAAAAAGAGTGTGCATAAAAAAACAAACAAACAAACATCAATAAAATCCTAAATTATTACATTCCAAAAAAAAAAAAAGAGTGGGTAAAAAAAAAACAAACAAACATCAATAAAATCCTAAATTATTACATCAAAAATAAAAAGAGAGAAAAGAAAAAAAAAATGTGCATAAGCTGTACAAATCTCAATCCCAGTCATAAATCTCAAAATCTCAGAAAATCAGGGGGGGTAATCAATCAGAATCCCTAGCGCCCGACGTCTGTCCCCGGTCCCTCTTGCGACTCGGGCCCGCCTCCTCAGGAGCCCTGAAAATCTCGGGCTCGTAATCGTCCTCGTCTCCAGAAAGAGGCTCGTCAGGACCAACCGGCACGCTCTGATAGGGCAAGCCGAGATCTGCGAAAAAATCATATCCGAAGGTGAAGGCGTCGGACTCCTGGACGTACGAAGACGACTCACCATGCTGCCAGATGTGTCCCTGCCCGTGTGGATCCCCGAGAATGACGTGATCCGAAGGCAGCACCGCGCGGGGATCGACGAGAGGAGACAGAGGAGTCTCGAAGAAGTCTACCGAACGAATAGGGAAGCTCTCCCGCCCGATGTGCGCCGCCGTGGTCGCCTCGCTCTACGCTCGAGGAGCCCCGCAAGCGACCATCCTCCCGATGAATCTCTTAGCTTCGATCACTTGCTTCGTCGGCCTTCTCGACGACCACCTCCGAAAACCGCACAAAAGCAAAAGCGTCGAAACAGCTTGAAGCAAGAAATGATGACGGGAAAGAAAAGAAAGGACAAAAAAAAAAGAAAGAGAAGTCATACCTTCATACCCGGACGAGGCCGGAAAGCTCGTGGAAGCCGCTCAGAGGGGATCTGCACCCTCAATCGGACCCCATCCTCGGGATGAATGAAAAATCCGTCCGAGGGTACCGCGGGATCCCAAGCCCCTCTCTATCCAGCACGGGGCATCCTCGCCTCCTCAATACAAATACGGGTACCTGGGCCGGTCGCCACAAATGCCGGAGAAGTCTTTGGCCGGCTCGGTAGTCATCCCAGTCACGTATCTGTCACTCGGGTGCATCATATCGGCGGGAGGCTCCACCGGTGTCCTCAAAAGCGAATTCACGCCATGTTGGCGCGTCACCCTCTCTCCCGGATAATAGGCATCGCGGGTCGGACCTCTCGTAATCCTCCATTGCACGGTCAAATCTCGGCGCCCTTCGAGTGCGCCACCTCGAAACGATCCCAAGGATAAAATATCATCCTCTCGTCCGTCTCGGCCTCCGTCAAAGGAAGGCAATCCGCGCACTCGAGAGTCGTACGCCCGGAGCTTATCTTCTCCGGGCATGCTTGGACCAAGAATGCATGGCCGGATACGCCCGACGTACTCCGCCAGGCTGCCACTACATCGTGACGTGGAAAAACTCCAACGCCCATTACCTGCGAAGGTAAAAATCCAATCAATCCGGTCTGAAAAGAAAAGTGTGTGCTCAAAAAAAAAAGGGAAAGCAAAAGAGAGCTTATACCTCCAGGGCAAACTCAAAGCGATAAAGGAGCTCACACCTTCCGGCCGTACCTATCGAGAGCAAAGTAAAGCTCACCCGGCCGCCTCTCCCACGAGACATCTCCGGCCATCTCCATGTCCTCCAAGGACCTCGGCAAGGCAAAGACTGTCGTCCTCGCATGCCCAAAGAGAGTGCTCGAAAAAGCAAACCATAAGAAGGCCCCGGCAATCGATCGGCGCCTATCCTCTCCTCCCCGGCCTCGTAACTCACAATGGTCTCCCACAATCTTCCCGTAGACCACCAAGCATACTCCATCCCCATCCCCTTTTTGGGAATAGGGAAAATCCCGTAAGAGCACACGAGATCCGCATCGCTATAGCCATCCCGCCACTCAATGCTGCGTCCATTGAAGAGACAAACCCGTGATCGCATCATAGTCGGAAGGCGTAACCGTAGCCTCGCCCCGGAAGAAGTGATGAAACGTGTGGGTCGCATCCCACCTGCGTGTTGCCGCGCCAAAGCAAACATCAAGCCCTTGCTCTTAGGAAACTTGACCACTCCCCTCAAGCACTCAACAAACTCCCAAAGCCCGATCTCAACAACAATCTGTCTCGGACTCGGCAAAGCTCCTCGGCCCGCATTCGGAAGCCGGTCCCACAAGTCAACTACAGACTCCACCGATCCTCGAGTCTTTATCTTATTCAACTTCTCCGTCACGTAGTTGTTTCCACCCTGCAATAACACAAAAAAAAAAGAAGAGAAAATGTCAAAAAAAAAATTGCATTTGCATTTGCACAAAAAAAAACATACATATGCATCATGAAATTTCAAAGAAAATTCGACAGCATAACAGCATACAATGAGCATAGCCCCATTTTTCTCGCACAAAAAAGACAGTTTTCAGCAAATCCCAATCAACATTCATGAAAAAAAAAATCTTTCATACAAAGAGTCAACGGAAGTAAAAACTCCGTCCCATTTTCAAAAAAAAAAAGAGTTCCTATGCATGCATGCATATCATCCATCATCCCAAAAAAAAATCCTACATGCATTCCTACGGGAGTAAAAACTCCGTCCCGTTTCCATAAAATAACATGCATTCAATCAACGGGAGGAAAAATTCGTCCCACTTTTCAAAAAAAAAAAATCATACATTCATATCATCATCTCATGTTGGCAAAACGCCAATTCTTTTCTCAAGCAAAATGCACATTTTGGAACACCAACAAATTCATTGCAACATGCATATCATCAAGATCAATATTCAAAAAAAAAAAAAATCAAAGTCACAATTCATAATTTTCGAATTTACAAAAAAAAAATGGCGAAAAGGCCAATTCTTTTTCCAAGCAAAATGCACATTTTGGGATACCCATATACTCATTACAACATGCAAAGCATCAAAATCAAGATTCAAAGCCAAGAACATCAATCATTCAAATTTTCAAAAAAAAAAAATTCAAAAATCACCCAAAATTCAAATCTCAAGCAAGAAATCAACAAAGGGAATGAAAAAGATTCAAGTATACCGTTCGGAGACTCGGATCAGAAGCCCAATGTTGCCAAGCATCGGGGTAGGGCTCCTCCGCAATCGATTGCGAAAGAGTATAGTGCCTCCTCATCCGGACGAGCTCCAATCGTCTCTCCGCCACCGGGCCACGTCCTTGGCCTTGAAAAGCACCTTCCCCGTGTTCCATTGCTCGAAAATCGAAGAAAATCGGAAGATTTCAAGCTTTTTTGCCCAACATAGGCGGATTTGCGGCATTTTCTCTCTCTCTCTCTCGTAATTTTCTCGTAAAATGTGATCGAAAGAAGAAGGGGCGGCCCCTCATTTAAAACCCTCTGAACACGCTCTCCTATCCGCGCGGATAGGGGATTGTCGTGGTCAAATGACCCTTTTGCCCTTTAAAGATCCGGGACTCTCGCAGCCCGGGCCCCTAACTTGACAGAGTTAACCAAAGTTAACCAAAGTCGGCCCCTTGTCAAGAAAAAATCATCCCCGGCGAGCCAAACGTAAGACCGATTTCCCCGAGAAAGATAACGAGATCCCGTATCTTTCATCAAAATCATCAAACGGCAGTCAAACGTAAGACCGATCTCCTCGAGAAAGATAACGAGATCCCGTATCTTTCATCAATTTCCTCAACGGCAGTAAAACGTAAGACCGATCTCCCTGAGAAAGATAACGAGATCCCGTATCTTTCATCAAAATCTTCCGCGGCAGTCAAACGTAAGACCGATCTCCCCGAGAAAGATAACGAGATCCCGTATCTTTCATCAATTTCCTCAACGGCAGTAAAAAGTAAGACCGATCTCCCCGAGAAAGATAACGAGATCCCGTATCTTTCATCAAAATCTTCCCTAGCAATCAAACGTAAGACCGATCTCCCCGAGAAAGATAACGAGATCCCGTATCTTTCATCAATTTCCTCAACGGCAGTCAAACGTAAGACCGATCTCCCTGAGAAAGATAACGAGATCCCGTATCTTTCATCAAAATCAAACGGCAGTCAAACGTAAGACCGATTTCCCCGAGAAAGATAACGAGATCCCGTATCTTTCATCAAAATCATCAAACGGCAGTCAAACGTAAGACCGATTTCCCCGAGAAAGATAACGAGATCCCGTATCTTTCATCAAAATCATCAAACGGCAGTCAAACGTAAGACCGATCTCCCCGAGAAAGATAACGAGATCCCGTATCTTTCATCAATTTCCTCAACGGCAGTAAAACGTAAGACCGATCTCCCTGAGAAAGATAACGAGATCCCGTATCTTTCATCAAAATCATCCCCCGGCAGTTAAACGTAAGACCGATTTCTTCGAGAAAGACAACGGAATCCCGTTTCTTTCATCAAAATCATCAACGGCAGTAAAACGTAAATCCGATTTCTCCGAGAAAGATAACGGAATCCCGTTTCTTTCATCAATATCATCAAACGGCAGTCAAACGTAAGACCGATTTCCCAGACGAATAGGTCTGATTTTCCCCAGCGAAGCCAACGGAATCTCGAGTAGATTTCGAACTACGAATGGGATTGATTCCCACTAGGGATACGTAGGTAGCCTATCATTAGGTCCAGCCACTCGACCAGCACGGTCATGCTTCGGCAGCAGATGTAAGACCGATCCTTTCAAAAATGAAGTCCAATAGAGGACCAACTATCCCAGACCATCAAAGGAAATCATCTTCAAGGCTCGAGGCACCTAAAATGCCATCATCAAGGCTCGAGTCACCTAAAACGCCATCTCCAAGGTTCGAGGCACCTAAAACGCCATCATCCAGGTTCGAGGCACCTAAAACGACATCATCAAGGTTCGAGGCACCTAAAACGCCATCAATCAAGGTCCGAGGCACCTAAAACGCCATCTTCAAAGCTCGAGGCACCTAAAACGCCATCATCAAGGTCCGAGGCACCTAAAATGCCATCATCAAGGTTCGAGGCGCCTAAGACGCTATCACACACAACACTAGGAAAGCGATAAATCGCAATCATCCCCAGCAAGAGCGGATAGCCATCAGACCGAAAATGGTCATTCCTATCCCCAGCAGAGCGGATAGCCATCAGACCGAAAATGGTCATCTCCTATCCCCAACAGAGCGGATAGCCATCCGACCGAAAAGGGTCATCTCTTATCCCCAGCAGAGTTTCTCTCCGGCCAAAGAACCAACGCAGAACTCGCTCATCAGGTTTGAGGCACCTAAAACGCCATCATCTCCAGGGTCAAAGACCCGAACTACGACTGGCTTGATTCCCATTCGGGATACGTAGGTAGCCTATTAAATAGGTTCAGCCACCCGATCACTCGATCATCCCGCCAAATATGGAGCCTTACTCTTATCGACGACCCCGCTTCATTCGAAAGCACCGTCGCCGAGGGGCTACTGTAAGTGCTCCAATTTGAGCTTGTTAGAATTTTCGTTAGAAAATTAACGAAAGTTATAACATTTCTAACAATTCCTAACATTCCTAACTTTTCTAACAAAGTGAGGGCAAAATGGGGATTGCCAAAAAAAGATAAACCAAGGAAAAGAATCAAAAAAGCAAAAGAAATAAGAAAAACCAAAAAAAGAAATGGCTGGAAACATAATCTGGCTGGTTAATTTGAATTTTAAAAAAGATTATTCCTCTTGTCCAAAGCCTGGAGCAGCATTTAATGAACAGTGCACGCCACCAATCCCATCCGCGCGGACATGATTGCAATTTTCATAGGGCTATAAATTGAGCCCTCCAGTCACAAAAACAAGGAGCCACAACACAATTTGCACCGAACCTCTGGCGAAATATAGAGAGAAAACAGTGAGAATTCACTTGAATTGTCACCATTTTCTCTTGAATCTTTCCCAACTCACACTCACTCTCAAATTCAAACCCTAAACACATTCAAGCCTTGAACCCATTCAAACACAAACTCAAACAAGATAGGTATAACCTCCCTCTTCTTACCCTAAATCTTTCATCCATGCATGCATTTTCAAACTACAAAATGTAGTTCATTCATCTTCTTGTCTTAGATCCAAGAAGATCACCATGGAAGTTCATCTCCATGGATGATCTTCTACCAAGGATCAACATTATTTTCAAGTTCTCTTACTTTCTTGCAAATAAAACATATTTTCAAAACCCTAAAAAACATTTTCAAGCATCAAATCTCATTTTCAAAGGATAAAAATCCCCTTCCCAAGCAAATGAAGTGCTTAGTCCTAATGTACCCCAAGGATGGTTTGGTATAGTTGATTCACCACTAAAATGTCAAGTGATCACTAACCAAAACCTAGGGAAATGGGGACAAGCATGGATGCAAAACCCCCCTTAAAATCATATTTTCTTTCTTGAGAAGTTGCTGTCCAGTAGCAATTTTCCAAGATCCCAGTCCATTGTCTTAATTTTTGGACACAGATAAACTTGGAATTTGGTGTTGACTACAAAACACTTTTTGTAGCCAACATCCAGATCTTTCCAGACATATTTTTACTTTATTTTTTGGGTGATTAAAACTCCTCTTTTAAAATTTTCTTTTACAGGCTAGTTCATCAGCTTCTGGAAATCCAGATTGCATATCTGAGATTTCCAGAAGGTTTTGACCCCTCAAATCTTCTACAAAATGGAAAATTCCTTCGCACAAATCTTATTTAAGGTGTCTGGAACAACTTGTATTCTCTGAGTTTATCCAGATTATGAAGTTTTAAGACCCTTGAATCCATTTCAAAATCAAAGGTCCACTGCCTTTTTCATTCTGGCAGAAGTGGCTCTCAACTTCAAAAGGTCTTTTGAGTACCAAATCTCAATCCAAAAATCTTCCAAAAAATCATGGGATCAGTTTAATGTCTTAAAAAGATATCCCAATTTTTACTTTTCTGAGTTTCAACTTATTTTGGCCAAAACACACACACACACACACACACAAATGATTTTCAGCTTGGAAGACTCGTTTTACGAGGCATTCCGGGTGCACACTAACGTCCTCCCGGCGTGTAACATGACCTCCGAACCCAAATCTCTGATCTCGGGCATTTTTCAAAGTTTTGGCCCTTAAAACAAAAATGGGGTGGCGACTCCGTTCTTTTTCCCGGGTTTTATTTGGTTTTTTTCAAAGAAACGCGAAAAATCGAATTTTTTCCCGCGAAATGGCGACACATCATCACACCATCCTGCGTTGATAGGCTCGGACGTGTTCCATGGCCTTTAGTCGTCGCTCGTCTAGCAGAGACAATTCGTCATGTCGGCTTCGGAGCCATTCAACTTCGTTGACGTCATTTTCCAGCAGCACTCGGAGTGAGGGAATTTCCAGTTCAATGGGAAGGACTGCTTCCATCCCGTATGTCAGGGCGAATGGGGTTTCTCCCGTGGATGTTTTGACTGATGTGCGGTAGCCCCAAAGTGCAAGGTGCAGCTTCTCGGGCCAATCTCGTCCTCGGATGGTCATTTTTCGGATGATCCGTTCGAGGGTTTTGTTTGCTGCTTCCACGGCGCCATTTGTTTGTGGCCGGTAGGGAGAAGATTTGTGGCGTGTGATCTTGAATTCGGCCAGCAGTCTGTCAAATTCCCCCTCGAAGTGTGAACCATTGTCTGTTATGACCTCATTTGGGATGCCGTATCGGCAGATGATGTTTTCCTTGAGGAAATGCGCGACCTTCTTGGAGGTGAGTACCTTGTAAGACTTGGCTTCGACTCATTTGGTGAAGTAGTCGATGGCTACTAAGATGAACTCGTGACCGTTGCTGCCTGGCGGAGCAATTTTCCCGATGACGTCAATTCCCCAAGTGGCAAATGGCCAGGGTGTAGTCATGCAGTAGAGATCGTGGGGCGGCGGATGATTGAGGTTGGAGAACCGTTGACACTTGTCGCGGCTTCGGACAAAGTGGATGCAATCCGCCTCCATGGAGATCCGGTAGTAGCCAATCCGAGAATGATTTGCATCGGGGCTCGGGCGTTCATGTGGGGACCGCAAGCCCCATTGTGGACTTCGTTCATGAACTTGTTTGCTTCTTCTTGGCTGATGCAGCGTAGGAGTGGCCCATGGTAGCGTTTTTTGTATAGCATGTCCCCGAGGATGATGAAGTGAGTGGCGAGGCGCTTTAGGGCCATGATGCTCTTGGTTTTGACCCCTTCTGTGTGTGGGTCTTCCTTGTTCATGAAGGTGATTTCCCGTTCTTGAGGTATTGGAAGATCTGGTTATACCATGGCTCATTGATGGGCTTAGGTTACGGTTCGATCTCACAACGGTGGCGGGAATTTCCTTTCGTCCGACTTTGAAGGGTTTGATTGCTTTTCCTTCGTGGATTTCCACAAGGGAAGCCAAGGTGGCTAAGGCATCTGCAAACCTCGTTTCGGTCTCTTGGCATGTAGTGGAAGGTGACCTCTTCGAATTGTGTGATGAGGTCTTCCATGCGGGCATGGTATTTTTGCAAGCACAGGTCTATGGTTTTCCACTTGTTGGAGACTTGGTTGATGATCAAGGCCGAGTCCCTATAAACTTCGAGTTTACGGACATTCCTCTCGCGTGCGGCTTGTAGTCCGGCAGCGCAGGCTTCCTATTCTGCGTCATTGTTGGTTACCTCGCAATTGAGCTTTATAGCAATTTGGGTGTGCTCGTCCTTGGGATCTACCAAGAGCATACCGATGCCGTTTCCCTTTTTGTTGGCCGCTCCGTCAAGAACGGTTGCCATCGATTTTCGCCTTCGATTGCGAAGATTCCCTCGTCAGGAAATTGTGGTTCGGGGCCTCGAGCCTCGTCGGTTGGGAAATCAGCCAGTTGTTCAGCCATGGCTCGTCCCTTGATTGACTTTTGGTTCACGTATTAGATGTCAAATTCTGCTAGGAAGAAAGACCATTTGGCGAGCCTCATTGACAGAGATGGTTTGTCGAAGAGGTACTTGGCCCGGGTCCATTTTGGAAACCAAGTGTGCGGGTGTGCGGCGCATGTAGTGCCGTAGTTTCCCGACAACCCATACCAGAGCTGCGCGAGGTTTTCTCGAGGGCTGAATAATTGAGTTTCTTTGCCTTGAAACTTTCTACCGACGAAGTAGATGGCATTTTCGACTCGTGACTCCTTTTTTTCTTGACGAGCATGGCTCCAAGCTGCGGTGTCGGTCACGGTTAGGTATAGCAAGTGGCTTTTCCTCGTGGGGAGGACGGAGAATCGGAGGACTCACAAGGTATGCTTTTATTTTCTCAAAGGCATCTTGGCATTACGAGTTCCATTCGATGTCGGCGTTCTTTTTCATCGGTTTGAAGATTGGCTCGCACATAGAGGTCAATTGGTTGACGAGCGGCGATATACGTAGGCGGCCCATGAAGCTTTTCACCTCTGTCTGAGTTTGCGGTGGTCTCATTTCGATGATGGCCTTGATCTTTTGAGGATCAACCTCGTTGCCTCTCTCGGTAACCATGTATCCTAAGACCTTGCCTCGGATAACCCCAAATGTGCATTTGGCAGGGTTTAGCCTCATTGAGTGTTTTCGGAGGCGATTAAAGAATTTTCTCAAGTCTGTGAGGTGTTGTCCATCTGATCCCTTTGATTGGATGAACATGTCATCGACGTACACTTCGATCTCTTTGTGGATCATATCGTGGAAGAGGGCGGTTGCTGCCCGTTGGTAGGTAGCCCCAGTGTTCTTTAGTCCGAACTGCATTACTGTGTAGCAGTAGGTTCCCCAGGGGGTTGTGAAGGCTGTCTTTTCATGGTCTTCTTCGGCCATCTTGATTTGATTGTAGCCGGCAAACCCGTCCACGAAGGACTTGACTTCGAAATTGGCTGTAGTGTCTACCAACATGTCGATGTTGGGTAGTGGAAAATCGTCCTTGGGACTTGCTTTGTTGAGATCTCGGAAGTCCACGCAACAGCGTACTTTTCCATTGGCCTTGGTGACCTTAACGATATTGGAGAGCCATGTGGGGTACTCGATCACCCTGATGAAGCCAACGCGAAGCATTTTTTCGATCTCCTCTTTGACTTGTAAAGACCATTCTGGCTTGATTCGGCGTAGCTTTTGCTTGATGGGCTTAGCCTCGAGATTCAAGGGAATCCGGTGCTCTACAATGTTAGGATCTAATCCGGGCATGTCTCGGTAAGACCAAGCGAACACGTCCACGAACTCTTTGGCGGTGCGATCCAATGCGTCTTGCTCGTGCCGGTGAAGAAACTTCCGATTTGCGTCTCTTTTGGCTCTTGGCGGTTCCCAAATTCACTTTGGTTAAAACCTCCTCGGCGGCTTGGGCCCGGTTTTTCTCTCGTTTGACAACATGCTTAAAGATGTGCTTAATGTATTGTTCATTTAATGTGTCTGCTTCTTTCATCAAGTGAATCGTTATTAAGCTGTTTGTGTGTTAGTTAATTTATCGGTTGTTAAAGATGCAATGAGAGGATACTCGGAAAGATCGAAGCATTCATTAAGAGCATACGGGAATACATTATTGGCAATGAGCTCGTAATCTTACGGCGTGAGGCCATCGGATGACTCGATAGACTCAAATTCAAAGATAATGGACTCAGGATGGGTTTTGACACTGGACTCTAGGACTCGAGGGGCCAGACCAAGTTGTTCGATCATGTCCTTTTTGCTGGCGGTGGGTCCGGAGAAGGTGGCCCGGTTATTGAGGGGCAATGAGCTTGATAGGAGATGGGGCTTGAAGGGCTTTATGTCGCCATTCCCAATCATTGCTATCACGAGTTATCGAAACAAAATCGATTAGATCGGCATCTCGATTTCTTCTTTGAAGCGAGGTGGAGCGGTGGCTCGTCCCAAGCATCGTCTGCGGAGTCTTTTGCTTTTGTCTTGGGCATTACTAGCTCGAATGCGGACTCGTCCCGCTTGTTGAAGGCGGGAGTGTTGACGAGAGAGTTTTTCGAGTTCTTACGCCAAAGAGGGGTTTTCCCGAACCAAAATTCGTTGTGAATAGTGGTGGTCATGGATCCCGGTAGAGGCGGTGTGTCGAGAAATGCTCTTCGGACGGGATTTGGCTTGAGGCCTCTGAATCTTGCCGAGGTTTCTGGCTGGAGCTTGTCCATGTTTGTCGGCCGGCTTTGTTTGGCGGCGATCGGCTCTGTTCCCTTTCCTGGATCTTCTTCCAAGTTGCCGGCCTTCTTTGTGAAGTACTTGGTCATGTCGAAGGCTGTAAGGACGAAGATCGGATATTGCGTGCAAGCCTCTTTTGTTATCTGTGGAGCGTTTTCGTGCGGCTCGCTTGTCCTCCGCAATGTGTTCGGGAGTAGGAATGTATCCCGGGCCGTGCGGGGTATTGTTCTTTGATATTGATGATTTGTTGGGTGCCACGATGGCGTTTTCCCAAAGCGAGCCCCGGGATGTAGTTCATGTGCTTCATCATTTTCATCGGGGGAGGGATCTTGTCCCAAATCAAAGGCGAGGTCTATGTGGCATACACGGGCCTTTGGGCTTTCGATGGTGAACCACTGTTAGCATCATGCCATCATTGTCATGTTTGATCTCCAAGAGCCGGGACGCCGTTTGTGTCGGTCCTTTCGGTGACTACACTATCGCCGTAGATGATGGTTAGATCTATTCCTTGGACGAACTTTATGCACTGATGGAGAGTGGATGCCACCCCATTGATGCTGGTGTAGCGGGCGTCCCAAAATGGCGGTGAAGGTGATCGGGATGTCGATTACTTGGAAATCTGTCGGGACCATTTGTTTTCCGAACCACAAGTTCAAGGTGGCTATTCCCAAGACGGGGCAGGATGTTGAGTCGTATGCCTTGATTGCACGAGTCGAGGGCTTTAGATCGGTTGCTTTGATCCCTAGCAAATCCATCATTTTGGGTGGAAGGACGTTCATGGATGATCCCCATCTACCAAAACCCGTGGGAGACGACGCTCGTCCGGTTGAGCTGTTATGTAGAGAGGCTCATTGTGGTCGGCCCCAAATTTTGGAAGGTCGAGCTACGTGAAAGTGATGATATTCTTTGTAATTAACGTTGCCAATCATACTGACTGCTTCATCGGGTGTCCTTTGTGATGGGAACCATGGTGCAGGCCGAGAGCTTTCTTCCAACTTGAGCTTGTGCGGGTAAGATGAAGTGAGTAAGGACCAGAGTGAGATGTTAGCTTTGAGTGCGCTTGAGAGCGTGTTAAGACATGATCTTCGGCCTTTGGGTCCAAGGTTTCGGCTTCTTTGGCGTAGGGCCCCTTTTCGGTTCGTGGCTCGGTATGGGCGGCCTTTTGTACGTCCGTGGAGGATTCACCGGGATTTGGCCAGGAGCGTGTCGAACGTTCACTTACGGACTTATGGTTTGCTTGTCTCTCCCATTTACGTAGTGGGAGGAGCACGATTGGCGTAAGGCCGAGGCGCATTTCAATTCGTTCCTTGTCATGGCTTTTGCTTGAAGCGTCAATAGTGGCTTTGAGATCTTCCCAAGACAGGGGTTGGATTATACTGGACCTTCGGGCCTTCGGTGGCGGTGCGGAGCTCGTCCCGGCTGATCATGGAGCGACGTTGCCATGGCCTTGTGCGAGCTAGACTTCTTTGGAGTAGATGACATAGTAGTCAAACTTTCCTGAGGGTTCTCGAGGGTTCCGACGTGGGATCACCGGATTCATACCTCTTTTTCGGTTTTGTTGAGAAGATAGCTTCTTCTTTCTTCGAGGACGGCCCTCATTCATTTCATCCTGGAATTCCATTTCCAGGACAAACACTACTGTCGCGGGCGTCCCACGAGATGTGTTCGTTGTTCGGCGGTGAGTACGGGACCTCGGGAGGCGAATGGGCGAGGCTTTCCCCCGGAGGGTCTGTGGCCTTATGTCATAATTGCATGGCTCGTACGAGGGTAACGGGTTGACTTACGGGAAACAATGAGAGACGTTAGAGAGGCCGTAGGAGCGATCGCTGACTTGGGAAGCCCCGGGTAGTTGGGTGGCTAATGTTCCGAAGTGGTGCATGGCACCTTCGATCCGAGCTTGTTGCTCACCTTGACGTTTCTCAATAGCCATGAGGACTGCCAAACTTCTTCCAATGTTGGGAAATTTCTTGGGGGTAAGGTCCCGTTCTCATCGTTGTTATCCAGCGACTTGGCCGTAGAGTTGACGGTGTCTGGTGACGAGCTGGGAAGGAGGTAGGACCTTGCTGTTTTGACACTGGAGACGGGTTCCGGGTACTCTCGACCACTCTACGTTAGCTGGAGGGGTGATGGGCAAGGTTTAGACACGGGAATGGCCTCACGGGATAAAAGGGGAAAGCTCACGTGGCATGCGGTTTAGTTTCTTTTTTTTATGATTTTTTTTGTTGTTTTAATTTACTTAAAACATGTTTTCTCGAAGTCCTAGGTAGGTTGGAAAAGATTGCTCTTCTTTTTCGCAACTATGCTAGATCTGGGTCGATGGAGACCATACGTGCGGCTATAAGCCCCTCGTTTTGCACACAGTATTTCGACATCCCGGGGTGGACGGCCCCGGGCGAGGGTCCTATAGTGCAAGCGGTTTCCACCGGCCTAAAAGAAAAATCGAACCTAAGGACCGAGCTTTGTCATGTTCGTTTTGATGCATTAGCCATGTGAATAGTGAACCGAGCCGGCCATTTGAGTCAAGATCGAGGTCAAGAGTTCGGCATGACCTCTCTTTACCTTGCTTGCGCAAGGGATGCGTGACGTTAGGCGTTAGGCTGGGTCATATTGTCATGGGCGACGTATCAAAGGCGTGATGACATGGTGTCATGTGAGCATGGATGTATATCGGGACGGAACATCGTGCAGGTGTAGCTTCGGAAATCAAGATCGAGGTCAAGATTTTAGCATGACCTTTCATCGCTTTGCTTGCGCAAAGGATCTTGAGTTCGAGCCTTGACTCGAGAAAATGGCCGGCATGGTATATGTATCCGAGGGCGTATGACACGGGCAGGTAAAAACCAGCGAGTACGGGCCAGTGTGACTCAAGACTCAAACGTGCGGGGTTGACGCTTGGCTAGGATGGGATGTTTGGAATGATCCCGTGCGCGTCCAAGAGGCCTAGGAAGACCAAACGGACTGGCGAGACCACTCGGGTTAAGGGTTGTAGTGTGCGGTGTATCAGGCGGCGGTGCGCGTAGCGTGCGGTGTAACCGAGGCGGCGGTGCGAGTAGTGTGCGGTGTAACCGGCGGCGGTGCGAGTAGTGTGCGGTCTCTAAAATTCTTTTACGAGTAAAACGAAGTTTTTGAAAAATTTTAAATGTATGCACTGAGATGTATATTGATGCATTTTTTTTTGTATTTTTATTTTTTGTAAAATAAAAACGAAGCACGTACACACACACACACAACAATTAAAGGAAGGGGTAAAATGAAAGTTTGACCCTCATCATCGTTTTAAAAATCTTTTGTTTTGTTTAAAAGTTTTTAAAACAAAAAGTCCCCAGCGGAGTCGCCAACTGAAATTACCCGGATCCGAGAGGCAGCGCGTTCGCGCCCCGGCATCTGGCATTTCCCCCGCTTTGCAGCGGTTTTCCGAGTTGGAGGTGTCTCGCCGTTTGTTTTCGCATTTGTAGAGTCGCCACGCCGTTTTTATTAAGCCCAAAACATTGAAAAAGGGCATCAGTTTAAAGATAATTTTAAACTGTTTTTGTGTGATGAGATTTTGAGTTCGGAGGTCAGATGACTCCTCGGGAAGAGAATATTAGAATATTAGAGCTCACCCGAGTTGCCTCGTAAAACGAGTCTTTCGGATACCCCTAATATCCTTTAAAATGTTGTGTGTGTGTGTGTGTGCTTTTTAAAAATGCATGCTGTGTCGGATGTCTACATTGTACACTACGTATTGAAATGTATTGAAATAGTAATGGAAGGAAGCCTTACCAATGTTGGTTCGTGTCTGTCTTCCGCTGAGGAATAGTGTTTGAGGTCGGAGTAGCGTTCCGGTACGGATCGGGATTGCTTCGGGAGGGACCGGTTGTCTGCGGACGGAGTTTCGGCGTGAGTTGATGTTGCAGGCTGCGTTCGGGCGAGAGGTTCGGCGTGCGTGGGGATCGCGGAGGATCACTCGGGCGAGAGGTTCGGCGTGCGTTGGGATCGCAGGGATCACTCGGGCAGAGTTTCGGCGTGGTTTGGGATCGCCGGTTTGACTCGGAAAGAGCCGGGACACCGTGGAAAGACCAGGCAAGGCCTCGGAGTACCACGAGGGGCCTCAGAGTACCTCGAGAGTGCCTCGGGGCAGCGCGGGAGCGTCGCGGGAGCGCTCGGAGAGGCTTCGGAGCACCACAAGGGAGCTCGGAAGGCCTCGGAAGGATCCGAAAGGGGTCGGGAGTGCCTCGAGAGGACTTAGAGGGGAAGCCAGAAGGCTTAGGGAGGAAGAGAGAAGTGGGAGGTGTGTGAAAATGAGGAGGGGGAGCCCTCTATTTATAGTGCCAGATTTGGTGCAAGAAGGTCCGTACGGACCTCCCTGGTAATCCAGAATTTTGGTTTTCCTCGATTTGAGGGAATCTGTGATGATGGTGAATATTCTGCAATTATGATGTCCCCTGAGCAATAAGGTCCGTACGGACCAACTTGACATGCAAAGAGGTCCGTACGGACCAACTCTGCAGGAGGGTAATCATTTTCCCCGGGATTTGAGGGAATATTGTGGACTTTAAGAGGATTCAGTAATTATTAAAGCAAAGAGGTCCGTACGGACCATGTATGCTTTTCCAATTTCCTGAAAATTCCCAAAAGGTCCTTTTGTCCCTTTTTGTCCCAGAAAGGCCCCTCCCTTGGTTTGGCTGGGGGTTTTGAGAGGGTTTTGAGTGCCAGAGGTCGTCGAGACTGCGTTGATGAGTCTGCGGTGTTTCCCGTGTGCTTGAAAGGGGGTGATCCAGATTGGGGTACTTACACAATGGCCTCTCATGTGCACAATCTTTCTTCGCAATTCGCCAACTTAACCCTTGGTATTGGTCGACTTTCTCCTCATGATTAATCAAAATGTTTGTTCATATCGAGATTAGAGGTGTGAGTAACCCGAACATTAATAAAGGGTTTTAAGCAATCTTGTGATCATTTTGAATAAAACATGTTTTCAGATGTCTCGACAAGTCTTCTTTTTCTACATTATGGGAAAAATAGAGCTAAACACTGATTTTTAATCAGCAGGGGCTTCCATAAACTTTTACAAACCTTTCTACAATTATGCTCTCTCAAAAGAGTCAACCCCAAAGCGAGTTCTTTTATGCCTTCATCAAATGAGGCCATCAAATAATACAAATCGGGGATTCGTCCCCACTTTTTGAAAAAAAATGCCCCTGCAGGTATACATTCCTAAATTGTCTTTCTTTTACATTTTCCTCTGGTTGACTAATTGACTAAAGAAAATAATAAAGTAAATATAGAAGGATGGGTTGCCTCTTTTGCTACATGACAATTCAATTTTGCATTAGAGCTGCACTGTACTCTTTAAGGGAGGATTTTCGTCAAGCCATTTGTTTAGAGTGGGGCTTCTCTGGTCACGCCGGTTCTTCACTTTGCTACAAGATGGGCTGGGTCTTTGTTTAGACTCATCTCAGTATCATTCTGCAATGCCTACCAAGTTTGTGTCAGATTCACAATCATGAGACAAAGGCTCTACCAAGTCACTTCTTCAAAATCAAGACTTCGCAAACACATCTCTTCGGACCAAGGCCTCGCCAAGCAAAGTGAGATTTGATCCCCATGTTGGTCATGGGTTTGTCAAGTACAGTTCTTTAATGTCCAAGGTCGAGAACGAAATTTTAATCAGGACCGAGAGATTCATCATATTTCCATGGCTAATATTGGAATCAGAGTCCATAAAATCCCTTGGACCAATCAGAATGAGGTGTTGATGATCAATTTTGGAAGGTGTTAGGAATTTTTGGTTTGACGATTGCCCTCAACCCCGATGGCACTTTCACGATAGAAGAGGAAGAAGATCCCCATCCCTATCTCGGCCATACAGACTACCGCCAAATGCCACCACCTTCCTTACATGGAACCTCCACCGGGCCACACTCTTCTCAACCTGTGGATCGGTCATCCTTTCGGCCCTCGATGCAGTATACATTCCACGATTCGATCAGGACGGTCGTTTGGGAAACAAATTGACTTGATCCGATTTGGGCCGGTATGGTATGCCTCTCAAAGCGATCGGGGTCGGCTCGGTATGTCACGACGGTTTGGTATGCCTCAGCGGTTCGGTACGAGATCGATCGGGAGCTTCTCGGTTACATCGGTTTGAAATGCCTTGGCAAAGAACCCAGTTCAAGATATCCAATCCCGGCACCGCACAAGCCTCACAAGATACCTTCATGACCATCTCAACGGGACACCAAACCCCAAATACGAGACTCTTGGACCCGTACGATGCGACGTGACCGATCGGTTCACGGCTCCTCGGCGGGGGCAAAATCAGTACGAAATGTCTTCTCATGGTTGGGGTTACCTCGGAATGCCACAGCAAATTGGAATCCCACCTCAGTTTGGGACCGATCAATCAGGACCTTCGCGGCAACGGTTTGGAATGCCTCCGCGATGCAGTCCCGGGGCAATAGTCGGGAGCCCCTCCTCGAATGATGCTAGCTCAGTGCTCCTCACACGCCTTTCACAAATCCATTCCTCAAGCTTCGATGGGTTACCAAGCCTCCATCCCGGTTTCATCGAGAATCACCGGGACCGCGGTACCCCCTGGTTATGCACCTTCATCCATGCAATTCAACAATCGGGGACAACGGCCGCACTTAAGCCTACTTATGGGAAACCCGAGCTACCCGGCTACATCAGGCTTGCCTCCACCCTCCTTGCCAATTGAAAATCAACAGCAAGCCGCAAGGCTCTATCCCTTCGCCCAGGCTCCTACTCACACTCCCCCGGGTAATTTGGGCCAAGGACAGGTTTTCACCTACGCCCCCGGACCGGCCGTTCCCTCCACCAGTCTGCCGCCAGTTTGAATGCCATGGTTCCACCACAAGACCCTCATCTGGCCTGGTTCATGGAACAACACAAGTAAATGAAAGCGCAGATTGCCGAATTGACCGCTAAGAAATCTGCCTTCCGGCCTACGGACCCAGACTCCATTTCTCCCCTGCCCCACAAATTCGTGATGCCTAATCTGGACCTCTCTGACGGGACTGCATGCCCGAAGACTCATCTGGACACATATGCCTTGGCAATGGAGGCCAAAGGGTGCACCAATCAGCAGTTGGTTGACTATTTCAGTCTCTCCTTGAAATCCAGTGCTTTAAAATGGTTCTTTCGCTTAAAACCCGAGGCCAGGTCTATATGGGACCAGATCACCAGTGCCTTTACAGAGAAGCATAAAGCTAATTTGGAGTGGGAAACAAATAGAGTTGACCTGCAGACAACAGTGCAGCATTTTGAGGAGAATATCGGTGACTTTTACAAGCATTGAAACCTCAAGTTGAGTAAAATGACCAACCCTCCTTCTAATGAGGAACAATTGGACATCTTTCAATCATGCCTGGAAGCCTCATTTGAGAAAGTCCCTCAGTAACTTCCCCTATCCTGATCTGCATGCGACGGTCAGTTCTGGGGCTAAAGTTTGACCAACAGCAAGCCACTGCTCCTACTTATCGGTTCCAAGCTTCTGCCCTTAACTCAGCTCCTGTCCTACCCCAAAAGGCAAGGAAGCAATTAATTATGCGGGCCAGGATCGCAACAATGCCACTCCTCTCATGCCAAGGAAAGGTGATGTGCCCAAGCCGCGGAGCCTTAAGCTCGAAGATTTCGGAATGCCTCTGAGCAAAGTCTTTCAAGGACTTGTGAAGGAAGGTCTGACCAGACCTTTGGACAACCATCAGCCCATGGATCCAACTAAACTCTGTGCTTCCCACTAGTATCATGGGCACGAAGAAGGGCGGTGTGAGAACTGATCGAAAAGGATACCCCAAGGGCCCAACACAGTCAACAATCCATTCCCTAAGAAAAACCATAGGGTGAATATGATTGAAGCCATGAACAAGCCAAGTGCCACTATGGCTAACAGTTCCCATATGGAAGACGCCCTTCGAAGGGAGGATTCTAGTTGCATAGTTGTTATCAAAGATGGGTTTCTCACTCCATGACGTAATGCTGCAACGAGTCTGGGGTCACATCAACTTCACCTCGAGGTCTCTCACGTTGATCGATCGGCTTGATACTTCATCAGTATGTCAGTTTTACAGTCAAACCTTTGACTGGACCCCTGTAGTGACGTTTTGTCAAACCTGGGGCTTCATCAAATCAGAAAGCTTCTGTGGCTTTCGCCATGTCTTTTCCACAGAATGGGGCTTTATCAAGTCATACCTATCTTCAGAAGAAAGGTCTAGTCACCTCAACAACTATCTTGGAGTTTCAGCTTTAGAACTTGGTATATGGCAACTCCCTGCATCATCAAAGGTTGAAAACTGGGAATCTCCTCATATCACCATTTCGCCAAGTCATTCTCCAAATTTATGTCAAGTCACAACTAACCCAAGCGAGAGAGGGTTCATTCATGTCAACATACTTTGATGCTAGAGCCTATCAGCATCAGCTTCAAATGTTCGAGACTGAAAAGAAATTTCAATCGAGACCCGGGGTTCAAATCCAACTTCATCCCAAGATCAAAATTGACAACATCAATGACATGCAATTCAGTCCGCGGCCAAAGGATATTACCCCACCAGCTCAAAGCTTGTCCCAAACAGTCCACAACACATACAAACCCTCTCACCACATGCATCCCCACAAAAATCTCCCCAGGGCTCATGTAGCATGCAAAACATGAATCAATAAAAAAAAACCTAAGCAATTGCGAATCATTTTTAGTTCCCTGCATGCATCCATCATCATGAATGTCATATGTGCATTTGTCCCTCTACTAACAAATGTAGCAATTCAAGCACGAAAGACCAGTTTTCCATCACTACCCGAAACCTCTCCGCAGCAAGGATGGTCTCCACCAAAGCGTAATTCCAATGACTTCAACGGAACTACCCAAATGACTGATACCTCAGGTCAACACCCTCTTGGTTCGAACCCCTCAAGCCCACGTCAGCTTGTGCTCGGACACCTAAAGTCGACATCAGCCTGATTCAGACACCTCAATCCTGCACCATTTTGGCCTCAGACACATTAGGACAACACCACCTTGGCTCCAGGTCTACAGTGCATCGAGTCCGTGAAGACATCTTCCGACATCTCCAGTTTGGCAAAGACGACCTCCAATGTCCACAAATGGATGAAGACAGCCTCCAGCATCTACAGTTTGGCAAAGATAGTCCCCAAAGACAAGCTTCGGCGTCTGCAACTTACTAAAGACGACCTCCAATGTCCACAAATGGATGAAGACAACCCCCAACATCCACAAACATATGAAGACCGCCTCCAGTGTCTACAAATCGGTCAGGGACGCCAAGTTCTCAAATGCTAATCGGTCAGGGACGCCAAGTTCTCAAAATGCAAATCGGTCCGGGACACCAAGTTCTCAAAATGCAAATCGGTCAGGGACGCCAAGTTCTCAAAATACAAATCGGTCAGGGACACCAAGTTCTCAAAATGCAATTCGGTCAGGGATGCCAAGTTCTCAAAATACAATTCGGTCAGGGACGCCAAGTTCTCAAATGCAAATCGGTCAGGGACGCCAAGTTCTCAAAATGCAAATCGGTCAGGGACGCCAAGTTCTCAAATGCTAATCGGTCAGGGACGCCAAGTTCTCAAAATGCAAATCGGTCCGGGACACCAAGTTCTCAAAATGCAAATCGGTCAGGGACGCCAAGTTCTCAAAATACAAATCGGTCAGGGATACCAAGTTCTCAAAATGCAATTTGGTTAGGGACGCCAAGTTCTCAAAATACAATTCGGTCAGGGACGCCAAGTTCTCAAATGCAAATCGGTCAGGGACGCCAAGTTCTCAAAATGCAAATCGGTCAGGGACGCCAAGTTCTCAAAATGAAAATTGGTCAGGGACGCCAAGTTCTCAAATGCAAATGGGTCAGGGACGCCAAGCTCTCAAATGCAATTCGATCAGAGACACCAAGTAGGTCAGGGACGCCAAGTTTTCAAATGCCAATCGGTCAGAGGTACCTCACGCCCCTAAATGTTTCAACATCTCGATCAGATACATCAAGACTCTCAACACTATCAACTACCACACAGCCCCCGCGACTTGCTCTCCTACAGGTAAGCACAGCAAAGGTACGTTAGTCCCTCAACATATCTCAAATGTTGCATGATTACCCATAGATTTAGCTATCTCTATCTCAGCAAATAGCGACGGAAGCTTTAGTTCCTTAAGGTGACAGCCTCCGAATTATCAAAAGGCCCAGGATCCTATACCTGTTCCTAACTGTCCAGCGGATTTTGAACTACGTCCAGGCTTGATTCCCACTCGGGATACGTTGGTAGCCTACCATAGGTCCAGCCGCTTGACCGACACGGTCACCCTTTTTCCCAATAATCATTGTAAGCTCTAATCTTCCCCAGCAAGAATGCCCTCAAATAGTCTCCTTCAACCTCGATTTAGGTTCATACTCCTGAACTAAGTCCTCATTTAGGTTCATACTCCTGAACTAAGTCCTCATTTAGGTTCATACAATGGAACTAAACCTCAACTTAGGTTCATCCCTAACGAAAGCCAACGGAATTCCGTCCCTTTCACCTCCGGCAGCAAACGTAAGACCAATCCCTTCAAATGAAGTCCACCAAAAGACAGTCTATCCCCTCAGAGTCCGTCCCCAACGAAAGGATACGAACATCGAAGGAAATTGTTTCAAAACAAGTTAATACCTCCAGATCACCCTTTGTCAAGGTTCGAGGCACCTAAGATGCCATCATCAAGGTTCGAGGCACCTAAAATGCCATCATCAAGGTTCGAGGCACCTAAAACGCCATCATCAAGGTTCAAGGCACCTAAAACGCCATCATCAAGGTTTGAGGCACCTAAGACGCCATCATCAAGGTTCAAGGCACCTAAAACGCCATCATCAAGGTTCGAGGCACCTAAGACGCCATCATCAAGGTTCAAGGCACCTAAAACGCCATCATCAAGGTTTGAGGCACCTAAGACGCCATCACCAAGGTTCAAGGCACCTAAAACGCCATCATCAAGGTTTGAGGCACCTAAGACGCCATCACCAAGGTTTGAGGCACCTAAGACGCCATCACCAAGGTTCAAGGCACCTAAAACAACATCATCAAGGTTCGAGGCACCTAAGACGCCATCATCAAGGTTCGAGGCACCTAAAACGCCATCATCAAGGTTCGAGGCACCTAAGACGCCATCATCAAGGTTCAAGGCACCTAAGACGCCATCATTAAGGTTTGAGGCACCTAAAACGCTATCACACACAACACTAGGAAAGCGAAAAATCGCAATCATCCCCTAATTCGACAAACCGAAATCATTACCAGGGCGACTTCCCAAAAATAGTCAAATCATAGGGTGACTTCCCAAAAATAGTCAAATCATAGGGTGACTTCCCAAAAATAGTCAAATCATAGGGTGACTCCCCAAAAATAGTCAAATCATAGGGCAACTTCCCAAAAATAGTCAGATCTTAGGGCGACTTCCCAAAAATAGTCAAATCATAGGGTGACTTCCCAAAAATAGTCAAATCATAGGGTGACTCCCCAAAAATAGTCAAATCATAGGGCGACTTCCCAAAAATAGTCAAATCTTAGGGCGACTTTCCAAAAATAGTCAGATCTTAGGGCGACTTCTCAAAAATAGTCAAATCATAGGGTGACTTCCCAAAAATAGTCAAATCATAGGGTGACTCCCCAAAAATAGTCAAATCATAGGGCGACTTCCCAAAAATAGTCAGATCTTAGGGCGACTTCCCAAAAATAGTCTAATCATAGTGTGACTTCCCAAAAATAGTCAGATCTTAGGGCGACTTCCCAAAAATAGTCAAATCTTAGGGCGACTTCCCAAAAATAGTCAGATCTTAGGGCGACTTCCCAAAAATAGTCAAATCATAGGGTGACTTCCCAAAAATAGTCAGATCTTAGGGCGACTTCCCAAAAATAGTCAAATCATAGGGTGACTTCCCAAAAATAGTCAAATCATAGGGTGACTCCCCAAAAATAGTCAAATCATAGGGCGACTTCCCAAAAATAGTCAGATCTTAGGGCGACTTCCCAAAAATAGTCAAATCATAGGGTGACTTCCCAAAAATAGTCAAATCATAGGGTGACTCCCCAAAAATAGTCAAATGATAGGGCGACTTCCCAAAAATAGTCAGATCTTAGGGCGACTTCCCAAAAATAGTCTAATCATAGGGTGACTTCCCAAAAATAGTCAGATTTTAGGGCGACTTTCCAAAAATAGTCAAATCTTAGGGCGAATTCCCAAAAATAGTCAGATCTTAGGGCGACATCCCAAAAATAGTCAAATCATAGGGTGACTTCCCAAAAATAGTCAGATCTTAGGGCAACTTCCCAAAAATAGTCAAATCATAGGGTGACTCCCCAAAAATAGTCAAATCATAGGGCGACTTCCCAAAAATAGTCAGATCTTAGGGCGACTTCCCAAAAATAGTCAGATCTTAGGGCGACTTCCCAAAAATAGTCAAATCATAGGGTGACTTCCCAAAAATAGTCAAATCATAGGGTGACTCCCCAAAAATAGTCAAATCATAGGGCGACTTCTCAAAAATAGTCAGATCTTAGGGCGACTTCCCAAAAATAGTCTAATCATAGGGTGACTTCCCAAAAATAGTCAGATCTTAGGGCGACTTCCCAAAAATAGTCAAATCTTAGGGCGACTTCCCAAAAATAGTCAGATCTTAGGGCGACTTCCAAAAAATAGTCAAATCATAGGGTGACTTCCCAAAAATAGTCAGATCTTAGGGTAACTTCCCAAAAATAGTCAAATCTTAGGTTGACACCCTAAAACAGTCACTCTAGGGTCGACATCGAAAGATCTGAACTACGACTGGCTTGATTCCTCTTAAGGATACGTAGGTAGCCTACCATTAGGTTCAGCCATCAGACCAAAATGGTCATT
Source organism: Adenophora triphylla var. japonica (assembly GCA_022495995.1). Classification (NCBI taxonomy): domain Eukaryota; kingdom Viridiplantae; phylum Streptophyta; class Magnoliopsida; order Asterales; family Campanulaceae; genus Adenophora; species Adenophora triphylla. Next base: position 23,907 of record JAFEMH010002192.1, read on the forward strand.
CCTATCCCCAGCAGAGCGGATATACAACTCTAGCCACCAGACCAAAATGGTCATTTCCTATCCCCAGCAGAGTTTCTTTCAGCAATCGACTGCAGAACTCGCTCGCCAGGTTGACACCCTAAAACAGTCACTCCATGGTCAAAGACCCGAACTACGGCCGGCTTGATTCCCATTCGGGATACGTAGCTAGCCTATCGCTAGGTTCAGCCACTCGATCACTTGATCATCCTGTCAAATATGGAGCCTTACTCTTATCGACGACCCCGCTTCCTTCGAAAGCGCCGTCGCCGAGGGGCTACTGTAAGTACTCCAATTTGAGTTGTTAGCATTTTCGTTAGAAAATTAACGAAAGTCTTAACATTCTTAATATTTCTAACAATTCCTAACCTTTCTAACAAAGTAAGGGTAGATTAGGGATTGCCATTTAAGGTTAAACCAAGAAAAGAATCTTAAAAAAGAAAAGAAATTGGAAAAATCCGAATTTGGCAAGCTGAAAAACAAAGAACCGGGCCTTGAATTTTCAAAAGATATTCCTTGTGTCCAAAGCCTGGAGCTGCATTTAAGGAACAGTGCACGCCTCCAGACTGATCCGCGCGGATGACTATGGCATTTCCAGAGGCCTATAAATTGAACCCTCCTCTCTCAGTTTACACAACACAATTCACTCACAAGAACAAAGACTCAAAAATAGAGAGAAAACAGTGGGAATCCTTAGATTGCCACCATTTTCTCTTGAATCTTTTCCAAATCCCACTCACTCCAAATACTCTCAAATCACTCCCATTCATACCCAAGCCCAAGCTTCAATCACCCCTTAAGAGGAGGATTAGAGAGAAAACATAGAGGACTTAATTGTTATCAACTTGTTTTCTCTTTGACCAACTCTAATCACAAGCCCTAAACACATTCAAACCCTAAACACATTCAAGCCTTGAATCCATTCAAACACAAACACAAGGGAAGATAGGTATAACCTCCCTCTCCCTACCCTAAATCTCTCTCATTCATGCATGCACTTTCAAACTCCAAAATGTAGTTTGTTCATTTCTTGCTTTAGATCCAAGAGGATCACCATGGAAGTTCATCTCCATGGATGATCCTCTACAAGGATCAACATTACTTTCAAAGTGTTTTTACTTACTTGCAAACACATTTTCAAAACCCTAAAAATCATTTTCATACATCAAATCTTCATTTTCAAGGATAAAATTCCCCTTCCCAAGCAAATGAAATGCTTAAATCCTAATGTACCCCAAGGATAGCTTAATATAGTTGATTCACCACTAAAATGTCAAGTGATCACTAATCAAAGCCTAAGGAAATGGGGACAAGCATGGATGCAAAACCCCCCTTTAAAATCATGTTTTTCTTCTTAAGAAAGTTGCTGTCCAGTAGCAATTTTCTAAGACCTCTGTCCATGGTATAATTTTTTGAACACAGATAAACTTGTAATTTGGTTTTGACTACAAAACACTTTTTGTAGCCAACATCCAGATATTTCCAGACATATTTTTACTTTATTTATTGCGTGAGTAAAACTCCCTTTTTCAAATTTTCTTTCAAAGGTCAGTTCATCAGTCTCTGGAAGTCCAGATTTCATATCTGATATTTCCAGAAGGTTTTGGTCCACAAAATCACCTCCAAATGGGAAAGTTCTTTTATAGAAACCTTATTTAAGGTGTTTTGAACAACTTTCATTCTCGGACTTTTCCCAGATTCTGAGATTTTTAAGCCCTTAAACCCATTTTAAAATAAAGTGTCCACTGCCTTTTTCATTCTGGCAGAAATGTTTTTCAACTTCAAAAAATCCTTTGAGTCCCAAAACTCAACCCAAAAATCACACCAAAAATCATGGGATTTTTTCAAAGTCTAATAAAGAGTTCCCAATTTTTACTTTCCAGTTTCAACTTATTTTGGCCAAAACACACACACACACACACAAATGATTTTTAATGCTTGGAAGACTCGTTTTACGAGGCATTCCGGGTGAACACTAACGTTCTTCCCGGAGTGTAACGTGACCTCCGAATCCAAATCTCTAATCTTGGGCATTTTTCAATGTTTTGGCCCTTAAAATAAAAATGGCGTGGTGACTCCGTTTGATTTCAAAAATCGGGTACATCACAGCACCGAATCCCAACATAGTGTGTCGTCTTCATAAGTCTCTTTATGGTCTGAAGCAGGCTCCTAGGTGTTGGTTTGCCAAGTTACTGGCTTCTTTGAAGAGTTATGGTTTCCTCCAATCCTACTCCGACTATTCTCTATTTACCTTCACAAAAGGAACGATCCAGATGAACGTGCTTGTGTATGTTGACGATCTCATTATTGTCGGGAACGATTCTGCTGCATTACAGACCTTCAAGAAGTACTTGTGTGAGTGCTTCAAGATGAAAGATCTCGGATCTCTAAAATACTTTCTTGGCATTGAAGTTTCCCGTAATCCTTCTGGTCTGTTCCTGTGCCAACGAAAGTACACATTGGATATTATTTCTGAGGCAGACTTGCTAGACGCAAAGCCATCTGGCATTCCCATTGAGCCAAATCATAAGCTTGGTGTAGCTACCGGTGCTCTCTTGGATGATCCAGAACGTTATCGACGCCTCATGGGACGCCTCATCTACTTGGCTGTCACTCGGCCGGGCCTAGCTTATTCTGTTCACATTCTGTCTCAGTTCATGAAAGAACCCCATTTCGAACATTGGGAGGCTGCTCTACGGGTTGTTCGATATCTCAAAGGTACTCCCGGTCAAGGCATTCTTCTTCGCACTGACAGCGACCTTACACTTCAAGGATGGTGTAATTCGGACTGGGCTGCTTGTCCGGTCACCCGTCGTTCCCTAACTGGATGGCTTGTCTTTCTTGGCCATTCCCCCATCTCTTGGAAAACAAAGAAACAACCTACTGTGTCTCGATCTTCTACTGAAGCTGAATACCGTGCCATGACATCTCTTACTTGTGAATTGAAGCGGTTAAAGGGTTTGTTGTTGAGCTTGGGGGTTCATCATCCGAAAGTTATTCCTATCTTCTGTGACAGTCAATCTGCTCTCCACATTGCCAAGAACCCTGTTTATCATGAACGGATGAAACACATTGAGGCTGATTGTCATTTCGTTCGTGAAGCCATCTCCGATGGACTTATCTCTCCTTCTTATATTCCTACCAAGACACAATTGGCCGATATCTATACTAAAGCTCTCGGGAAACAGCTGTTTGATCTCTTACTTAGCAAGTTGGGGCTTCTTAATCCTCACGCTCCAACTTGAGGGGAGGGTGTGACGCCAGTTACTGACATTTGGGAGTGTCCGCTCCCATGGAGGGGGAGCATCCGCTCCCAATGTGCCAAATTGCGTACAAAGTTTCTGAAATTGGGGAGCGTCCGCTCCCATTGTCGAACAGATTTAGTTTCCTTTTCTTCTCACGTCTGTTTTGGCCTAGAGTTGTTGATTTGGATTAGGATTGTTTTTCCTTTTATTTTTCCTGTTCCTAAAACTATGTTACTATATATTTCCTCCTTGAGGAAAGAATAAACACAAGAAATTCTACCCCAAATTAAATTCCTACAATAATTGAGGTAGGGGAGTTTGTTGAATTGTCTTTAAAAAGGGACTAAGACCTTATACTCCTTCACAATAAATGAGGTAGGGGAGTTTGTTGAATTGTCTTTAAAAAGGGACCAAGACCTCCTTATCTCCTTCACTTCCTATCGCACACAAGGGACCAAGACCTCCTTATCTCCTTCACTTCCTATCGCACACAAAAAAAAAAAAAAAAAAAAAAAAAAGAAGAAAGAAAGAAAGAAAGAAACATGCAGGGCCTTCTTTTGTTAGTTATTTGTCTTATAAGTGTTCTGGCAAGGACGCTGCGGGCAACCACCACCAATAACATCACAATATCGCCGGACTGCCAGAGCCACTGTGGATACCTGACGGTGCCATACCCATTTGGCATCGTCGACGGAACAAAAAAATGTTCCCTAAACTCGTCATTTGACATCAACTGCAGCACTTCTTACGGACCTCCTACAGCTTTCCTCGGCAGTATTCTGGTCCGCGACATATCAGTATCAGACACACAATTGCGCGTCAAACCCTCTATTTCTTGGAAATGCTATAATAGTTCTGGCTATTTGTATGATAATGTTATAGAGTCGGTCAATTTGACCAACACACCCTTCACTTTCTCAGAATCAAATAAGTTTACGGTCATCGGTTGCAATGACCAAGCGGACATCCAAGGAGTAGATGAGGTTCAACTCGCTGGTTGTTCATCCCGTTGCACGGACACTACAGACGTGGTTCGTGGCAACTGTAGAGGGATTAATGGGTGTTGTCAAACATCCATTCCAAACGGTCTCCAGTATTTCACAACTGAATTAAATAATCTGACGTCCAATAGCAATTATGTGCGGAATTTTAATCCTTGCAGCTATGCATTTCTTGTTGAGGATAATAAATTTACTTTCCAGGGGCTCACAGACTTTGGATACGATTGGTATTTTGCGGAAAAGACCTGGGCTAATGTTCCTACTGTTCTTGATTGGGCGGTCGGAAACATAGGCTGTGCAGATGCCCAAAACAGTAGCAGCTACCTGTGCCAATCCAATACTACATGCATCGACTCCAACAGAGATTCTAATGTTGGGTATCGTTGCATTTGTAAGGAAGGCTACGAGGGTAATCCATACCTGCATCCTGGTTGCCAAGGTGTCAGTTATTTCTTTCACCTTTTCATTTTCCGGTATGCCAAATGAATTTGGAACTCCTCCTACGACTGATTCAATGCAGCGCTCCACAATTGATCGCGATTTGAACACAGTTTCTTTTTTGGATAAGCAATATATTGTTGATATTTATCGATTGCACAAAGTGCTCAATGGGTCCATATATTACCAAATAAATATCAACCATGCTTATTGAAAAAGCGTTTTGTGCTCAAATCGCGACCAATCTCAGGAGTGCTACAACATGCAGCAATCAGAAGCAGGAGTCGTTCCAGATCCATGCCAAATATAGGGTTGGCACCTGGCCAGCTTTTTGGGCTAGTTGATTTGGCCAGTTGTCAACTTGTGAGGTCAGTAGAGTAAACAGTCAACAATTAAACTAAACAACGGTTAGGTACTGACCTTGACACACACACATGGGAATTTGGCCTGCTGGCTTGAGCTCATGGCTTTCAATCTGGAGGTCATGGGTTCGATCCCCCCATAAGTTAGAGGGGAGGCTTTCTCTCCCTAGGATTTATCTCCTAGGCGCTTCTGTGCGTGCATGTGTGAGAGTAGTGGAAAAAAATATATATATATATGTATATGTACATATATTTATTTATTTTGTTCTAGTATGTCTGTTTTAACTCAGTACGATTTATGCTAATGGGTACTCATATTATATACTCGTAGATATCAACGAGTGTCATGGTTCAAACAACAACTGCTTCGAGAACTGCACAAATACACCAGGAAGTTACATTTGTTCACCATGTCCACAAATATATCATGGCGATGGCTGGAAAAATGGGAGTGGATGTTGTCTGCGAGGGTACACATATGGCAAGGAAACTGGAACATGCCATCAAAACTCACAAATTTGGAACTCAAAGATTCCAAACTCACTACTTTATTCAGGTAATATGTTGTCTGCCATGTTTTTGCTATTGCTACTAGTTTTCTTTCTTTTCAAACTCTGTTTTAGTCCACTACACTCCAAACTATGGTCTCATTTTAGTCACTGCAGTGAACGAACGATGTTAGCTAAACTTGACAGAGATAATGATTTGCATTCCACATAGGATAACCAAGTTATAAAAATTTACCCTGTTAAATATTTAACGAATCTAACACATAATCTATCTATATATAATAACAAGGTTGTGGTAATTTTCTGGCCATTGAAGGGCATTTTCGACTTTTCACATTGTGGCGAAATGGCAATTAACAAGGCCAAAATGCCATGTGGCAATCTCTTATAGGCTGTTATTTATTTTTTATTTTTTTTAAAACCAATTTGGACACGTGTCGGTTGGTTGGGGAGGGGCATTTCGGACATTTCCTTGACGCATGTGGCACACGCGCCGACAAGCGCACGTTAATGCAGTTAGTTTCTTTTTCTTTTTTTTTTTAATTTTGCCACGTGGCGCCCTTTGATTGGCTGGATGGATTTCAATTTTTTTAAAAAAAATCCTATTTCTTTGACCTCAATTATTTTATAATAAATTAATTTTAAAAAAAAAAAATTACACCAAAATTCATAATTTTTTTTCTCTTTAAATAGAGACTTCTTTCATTTGATTTGGACGCAAAAAAAAAAAAAAAATCCTCCTTTTTCAATATAATTTTCTTAATTATCCTTTGTTAATTTTCCTTTCTCATTTTTTAATATATTTTCAGTTACAAGTAAGTAAGTGTGAAATATTTTATTTAATTCTAAATGATAGTAATATTAATAATTTTACTAATATTGAAAATAAAGAATATAAAATTAAATAAAAATAGTGGGGTATAGAATGATTAGTTGGATGGGGTAATATGGTTATTGGGTTTATTTTATTTCGATAGATCAAACAATTATTTATTTTTTTTAAAAAAAGTTTGAAGCATAGTAAATAAAGTATTTATAAATTTGTTGAATATCTATCCGTCTAAAAAAAATTGTGTATTTGGCGCCCTTTGATTGGCTGGATGGATTTCATATTTAAAAAAAAAAATTATATTTCTTTGACCTCAATTATTTTATACTAAATTAATTTTTTAAAAAAAAAATTTACACCAAAATTCATAAAAAAAAATTCTCTTTAAATAGAGACTTCTTTCATTTGATTTGGACACAGAAAAAAACCCTCTTTTTTAAATATAAATTTCTTAATTATCCTTTGTTAATTTTCCTTTATAATTTTTTAATATATTTTTAGTGAAATGTAATTAAGTGTGAAATATTTTATTTAATTATAAATGATAATAATATTAATAATTTTACGAATCTTGAAAATAAAGAATATAAAATTAAATAAAACTGGTGGGGTATAGGATAATTAGTTGGATGGGGTAATATGATTATTGGGTTTATTTTATTTTGATAGATCAAACAAATTATTTAATTTTTTTTTAAAAAAAACTTTGAAGCATAGTAAATAAACTATTTATAAATTTCTTGAATATCTATCCGTCTAAAAAATTTGTGTATTTATAAAAGCGAATATCGGGAAAGATGCCATCATTTTTAAAATTTTGATTGAAGTGTAAGTCATTTCATATTGTGGCATAACTAAAAATAGTTGAAGCAAATTTGTCGTGGCATGTCGTGATATGGTGAAAATTTGGCGCGTGTCGTATTCGCGTCGACCGAGACACATTTACGCAGAGATATTTTCCTTTTTTTTGTTGGGACACTTGGCGGCGTTTCATTGACTTCTTGAATTTCAATTTTTTTTGTTTTTCCATTTCTTTGACCGCAATTGTTTTATAATAAATTAATTTTTTTACACCAAAATTCATTTAAAAAAATTCTGTATAAATAGAGACTATTTACATTTGATTTGGACACAGAAAAAAAACCCTTTTTTTAAATATAAATTTCTTAATTTTCCTTTCTAATTTTTCAATATCTTTTTAAATATAAATTTCTTAATTTTCCTTTCTAATTTATTTAATTTTTTTTTAAACTTTGAAGCATAGTAAATAAAGTATTAATAAATTTGTCGAATTTTCTATCCTTCTCAAAAAATTGTGTATTAATAAAAATGAATATCGGGCAAGATGACCATCATTTTTATAATTTTGATTGAAGTGTATGTCAATATTATAAGAAATAAAGATAATATAAATTGATATTTTAAAAGAGGGATAGGAAGAAGTGGGTTGGGTTTGATGAGGGAGTGGAGGTTTTGGGGAATCTATATGTATATCTATATCTATATCTCTATATATATGAAAGGAAGATTGTGGTAATTAAAGGGGGTTTGAGGGGCATTTTGGTCTTTTCACGCCATGGCAAACTTGAAAAAAAAACGACTGAAATGACCCATGGCAAGCTGTGATTGGGTTATTTATTTTTTTAATTTTTTTTGGTAAATTTGGACATGTGTCATCCGTGTGGTGAAGGGCGTTTTGGTCATTTCACCGACGCGTTTACTTCACGCGCCGACAATGTCGCGTGCAGGCAGACGAATTTGTGTTTTTTTTTTGTTTGGACACCTGGCGTTCTCCTATTGGCTGGTTGAATTTGGATTTTTTTTCCCATTTCTTTTACCTAAATTATTTTATACTAAATTAAATTTACACCAAAATTCATAATTTTTTTCTCTTTGGAGACTATTTTCATTTGATTTGGACACAGAAAAAAAAACCATTTTTTTAAAATATAAATTTCTTAAATATCCTTTGTTAATTATCCTTTTTCATTTTTCAATATGTTTTGACTCAAAATTATTTAAGTGTGAAGTATTTTTTTTAATTATATATGATAATGATAATAATATTAATTTTACTAATTATAAAAATAAAGAATATAAAATAAAATAAAAGTGATGTGGTATAGGATAATGAGTTGGAAGGGGTAATATGGTTATTGGGTTTATTTTAATTCGATACATCAAACAATTTATTTATTTTATTTAAAAAATTGAAGCATAGTAAATAAATTATTAATAGAGGCGAATATCGGGAAAGATCGTCATCATTTTTAAAATTTTGATTGAAGTGCATGTCAATATTCTAAGAAATATAGATAGTATAAATTGGTATTTTAAAAGAGGGTGAGGAAGAAGTGGGTTTGATTGGGTTTGATGAGGGAGTGGAGGGTTTGCGAAATTTTTTTTCATTTAACACAATTGTTGAATTATTTCTTGGACATTTATTTGAGAAATGAGAAAATTAGTATAATAATATTTTAGTCCAAAATTAGATTAGTTTCTTGGTTTATTTTTTTCATTAATTTAAAACTCATAATAGAAGTGAATATAATATATTTTTAAAAATAAGTATAAAATAATTAGTTATAAATCGCTATCTCTCTCTATATATAAAAAGACTTGCATAAATTTTAAAATAAACGATGGCACATTTGTAGTTACTTGGTTAGGATTGAAAATATATGGAGGGCAAAAAGATTACTAAAAATGAGTAGCTTATTTAAGAAGCTTTGTACATCATGTTAAACATTATAACAAAATATCCCAAATAAAGTGGATAAGAAATGATTTATTTTGTTTCTTATTTTTTTATTGATTAAAATTATGAGAACCGTAAATTACACGGGCCTAAAGAGGCGCGTGAATGCACTAGGTTTTTTTTTTTTTTTTAATATTGGACATATGTGTCGTCTATCTGTGGAAAGGCAATTTCAACATATCTCTGGGGCGTGTACTGCACGAGCCTACAACGGTGCGTGTATGTAGGTTTTTTTCCTTTTTTTTTTAAAGAATTTTGACACATGTCTACCGTTGATTGGCTGGCTGAATTTCCAATTTTTTTTCCCGATTTCTTTACCCTCAATTATTTTATAATAAATTAATTTTTCTTTAAATTTTTTACACCAATATTCATAAATTTTTTCTCTTTAAATAGAGACTTTTTTCATTTGATTTGGATAGAGAAAAAAAACTCCTCTTTTTTAAATATAAATTTCTGAATTATCCTTTGTTAATTCGTCTTTTATTTTTCTATATATTTTTTGTAAAAATTAAATAATTGTGACGTATTTATTTTTAATTATAAATGATAATAATAATAATAATAATAATAATAATAATATTAATAATAATTTTACTAATATAAAAAATAAAGAATATAAAATAAAATAAAAGTGGTGGGATCTAGGATGATGAGTTGGAATGGTGTTGAATTTTTATAAACAAAACGATTGTGTATTTATAAAGTAATATGTTTATTTTATATAATAATAATATATATCTATTTAATAAGTGAGATGGTGTAATATGGTTCTTGCGCTTATTTAAGTTCGATATACCAAACAATTTATTTAATTTTGTTTTAAAAAAAATATTTGAAGCATTGTAAATAAAGTATTAATAAATTTGTCGATTTTTGTATTCGTCTCAAAAAAATTGTGTATTTATAAAGACGAATATCAGGGAAGATGCCCATCATTTATAAAATTTTGATTTAATTTTATGTCAATATTAGAAGAAATAAAGATAGTATAAATTGGTATTTTAAAAGAGGGAGAGTAAGAAGTGGGTTGAGTTTGATGAGGAAGTGGGGGGTTTGGCCAAAAAAAATTTCATTTAACGAAATTGTTAGTATTTTTTTTTCCTTCTAACAATTAAATAAGTTAAATTGAAAATAAATATCATAATTATGTTCATAATGAATTAATGTAAATCAATATGATATGATTTTTTAGATGTACGAGCATGATTTAATGGAAATTTTTCATTTGAAAATTAATGATATTAATTCTTATTAGATAACTTTACTATCCTGTTGGTATGACTAAATCTTTTGTTTTTATTTCAAAAATTCTCTTTATCAAAAAGAAACAAAATATTACCTTTTTTTTTTTTACTAGATTTCTAATCTTCACTTTTTTTAACTGATTTCAATAACTTATTTCGTATATGATAAACATGTTCGTCTGTTTTATTTAATTTTTTAAATGATAAAATACTACAGAATTGTATATAGAGAAATGCATAATCCTTATGATTTCTGTTTTATTTCTATTTTATTGATTTCGAATTTTTATGTACTGACAATGTAGCCATTAAGGAAGTATTTTATAATGTATAAACGAATTGAGTTTTTGATTTATTTTAGTTAATTTTTTTTTAATATATAGTAACGTCCCGTGCATCGCACGGGAGTCAATCTAGTAGTAAAGGTTAATAACATAGTTAACTTCTTTTCCACCAAAAAATCTACAATGGTAGCTTCATTCCAAGCTTTATAACACAAAATTAAACACCCAAATTTCAAAATCATTAAACCATAAGCCCTCTATACCCATGAATTTTGGAGTGAAAATCTTTGACAATCCCTAATTCCTCTAAACACATCAATTTTGAAGTGAAAATCTTCAACATCCAAGTCCTAATTCCTATACACCCACCAAGTTGGTATGAAAATCTTTAACACCCAAGGCCTAATTCCTCTATACCCACCAGTTTGGACCGCAAGATTTGATTTTGGTACTTTGATTTTGAATCTTTTGGAGTTTGGATGAACAAATGGTGGTTTGGCATGGCTAGCGTTTTCTTATACTCCCTCCGTCCCATTATATGCTTCACCATTTTTGGTCAGCACGCAAATTAAGAAAAAAAATAAGTGGAGAAAATGTTGTGAGTGTAAAAGTAAAATAGGAGAGAGAATGTGTGGAGGGAATAGTAAATTTGAAAAGTGTTGTGAGTATAAAAGTGAAATAGGAGAGAGAATGAGTGAGTGAAATAGTAAAATTTTTTTGCCATTTTTGTTGGACAATTGCTAGGCTTCTCAAGAACATAACGAAAAAACTTGACAGAAAATGTAACGGAGATTGGAAAACAAAGAGACAAGTCGAGTCTTGTATTTAATACAATCTCCGTAAGAAGTTATTGCCCCGCACAGGTGCTTACGGTTTATATGGCAATCTTCTAGTAAGATAAAACGACTTACAAGTAAATGATAGGAGCACTCCAAATCAATTACTCTAACGAACAACACTTTGTTTTGAACTTTGGACTTTGAAGGATTGAATGCAACAATATGCAATATTTTGGGTATGTTAATCTATCTTACTAGAGGGTAGGAAGGGTAGAAAATACAGTACATGTGAATTGAAATTCGGAGGGGAAGTATATAAGGAGAGTCAAAGGGTTTTGTGGCTTTTCCCTTGAAAAGTCACAACTTTTCTAGTATAACAAAGACTTGCACGGCCGTGTCCAATGAATCCGCACGGCCGTGCAAGGCAATATGCACGGCCGAGTTCAAGGCTCAAGACGGCCGAGTGGCAAGGCAAGGCACGGTGCACGGCCGTGTCCTAGGCACTTGCACGGCCGTGCAAGCTTCTTCACCGCTCGTCAGCCCTTTAGCCACAACAAGTCCAAACCAATTTTGGGACCAACCCAAATCACACTTTGACCCAATATTTAAGTTACAAATCATTTGTCATTAATTTTTCATTCACACGGAAATGGTTTTGAGACATTAAATGAGTTATATATAATCTACAACAAATGTATATTACCATTTATAACTAGTTTCGTTAACAAATAACAAACTTTCGTTAGAAACCTAGGTCAACGTTAAGTTAAACTTAACTTTCCGTTACCCATTTCCAACAATCCCCCACATGAATGACAATTAATGCATGAATGCAATTTCGTCCAAAGCTCCGGCGAACTATTATTACATCGGGATAGATAGTTTGTGGCCTTGAATCCTCCCTAGAGAAATATTATCGGATATACTAGCCATTTGGTAGCGAGTCGCTTTGAACCAGTGACTGTCGGATGTATACCAAGACAATAATACTCACATAATAACAGCTCTAACAATAGTTGTTCTCACGTTTTGTCCATTTTGGCCTTGGACCGTATCTCATTCATAAGCGTTCATTTAGAGGCGGCCTAATTACCTCTCGCTTATATAGGTGATTCTCACTATAAGGAGTATCATGCACTACTCCACCCGTAGGTATAGAAATCTTTAAAAGTTTTCTCAACTTATCCTTACCACTGCTGCATGTGCTTGTACTTGGATGTTCTGGGAATGAGTATTCAACATCTCCAGGTTAATAAACCGAGTTGTTGTTTCTAAGTAACTCTACTAGAACTTATAACTTGGTTGTCTCATTGAACTAAGGGCCTGGGATCTCCATTTCTCAAGGTTGAGTGTCCGCTATAAGTTCTTTTGTTGTGGGTTTTAAACCCATTCCCCTTAACAGTTTATACAGTTGATCTCGATTTATATCTTTGGTAAATGGATCCGCTAGGTTATCACATGATTTCACATAATCAATAGTGATAACGCCATTCTTGATCAACTGTCTAATAGTATTGTGTCTACGACGAATATGTCTAGACTTACCATTGTACATACTGTCCTGTGCCCTTCCAATTGCTGATTGACTATCAAATGGACTAGTACAGCAGGCACAGGTTTGTTCCAACAAGGAATATCCTCCAGGAAGTTCTTAAGCCATTCTGCCTCTTCCCCTGCTTTATCCAAAGCTATAAACTCAGATTCCATCGTGGATCTGGCTATACATGTTTGTTTGGAGGATTTCCATGACACTGCTCCTCCACCTATTGTGAATACATATCCACTTGTGGACTTAGAGTCTTTCGTGTCCGATATCCAATTGGCATCACAGTATCCTTCTAATACTGCTGGATATTTATTGTAAAGTATCCCATGGTTTAATGTATACTTTAAATATCTTAGTACTCTCATTAGTGCTTTCCAATGATCAGTACTAGGATTGCTTGTGAACCTACTTAGTTTGCTTACTGAATATGCAATGTCTGGACGTGTATAATTCGTTAAGTACATCAGACTATCAATTATTCTTGCATATTCCAGTTGAGAAACTGGTTCCCCTTTGTTCTTGGCTAAATGTAGAGCCAAGTCTACAGGTGTCTTAGCCGGAGGGTCATCAAAGACATTGAATTTCCGAAGAACATTCTCTAGGTAATGGGATTGTGAAAGAACTAATCCTTCAGATGTTCTAGAGATCTTTATCTCTAATATTACATCAGCTAATCCCATGTCTTTCATGTCAAAGTTCTTCTTTAACATGCCTTTGGTATTCATGATCAAATCATGATTACTTCCCATTATGAGCATGTCGTCTACATAAAGACAAACGATAACGAATGATTCAGATGTTCCTTTAATGTAGACACATTTGTCACATTCATTGATCTTGAATCCATTCGATAACATGGTTCTATCGAACTTCTCATGCCATTGTTTAGGTGCTTGTTTTAGTCCATACAAGGACTTTACGAGTTTACACACCTTCCTTTCTTTACCAGAAACCACAAACCCTTCGGGTTGTTCCATGTAAATTCTTCATCAAGTTCTCCATTTAGGAAAGCAGTCTTCACATCCATTTGGTGTATCTCAAGATTATGCACTGCTGCAATAGCTATGAGAACACGAATTGATGTGATCCTTGTGACAGGGGAGTATGTATCGAAGAAATCATATCCCTCTTTCTGTCTAAAGCCTTTGGCAACTAGCCTAGCTTTGTACTTTTCGATTGATCCATCCGCCTTATACTTCCTTTTAAGGATCCATTTGCAACATAATGGTTTGCAACCTGGAGGGAGATCAGCTAATTCCCAAGTATTGTTGAGCATTATGGATTCAATTTCACTGTTAATAGCCTCTTTTCAGAACGAACTATCCGGACCGGATAAAGCTTCTTTAACAGTTGCTGGTTCATTTTCTAACATGTAAGATAGAAAATCAGGACCAAAAGACTTTTTCACTCTTGTCCTTTTGCTACGTCTCGATTCTTCATCTTCTATTTGAGAAGGACCGGTTGTAGACTCATATGTTCTCTTACTAGAACCTACATCTTTCCTGTCCTTAACCGGAAAAATGCTTTCAAAGAATACCGCATTCCTTGATTCTATAGTAGTTCCTACATGCATATCAGGAATGTCCGATTTGTGCACTATGAAACGGTAGGCACTACTATTATTGGCATATCCAATAAAGACACAGTCAATGATCTTTGGACCAATCTTGACTTGTTTCGGCTTAGGTACTTCAACCTTGGCCAAACACCCCCACACTTTAAGGTATTTAAAACATGGCCTACGATTATGCCATAATTTATAGGGCGTTTTATCAATACCTTTCTTGGGTATTTTATTAAGAACATAATTAGAAGTGAGTATTGCTTCCCCCCATAAGTTGTCGGGTAAGCCTGAACTTATCAAAAGCGCATTCATCATTTCTTTGAGAGTACGGTTTTTGCGTTCAACAACTCCATTAGATTGAGGGGTATATGGAGCAGTTGTTTGATGAATTATGCCGGATTCCCAACATAATCCTTCAAATGGTGCTTCATATTCTCCACCTCTATCGCTTCTAATTTTCTTAATTTTCAAGTTAAGTTGATTCTCAACTTCTTTCTTATAAGTCTTAAAAGCCCCTAAGGCTTCATCCTTACTTCTTAAGAGATAGACATAGCAATACTTAGTGCAATCATCTATAAATGTAATGAAGTACTTTTTACCTCCTCGAGTTTGCACAAGTTTTAAATCACATATGTCGGTGTGAATTAACTCGAGAGGAGTTGTGTTTCTTTGTATGGCATTAAATGGCGACTTTGTCATTTTTGCCTCAACACAAACTTCACACCTATTAGTCGAGTCGGATTTAGTCATATAGATTAAATCTTGTCTCGCTAATTTCTTAATGGTGTCGAGGTTTACATGTCCTAATCTATCATGCCATAAATTAGAACTTTCCGACAAATAAACGTAAGAAACACAATTTTTATTCATCGCACTTTGGCGGATCACAGTCATTACATTCATTTTAAAAAGGCCCTCCTCAAGGTAACCTTTTCCAAGAAACAAACCATTCTTGGTTAGTACAAATTTGTCGGATTCAAATACTAGTCTAAAACCGGCCTTACTAAGCAAAGCGCCGGATACCAAATTTTTACGGATGTCTGGGACATGCAAAGACATCCAACAAGGTTACTTTTTCCGGAAGTCATCTTTAAAATCACGTTTCCAATGCCTTGAACATCGGAGGTTGCAGAATTTCCCATGTAAAGCTTTCTTCCGGAGATGGGAGTATAGGAGGAGAAACTTTCCTTGTTACCACAAATATGGCGGGTAGCACCGATATCTATCCACCAAGCTTTAGGATTCTCCTCCAAATTTGCAACGTTGGCCTCGAAAACAACCGCTGCAAAGTCTAGGTCCATGTGGTCAACATTATTCGCCTCTTTCTTCGGGAGACGACAATCCCTTGACAAGTGGCCCGATTTGCCACAATTATAGCAAGACCCTTTGAACTTCTTAGAGCCCTTCTTCTTCCCTTTCTTAGCATTCCCGGCATTTTCGGAATGCTTTCTCTTTGTGCCACTTGTGCTAGCCTCGGCGAGATTCACTTTTGCCTCCATCTTGCCCTTAGCAACTTTGGCCTCATTCATTCTAGTGTTCTCTTCAATTTGAAGACGAACAACAATGTCTTCCGAGGACATCTCTTTGCGTTTATGCTTGAGATAGTTCTTGAAATCCTTCCATGAAGGAGGCAACTTTTCAATGATAGAAGCCACCTTAAATGGATCATTCATGATCATTCCCTCGACATCTAGCCCATGTAAAATGATTTGGAATTTATCTACTTGAGTTGTTACCGATTTGGAATCGACCATCATAAAGTCAAGATACTTACCGACGACAAATTTCTTTGACCCGGCATCTTCGATCTTGTACTTCCTTTCCAAGGTGTTCCACAACGCCTTGGCTAACTTGACGGTACTATACACATTGTATAGTGCATCATCAAGTCCATTTAAGATGTAGTTCTTACAAAGAAAATTACCGTGAACCCAAGCTTCCTTTGCCATTTGCCTTTGGGGATCGGGATCACCATTTTCCACCGTCGGAGGATCTTCCTTTAAGAAGCGGTGCAAGCTTAAGGTGGTCAAGTCGAAGAGCATCTTCTGTTGCCATCTCTTGAAATCCACACCAGTGAATTTCGCGGGTTTCTCACCATGATCGAGGTGATGAGTTGTAGGAGCGGGAGCAACATGGTTGAATGTAGTATCACCTTGCGAAGGAGGCGTCACATTCCCTTGACTTGATTCGGTGAAATCTTTCTCATTTGCCATCTTGATGATCTTGAAGAAGCGTTAATAACTTCTTACGATTGTTGGACAATTGCTAGGCTTCTCAAGAACTTAACGAAAAAACTTGACAGAAAATGTAACGGAGATTGGAAAACAAAGAGACAAGTCGAGTCTTGTATTTAATACAATCTCCGTAAGAAGTTATTGCTCCGCACAGGTGCTTACGGTTTATATGGAAATCTTCTAGTAAGATAAAACGACTTACAAGTAAATGATAGGAGCACTCGAAATCAATTACTCTAACGAACAACACTTTGTTTTGAACTTTGGACTTTGAAGGATTGAATGCAACAATATGCAATGTTTTGGGTATGTTAATCTATCTTACTAGAGGGTAGGAAGGGTAGAAAATACAGTATATGTGAATTGAAATTCGGAGAGGAAGTATATAAGGAGAGTCAAAGGGTTTTGTGGCTTTTCCCTTGAAAAGTCACAACTTTTCGGGTATAATAGCACTTGCACGGCCGTATCCAATGAACTGCACGGCCGTGCAAGGCAATATGCACGGTCGAGTTAAAGGCTCAGCACGGTCGAGTGGCAAGGCAAGGCACGGTGCACGGCCGTGTCCTAGGTACTTGCACGGCCGTGCAGAAGCTTCATCAGCCTGCTCGTCCCTTTAGCCACAACAAGTCCAAACCAATTTTGGGACCAACCCAAATCACACTTTGACCCAATATTTAAGTTACAAATCATTTGTCATTAATTTCTCATTCACACGGAAATGGTTTTGAGACATTAAATGAGTTATATATAATCTACAACAAATGTAGATTACCATTTGTAACTAGTTTCGTTAACAAATAACGAACTTTCGTTAGAAACCTAGGTCAACGTTAAGTTAAACTTAACTTTCCGTTACCCATTTCCAATAATTTTAGAAAAGGTAAAGCTTTTAACAGGACATCTATTTTGATAAAAAGTGAAGCTTAAAATGAGACGGAGGGAGTATTTGAAAAACTAATGAAGCATCGAGAAAAGAAGGTGAGAGGATGATGATTTTGTTATTCGTGCCGATGATTTTGAAGGGGAATTCACACTACTCTTTCTCCTCTTTACACTACCTTTACCTGTTTTTTTTCCGTGCAAAGAGAGAGAGAGAGAGACGGTAGTTGCACCATTTATTACCCTCTATTATTACATTTATTGCCTAACCAATTAATTCTAATTCCAATAACTGGAATGATCAATGATCTACTTTAATTGTCAATTTTAATTTTAATCAACGGTTATATAAATTTCACTATTCAACTCAGTCATCTTACTAGAACATGAAATTGTTAAAAATAAAATATAAAATTTGAAAAAAAAATGGAGAATTGGAGAGAAGATTAATGTTTGAGTCAAGGGATAAGATATTTTAACGTGATATTTCTTACAATTTATTTATTTATTTTGAAAAAGTAAAATTTATTTTATTTTAATTAATTAATTGATAAATTAATAATTATTAATTTAAATATTAGTTAATACATTTTTAACTTAAAAATAAATTTATTATCAAATAATTATAATATGTTGTAAATATAATATTAAAATTTTCAATGTATTATTTTTCAAATACAAGATAATTGAATAATAACTTCATAAATCCTTAATTATTGAATATACTCCCTCCGTCCCGTAGAACCTTAGAGCATCTCCAATGTATTGCACCAATTTTGGTTCAAAATTACATCAAATTTTGCATAAAAAAAAAACCTCAAATGTTTGCATCAAATTCTACATCAAAAAAGAATATTTTCTTGAACACCTCATCCTCTATTTTTTTCATTATTTCACCAACAATACTTAAAGTTAAGATGTTTTACATATCCATCCCTCTCCTTTTATTATAATGGAAAATATTATTCAAAAATATATTTTAATTTAAAAGACTATTTAAATAATTTTTATTAAATATAATTATGCTTTATAAATATGTAATTAAAATTTAAACAATAGATAATAAAATTTATTATTCATAAATTACTAAATGAAAGCGAAAGATGACATACTCAAATTTCTTATTAAATATGTGCACTTTTTGAAATTGGAGGGACCAAAATGTAAAGATGAAACTCTTGTACCAAATTTGGTGCAAGTGAATAGTGTAGCACCAAATTTGGTACTATACTATTCACTTACATCAAATTTGAAGCAAATTTTGAGGCACATTGAAAGGAGGAATAGTGGTATTTTTGGTGATTTGAAGTAGAATTTGATGCACATTGGAGATGCTCTTACACCCTATGTCATTTTAGATATCTCATTGGCAAGTCACACTTCCTAAAAAAAAATGTTTATAATACTTCTTTATTAATGGGACTTACTTGTCATACTCACAGCAATTATTCACTTATTATTTCCTACCCCCTTTCTCTCTCCTACCCACTCACAAACATCTACTTTAAAAACATTATTTATTAATTCTCGTGCGGAACAGTAAGTGTGTAGGATTCACTTGTCATATTCACAATAACTATCTATTTATTATTTTCTATCCACTTTCTCTCTCCTACACACTCACAACATCTACTTTAAAAACATTATTCATTAATTTCTATGCAGAACAGTAAGTGTGTAAGGTGGTGTTATGGGACGGAGGGAGTATGTGATATGAATTATTAATTTATACTCTGTATTTCATAAAAGATATATATAAGTAATCAAAAGTGTATAATTTTAGCGAATTATTAATTTGATACTTTGTCCACGACTCGAGAAATGCTAAAAATATTATTTACAAGAGTTTTTTATTAAATAATCAAGTATTAATTTATAAAGTTTCTACTGTATATTTGAGTTGAATAAATGTTTCTATTCTCAACATATAATTTGTTTTTCATAAAGAAAATATTTATACTATTTCTTTTTAAGAATAAATATCTAAAAAGTTAAATTTGATTTTAATTGTAAAATTGATATTTGAATATGCAAATTTGATAGTTAAATATTTATTGGAATTATTTCTTGTGCACACCTAGGGGGCTTTTGTTTTTTCATTTTCCATCTTATTATTCAGAGGTGGATCACTGAATTTTTAGAGGTAAGAAACTTTAAGTGTATTTGTTTGTTTTTTTTTTTAATTTCAGCCTTAATGCCTCTGAAAAGCCACTAAATTTTCAGTGGTAAAATTGAAGCTGAAAGCCTCTGAAAAGCCACTGTTCATACTTGGTTTGGGTTAATTTTTTTTTAAACCGTTTACTGTTCATACTGCGTTTAAGTTTGGGGGTTTTTTTTTTTTTAATTTTTTTAACTGTTTCAGAAAATGAATTCAGATAGAAAATCAAACAACTTATCCAATTTAGAATTCTGTTTTCAGTTGCTGCCTCTTAAAAATTCAGCCATTTTTAGAGGTGATATCAGATTTCAGCATTCAGCACTTAAAAAAAACAAAAGCCCCCCTAGTCAGACCAAAATTACAGGTCTCCTTCAAGCCCAAACACCCAGCCCAAATCAAAACCCATATGGCGAGATCAAAATTCCTCCAAAACCCAAGCAGGTTTTTACTAATTTTGGTATAAGACCTGATTTCTTAATGAATTGATTTAACATTTATAAATAGGGCAAATTGCAATTTAGGGCCTGAAGTCGAGAGGGTGTTCTCGAAACAAGGCCCCATATCTAAATTTTGTCAAATCAGGACTCAATATCAAAAAATTGCATCAATTAAGAACTTTTTTACGAATTTTGTTAGAAAAGTCAGTTAAGTGACATGTGCCACTCACGTGATCAATTAATTTGGTTAGTTTGCATTGATATTTAAATTTAAGGGACTAAATGAAATAAATTAAAAGTGGGGTGAAATAAATAAAATCAACCACAATTGCCTAACACCACCACCATCATCGTCCCAGCACCATCAACCAAGCAACCCTGCCATCCAAACACCGCCACTACCCCCAAAGACTACCACCACCACCACCACCACCGTCGCCATCTATGTACAAAAATCAGACAAAAACTTATAAATCAACAACCACTAACAACCCCTACCATAACATCACCAAATCCAAGCAAAAACCAAAATCATTTATATGTAATCAATATTTGTGCAAATCGAATCTTGGTTTCAAAATCAAAGTCAACCCACGAACATATGAACAAATGTAATCCTTCATACCCAGTGAATAGAAACTTAGAGAGAGAAACATAGGTATTAATTTCAGATTGCACCGCGCGAGCTCAGATCCGAGTTAGGGCCAAACATCCCAAACCTACCAATCAAAATCTTGCAAGCCTCAAATGTTCATTATCTGAAATTTAAATCTGAACCCAAATATCCAAATTGAACCCAAATCGAGCCCAAGATCTGAAACTCCATAGCCTCCCGTCGCCGGGGTGATGACTTAATTAGAATGGGAGGTGATGGCTTCTTGGCCGGATGCCAGCGGAGAAGGAACAGAAGGAGACGGGGTGGGAAGGTGGAAGTGACCTGAGAGTGAGAAAGAGGTGGTCATGGTCGACAGAGGAAGGATGAGAAAGTGGCAGAGTTTGGGTATGTGAGAAGAGGAAGAGGGACGGTGTTGATGGTGGTTTGAGGGAAGGTGGGTTTTGTTGAAAAAAGGATAATAGTTAACATCTTAAATTATTTTAAATTATATTAACTATTATCTTTATTTTTTTCAATATTTTAAATTTACTAATTATTTTTTGTTAAAAAAAACTAAATATTTGAATTTGGATAATTTTTTTAATAAATTATGATAACATAAGAATTAAAAAAAATATATTACAAGATTTATGTTAAAATTAATTTTTTTTTTAAAAAAAATACTATTTTCTTTAAAAATACAATTTTTTATATTTATAACATTTATTTTACAAGATTTACGTTAAAAATTAATTAATTTTTTTTTTAAAAATACTATTTTCTTTAAAAATACAATTTTTTTTATATTTATAACATTTATTTTAACATATTTTAAAAAATTATAAAAAAAATTACATCTTTTCACAATATATTATATTTTCAAAAAATATTATTTTTAAAAAAATATTTTGTAACGGTCATCAATTTTTAAAAATTTACATTTCACTCCTTAATAACTAATTTGCATTTCAATTTAGTCCAACTTGTCCACCACATGCGTGGCACATGTCACTTAACTGACTTTTCTAACAAATTTCGTCAAAAAACCCTTAATTGACGAAAAATTTAGATATTGAGCCCTGATTTGACAAAATTTAGATTTGGGGCCCCGTTTCGAGAACACCCCCTCGATTTCAGGCCCTAAATTGTAATTTGCCCTTATAAATATTATATATGCTCTAATTGTACCACTGAATTTGTTGTATATGATTGATTGAAGATATACTCCCTCCGGTCCAAGCTATCTGTCCCTTTTATACTTGTCACACAGTTTACGAAATATTATTATTGCACCAACTTTAATGCAATTTTCAATATTACTCTCATTTATTGTATATCTCTCTATCACTACATAGCCATAAGATAAATAATAAAAAGAAACAATTTTTAGTGCAAGGTTAAAATAGGAATTTAAATGCTTTTAAATAAAAAGTGACAATTATTTTGGACAAAAAATTATGCTCAAAAGCAACAGCTATTTTGGATCGGAGGTAGAAATAATATAAACTTATTTTATATTTTTATTTAAAATGTTATATCTTGTTAAATATTTTTATTTATTCATAGTACAATAATTTTATTTAGATATTTATTTATAAAATAAATTCATAGTAATATATTAAATTAACTATAAATAAAATTATAAATAAAAAAATAATTGAAATTAAAAAAACAATAGTAAGGACAACAAAACATTCGTAGTAGATTTAGCACTTGAAAAACTATCATCTCCACCGACAACAAATTTTTCACCAAATAGTGTGTCACTTTTACTCGAATCAATACTTTTCAAGATATCTTTCAATAAAAAATAAAGAAAATCCATTTGGTAGGCTATTCTCTCCGAAAGTATGCATGCAAATCTTTTTTAATTTTTTAAAATGAATGTTCAATAATTTTTCAAATTTGCTATTTAATTAAGAGAAAATCTATTTTTTTTATATTTATATTAAAATAGAGAGAGTAAAAAATAAAGACTTGCTCGAAAAAATCGAAGCTTATAAAATAGAATCACATATCACCTTTTATAATTTTCTAAAATATTTTTTCACTTTCTTTTTAACCAACCGTTTTCTCTCTCCCCTATACTACTAATTGGGTAATAGTAAGGACACAAAATAATTACAAAAAATTGCTTACAAAATCGTAAATGTAATAATTTTTTTTTTTGTTTTTAATTAGAGTGTATTGAGTCCATTACAGATGCTATCATAAATATCGTCAATTAATTTCGTTAGCAAGATTTTGTGGACAACTTTCAATATGCCACCCAAAAATTCCAAATCAGCTTCAAATAAATTATCTTCACATTTAATGATACTTTTTGCTTTCAACACAAAGAAAAATTTAACTTCTTCCTCAGAGTCAGCCCATCACCCCTAAATTATGTTTATAAACTAAAAAATAGAGTCATGGCTCCACCCCCCCATTTAGTTTTCTCGGTTTATCGATTTTTACATTACAAATATCACTTTTTTACTTTAAAATTTATTTATTTTAGTAACCATTTAAAAAATTAATGCAATATTTTAAAAATTATTATTCTATATTTAAATTTTATTTAATTTTATGAAAACAAAACATTGAATGAAGTTACAAAATAAAAAAAGAAATACTCTATATTTCTATAAAAAATTATGTCATCATAAATTAAAAAATAATGATCAAGTAATAAAAAATTATATTTTTTAAACAAAGTAGCTAACTTCAAAGAATAAAAAAATAGCTTCCAATTTTAAGCCTAAATATTCGCCAATTTTCATAAATAAGTTTGTTTAATGAAATTTATAATTTTCAAAGTAAGAAGATTTTGATTAAAAAAATGTGAAGGAAAATCTTTTCATAATATTAGAAAATAGTTTTTTTATTTCTTGAAAGATAATATTAGAAAACAGTTAAAAACACGTTTTTTGTTGGGCGCCGCAAGCGAGGGAAAGAGTCGACGTTTTTTAAAAACACGTTTTTTTCTAATCTTGAAAAAATGCGTTTTTTGTGAGTTTTTGGCATTGTTAATACAAAAAAAACCTGTTATTAATTAATAATTAGAAAATAATAAATTTAGTCTAAAATTTAAGAATATATATTTAGATTATAACTATTTAATGAGTTTATTAGACAAAAAATGAGGTATTTTTTTCAATTTTTCTGAATTAAAAACAATAAATTTTAAAGCTCATTAAACAATTATTTTTTAAAGAAATAATTAGAAAACGTTCAAATATTGCAACCTAGTCTGACACCTAGTGTTGATTAATTAATGAAAAAGAAAAAAAAATTTGCACATTTCTAAAAGTTTTCAAAGAGTGTGAGTAGTATAGATCATTTTCCCCTTTCTCTCCACCCATGTTCCAAAACAATTTGTCAAAACCATTTGCTAAAACTATGTGTTGAATCAATTTCCATTTTTAGCCCCTTGATAGTGAAATTTTTGGGCTTCAACTTGCCAAATTTAGAAACGACTTTGGTTTAATATATTTATAGATATTGTTTCTCTTCTACTCGAATCAATACTTTTCAAGATATCTTTCAATAAAAAATAAAGAAAATCCACCTAGTAGACTATTCTCTCCGAAAGTATGCATGCAAACCTTTTTAAATCTCTAAAATGAATGTTCAATAATTTTTCAAATTTGCTATTTAATTAAGAGAAAATCTATTTTTTTATATATTTATTTTAAAATAGAGAGAGTAAAAATGAAGACTTACTCGAAGAAATTGAAGCTTATAAAATAGAATAACATATCACCTTTTATAATTCTAAAATATTTTTTCACTTTCTTTTTAACCAACCTTTTCTCTCTCCCCTATACTAATTGGATAATAGTATGGACACAAAATAATTATAAAAATTTGCTTACAAAATCGTAAATGTAATAATTTTATTACACAAGATTTTGGGGAAAACTAGTTTCTCCTTAAGTTATAGAAAGTCCTGTTTTATAAATTATTCCTAAATATTCACTAACTACTTGCAAGTAGAAAAAAAGTGGATTTTTTATAATTTATGGAGAAACTAGTTTCTCCCAAAACTTGCTCATTTTATTATTGTTTTTAATTAGAGTGTATTGAGTCCATTACAGATGCTATCATAAATATCGTCAATTAATTTCGTTAGCAAGATTTTGTGGACAACTTTCAATATGCCACCCAAAAATCCCAAATCAGCTTCAAATAAATTATCTTCACATTTAACGATACTTTTTACTTCCAACACAAAGAGAAATTTAACTTCTTCCTCATAGTCAGCCCATCACCCCTAAATCATGTTTATAAACTAAAAAATAGAGTCATTGCTCCATCCCCCCATTTAGTTTTATCGGTTTATCAATTTTCACATTAAAAATATCACTTTTTACTTTAAAATATTATTTATATTAGTAACCATATAAAAAAAATTAATGCACCATTTTAAAAATTATAATTTTATATTTAAATTTTATGATAAAAAAACATTGAATGAAGTTACAAAATAAAAAAACGAAATACTCTATTTCTATAAATTAAAAAATATGTCATCATAAATTAAAAAATAATGATCAAGTAATAAAGAATTTGATTTTTTAAACAAAGTAGCTAAAAATCGTTAAAAAAAAACACAAAACAAAGTAGCTAAGTTCAAAGAATAAAAAAGTAGCTTTCAATTTTAAGCCTAGAAATTCGCCAATTTCCAGAAATAAGTTTGTTTAATGAAATTTATAATTTTCAAAGTAAGAAGGTTTTGATTAAAAAAAATGTGAAGAAAAATCTTTTGATAATATTAAAAAATAGTTTTTTATTTCTTGAAAGATAATACTCCCTCCGTATCTGAAAGATTGTCCCATTTGCCATTTTGACTTGTCTCAAAAAGTATGTCCCATTTCTAAACTAAGGCATGAATGTTAGTGCAAATCTACTAAGGTACAAGAAGGTGAAGCTCTTCCTTAATAATTGTAAAATGTACAACAGAAAAATCTTTTAGGGACGAAGGGAGTATTAGAAAACAGTTAAGGCAGGCACTTATCACCATTTTAGTTGTATGACTTTTATTGAAAATAGCAGTTATCTCCTTTACCTTTTTTTCTCAATTAAATTATCTTCTTGCTTCAAACAAATAAATAAATGAATAAATCTCAATCATCTTATTTGCTTAAATTTGAAATTCTGAATATTTTTCTTTTATTTTTTCAATCATTTATATTTATTTTTTGAAAGTAAAAATCCATATACTTTTTTTTTTTTTAAAAAAGAAAGGATTATTATTTATAATAGTAGCGATATTTTTTTTTAAAAGAAAAATGAGATTTTCAACTATTAAGCCTAATAATCCGGATCTATAAGCCTACAAACATGCATTAATAGTAATTACTATATAACATAATGAATTTATTTTTTAAATAAAAAGTATCCAATTTTTGCCTCCAAAACTTCCCTTACCCCCCCTCTCGGCCCTCCCTATAGTCATCTATATTATCTCCACATTCTTCAATTTTTTTTAAAAAAATAAAATAAAATCTTCTTCTTTTTTGACAAAAGTAAAATAAAAAAAAATGTCTAACTAATGATCATCTATCTCGAAAACATAAGAAAAGTAGTTATAATCTAAATATATATTCTTAAATTTTAGACTAAAAGTGAAAAAAATAAATTAAATATCCACATCTAAATTTAAAAATAATCGTTAATACAAAAAAAACTGTTATTAATTAATAATTAGAAAATAATAAATTTAGTCTAAAATTTAAGAATATATATTTAGATTATAAATGTTTATGAGTTTATTAGACTAAAAATGAGATTTTTTTTTTTCAATTTTTTTGAATTAAAAACAATAAGATTTAAAGCTCATTAAACAATTATTTTTTAAAGAAATAATTAGAAAACGTTCAAATATTGCAACCTAGTTTAGACACCTTGTGTTGATTAATTAATGAAAAAGAAAAAAAAATATGTTAGGGAATTTGAATTTGAAAAAGAAATAATTAGAAAACGTTCAATTATTTAATATATTTATAGACTAGTAAAGAAACATATTTATTACTTTTCTTGAAAAAGAAGGTCAGGATGATTTTTATTTTAAAAAAAACTGTAAGCTAGCAAATGCCTATATTTGGGAGACTACTTTTTACATTTAAGTACATATTTATTCTTTTGAGGTATTTCACACTATCAAGTAGTGTGAATAGTAGCATCCGTTTGAAGTTTGGGGCGTTTAATTTTATGTTAGGGAATTTGGATTTGAAGTCATCATTGTAGATTCTTAAGTGGAAGATGAAGTTAACTGAGTTGTTAGCAATTTTTTTTTTTTTTTTTGAAGCAAACAATGCATAATTCCATTAATAAATTTCAAGAGGATGGTGCCCGGAGACTAGTCCGAAATATAATAATTGCAATTAAGTTGTTAACATTGAAATGGGTTTTTGTTAGGTTCGTTAAATTATGTGGTTAATTTGTGAAAACTAATGAAGCTTTGAGAATAGAAGGTGAGAGGATGATGATTTTTTTATTCGTGTGCCGATGATTTTGAAGTTTGGGGCGTTTAATTTTATGTTAAGGAATTTGGATATGTAATCATCATTGTAGATTCTTAAGTGGAAGATGAAGTTAACTGAGTTGTTAGCAAATTTTTTTTTAAAAGCAAACTACGCATAATTGCATTAATAAATTTCATGAGTACGGTGCCCGGAGGCTCTTCCGAAATATAATAATTGCAATTAAGTTGTTAGCATTGAAATGGGTTTTTGTTAGGTTCGTTAAATTATGTGGTTAATTCGTGAAATTATGTGTTAGATTTGTTAAATATTTAACAAGTATAAGTTCTTATAACTTTATTATCTTACGTGGACAGGCACATCATCATTTTCATCAAGTTTAGCTAACATTATTAATTGAAGTGGCTAAACTGAAACAAATGTTCTATAGGAAGAAAAAAAAAAACAGTACAATGGTAGAAGTGAAAAACTAATGTGGACTAAAACGGAGTTATGTCTCTTATTTAAGTTCTGAGATGCATTTGGTATTCTTTTACTGCATGATGTAGGTATTGTCATATGTGTTCTTTGTGTGGTCATTGGAGTAACTTGGTTGTATTTAATCATCAAGCAAAGGAAACGCGTAAAACAAAGAAAAATTTTATTCAAGAGAAATGGTGGCGAGTTCTTGAGAGAAAAACTTGTTGCAAATGGGATTGAATCAGCGAAAATTTTCACGGTTGAAGAGTTAAAGAAGGCCACCAACAATTTTGCAGAAAACTCGGTTGTTGGACAGGGAGGTTATGGCACAGTGTACAAAGGAATCTTACTAGACAAGCGTGTAGTCGCAATCAAGAAGTCTAAGGTGTTGGACAAGAGCCAAAGAGAGCAGTTCATTAACGAGGTGATTATTCTTACCCAAATCAACCATCGGAACGTGGTGAAGCTATTAGGGTGTTGTTTGGAGGATGAAGTGCCATTACTTGTTTATGAATTTGTCTCTAATAACACACTCTTCCACCATATTCATGGTCGGCCAGGAGGAATGCCTTGGTTATCATGGGATAACCGGTTAAGGATAGCCACAGAATCAGCCGACGCACTTGCTTATCTTCACTCTGCAGCCTCCACGCCCATCATACACAGAGATGTCAAGTCCCCCAACATATTACTAGACGAGAATTACACCACAAAAATTGCAGATTTTGGTGCTTCGAGGCAAGTCCCCTTAGATCACTCTCAAGTAACCACTCTAGTACAAGGGACATTAGGGTACTTAGATCCTGAATACTTCCAAACAAGCCAGTTAACTGATAAGAGTGATGTTTACAGCTTTGGAGTTGTCCTTGTAGAACTGTTAACAAGTCAAAAGCCCGTTGATGGAAATAGATCCCTGGAAGAAAGGAATCTAGCGACACATTTTGTTGTGTCGATGAAGCAAAATAGCTTGTTTGAAATTCTTGAGCCTCGGGTAAGAATGGAGGGTACTCTAGAGCAACTACAAGCAGTAGCTGAGCTCGGGAAGAGATGTCTTAGCCTAAATAGTGAGGATAGGCCGACAATGAAGGAAGTGGCAATGCAACTCGAAGGTTTAAGAAAGTTGAGAAAACATCCATGGGCTGAATCTGATCACGAACGTGGTCGTGAAGAGACGAGGAGTTTGATGGTTGAGACACAGGAATCAGACCTTTACACCATTCAACTTGATCAATACAGCAATAATTTTGGAGAGTACAACTCAGATACTGCCCCAATTATGCTCCAACCCAATAATATTCCACGCTGATCTGCTCGATTTCAAGTGGGATTTATGTTTTGCAACAAGCCAAAGACACTCTCAGTGTTTACTACTAGGCAACTCTTTCCATTAATTAATATGTGTATTTTATGATTTCCTTTTTATTTTCATTTGTGTAAAAATAATTCTGTTGAATAAGAACTATTGTATTCTGATGTCTTCTATGGGAATCAAAAATAGTACTCAAACATGTCTCCATGTAATTAAGAGCTCGGTACAAAATTAGGCCATTTATTTGTTGTTGAAAATATTTCAAAATTAGAAATAATTCAAAATAAATTATTTCTTAAAAATGGGAAAATAAAAAATAGAAGGAGATGAAGAGATGGAAAATAAAGTAAAATAAAATTACTAACCAGGACGGAAGTCGAAACACAATATCTGTAAAAATAATTTTCCCCGCACTGATACTGACGTATTAGCGGCAATCCTCTCGTAATATAAAACAACTTTTCGACTTTTGATTCAAGCACTTCAAATCAAGATATCTACGAACTAATGGTGTTTGGAATTTCTCAACTTTGAAGAAGGAAGCATGATTCAATATGTTCTAACTAACAGATTTCTCTAATGCTTTGATGATGTAATGAATGAAACTGAAATTTTGTGAGACTATTTACAGTTTTCCAAAATTTGTGATGCCTTTTAGAAAATAGACACAATTCAGATCGAATTGATATGGACTGTCCGATTTGATCCTAATCAAGGCACCAGATTTAGCGCATCAACCCACGCCCATTCGAGGAGATGCGTATACTCCATCTGAACCGACCCATGTCCATTCGAATGGACACATCCGCCCATTTCACCTATTCGGCCCAATCCGTTCGCCCCACATATCTATTCAGCCCAATTAGCGGCCCGCCCCACCTGGGCATCCATAGACCAAACCGAATTCGTCCCTTTGTTCGAGCCACTGCAAGCACTGAAGCACCTGGTTCAACCCATGAGCTGAACCTGTTGGGTTTTGGGGTTACATACGCAGCGGAAGATTTTACATAATTCACAAAATCCTAGCCATGAATCCGTCTAACATGAAGAGATTAAAACTATGAAATAGATTTACTAACCTTTGTAGCGAATTTGTCTTTCGTACACGATTCGTAATTCACCTTTGAGTCATAGACGAAATTTTGATCTTCTTCCTTGTTCTTCCTTGTGATGAATCAACAACGCTAATCCTTCAAGCTTTAGGTGATAAAGCAATCACCCTCTATCGGTAATCCACACGCGAACGAACCAAGATCGAATCTTGTTGGATTGCTAGATGATCCTCGATTGTTGAAACACTTTTCAACAATCTATAGCTAATATGGAATTGAATCTAGGGTGTTTTGATCTTTGATTTGTAATCAAAATCAAGAGATTTGTGTTTCTCAAGCCCTAAAATTTGTGTGTCTTGACTGGGGAGAAGGGGGACTATTTATACTTCATAAATATTCCTAACTATTAGGGAGAAAAGCCCTAATCCAAAGCCAAAACGGAACTGCTGAAACAGGGGCTGGGCAGTCGCACCAAGGCCCGGCGGCCGCCCAGTTGTACAACCTTTTTATTTTCTTTCAAAAATCCTTGTGTGTGGTCGCCCACAAAATCCCCGGCGGTCGCCCAAGTGAACAGTTGATTGTAGGCGGTCGCCCACCATCACCCTCGGCGGTCGCTCAGTTGATCAGTTTCATATTTGTGCCAATTTCTATTCGTTCTTTGTGTGTGACCATTTAGGAATTATATTTTATGATTGTAGTGAGTCGAAACATCAACCTCACAAGACATAAGTGATCTCTAGCAAGTCATTATGTCCACCAAATTAAATATAACATCAAAGCTTGATTCCTTTATAGATCAATTTCACAATCCCTTTGTCACACGATGTCATATTGAAGTCATGGTCCACGTCAACTTATATTGTTCAATGTTTTCTCGATTCTGAATATGTTGATAATCCAAGTGCATTTGATCTCTATCAAATCTCTTGAGTGTGGCCACATATTTCATCAACACTATTCATCGAGGGGCCTAAGCAGACATCTCTCTTAACGAGGGACAAATTCCATCTTGACTTATCATTCTTCCCTACAAGAATCCAGTTGTGCCAACATAGCCCTTATTGCTATCCTATTAAAGATAGTGTTAGAATACATCAAACACAACGTTCGTCATGTGGAAGACGATGATAATCTCAGGTACTTAGGATTCCAATGACACGACTATCATTAAATTTAATCATGGCATATATGACCATAGACTATGTTATAAATCTCATAGATGGGTCGGTCTAATACTTTGTTCTTTAACAAGTACCCATAAGTGTAATGTGCATCTCCACGCATATAATCATCTCCATGATTATCCATTACCAACTTATACTAGTTA
Organism: Adenophora triphylla var. japonica; assembly: GCA_022495995.1. Lineage (NCBI taxonomy): Eukaryota > Viridiplantae > Streptophyta > Magnoliopsida > Asterales > Campanulaceae > Adenophora > Adenophora triphylla. The sequence goes on from JAFEMH010002192.1 coordinate 55,404, forward strand.
TTCACAATAACTAGGGACACAAAATATTATAACAAACATGTAAATCATATAATACTCAAGATAAACATTCTCTATTATAAATGGTAAAGACGATTACATAACGGTATTAGTTATAAGTCAAAATAACTATACGCCTAGGGCATAACACCAAGAATCTCCCACTTGCACTTGGCCCAATCTCACATGTATCGTATACCCATGGACCTAACATGAACATCATGCTTTGCTTGTGTGAGGGGTTTTGTAAGCGAATCCCCTGTGTTATCATCGGTTGATACTTTGCATATCTTAACGTCTCCTCGTTCTATGAATTCTCGAATGAGATGGAAATGTCTAAGTATGTGTTTGGATCGTTGATGTGACGTTGGTTCCTTTGCTTGAGCAATGGCACAATTATTGTCACAATAAAGTTCTACCGGATTAGTGATACTTGGAACGACTTTCAAGTCACTAATAAACTTCTTGATCCAAACTGCCTCCTTGTTAGTACCCGATCCGAAAAAAAGTGTTTTAATGAGTGCAGGGACTGAAGTGCAATTCGGTAAAATTTGGGACTAAACTGGCATTTGGAAGCTTTTGGACCAAGTGGGAATTTATTGGAAATTCAGGGACTAAACTGGAAAATATGGAAACTTGGGACGAATTTAATATATAAAAATTTCTGGGATTAAATGAAAGATAATATCCCAAAGAGCGAAGTGCAAAAGAAGTCATTTCAGTGGTCAAAACGGACTTGGCAATAACGGAGACGAAACGAATAACTAATTATACTCAAAAGCATTGCATTGTTGAATTGTTGAGGCCATTTTGTACAAGGATTGGCCGGCCAAGTTCATGAGGCAAGGCAAAGGAGGGCCGGCCAACAAGGAAGCATTTGGGCCATTTGGGGCCGGCTGGGCAATTGCAATTTGGGCCCTAGAAAGGTTGGCCGATCGACCCTTACTTGGGATAATCATTATCTTTTAAAAAGCTGCCGATCAAATCCTTATCTTTTAAGGTAGTGCCGATCGACCCTTATTTTTAGGGCCGATCGACCCTTTATTTTGTGCCGATCGAACCTTATTTTTAGGGCCGATCGACCCTTTATTTCGGTCCAGCCCAATTACCGAAACACTATAAATAGGGGTGCCCGGCTCCCATATTCAACACACAATTTACTCAGGGAGAAGCGAGATTACACTTGCTTTACCCACAGTTCTTTTTACTCTCTTCGAATCGCCCTAGATTCGATCCCAAAGTCTTGCTACAATTGGTAAGGCTCTTTTTAATATTTTTGTTCTTTATTATTGTCTTTATTATTATTGTTTGCATGCTTAGTATATTTTAATTACTTTATTTCTTGCTTATGTCATATATGCTAGATTTAGGGCTGTTTTAATATATTTAAATATGCCATAGCCGAGGATGATCTAAGGTTTCGCCTTAAGAAACCCAATAGATCTAGGAACTATTTCTTTCCTTCCAACTTAGTTATAATTATCCCATGATCAACAATCCCCCAAGGATGAACGTTGATTAGTGCACCTTCCGAGGGCCTAACTCAAAGGTTCTAGGGTGTGATCATTAATTAATTCTTTCTCTCCCCTCCTCCTTATGCATGATCCCGTTTCTTCGATCTATTCCTGTAAACACCGCACACAACCAACACCCCACATGCTAGAAAGACCGATTCGTCGGGCAATAGGAGTGATAGCGTTTCTTCTTCTGTTGTAACTTGACCCCCGAACCCAATTAACTGTTTAGCCTTTTTTCAAAGCTTTGGGCTATATCAAAGTGGCGTGGCGACTCTCAAAATTAAACTAATATTTTAATATGGTTTAAATCGAGTGTCACTAAATGAATATCCCATTTCGATCCGACTTTATATAATTAATTTATTTCAAACCTCCGAATGCGCGTTGCATCGGGACGGGGTATTCACAGTGGCGACTCTGCTGGGGACTGTTTTGAAATCTTTTCAAACTAAGTGGGTCAGACTTTCGTTTTCTTGTATGGTGTTGTATTTTTACTTCCTTTTTCTTTTTCTCCTATTCTTAACTGTTGCATTGCATGCATGCATTTCATGTAAATAAAAAAAATCTTTCTCTTTTTTCCTTAAAAAAAAAAGAAAAAAGAATTAGACTTTTTACCTCACACTACCACTAGAGTCCGTGTCACACTGCACAGCTACCCCTTAACCCTTCGGAGAAGCCAAAGTGCGGGAAGTGTGGTGATCATGTCGCCTCCCTTCCGAGTCTCACTTGGCCATCCACTCATCAGTGCGCTTCGGTTGCACGGTGGGAGCCTGAAATCTAACCCTTGTGTCACCCACTTTGCTAGGAATACACGCCCTGTGACCGGTTGGTTTGGCTAGCTATTTAATGTAGACAATTAATAAGATCTTTATGTTAAGTCACTACGAATCAATGATAAGTCAAGATCTATAAAGGCACTAAAAATTGATTTCCTTTTAAAGGACGTGCCAAGTAAAGTTGAATGCTTGATCTTGTCCTATCATGGGTCTGTAGTACTCTCCATAAATATCATATTGAATGTCTATATGAGACGGTTAGTCGTTAGGATCCACCACTTTAGGACCTTTAGTTAGTTGCGAAAAAGGGGTATCCCTTCCAACCAAGAATAGGTTCTATAAAAAAATAAATAATAGAGGGCTTTTTTGTAAATAAAATGCTTAACTCATTTCTAGGACCCTCCGAGGTCCGCTCTTCATTTCTAGGACCTTCCGAGGTCCACTCTTCATTTCTAGGACCCTCCGAGGTCCACTCTTCATATCTAGGACCCTCCGAGGTCCGCTCCTCATTTCTAGGACCCTCCGAGGTCCACTCCTCATTTCTAGGACCCTCCGAGGTCCACTCCTCATTTCTAGGACCCTCCGAGGTCCACTTTCTAGGACCCTCCGAGGTCCGCTCCTCATTTCTAGGACCCTCCGAGGTCCGCTCCTCATTTCTAGGACCCTCCGAGGTCCGCTCTTCATTTCTAGGACCCTCCGAGGTCCGCTCTTCATTTCTAGGACCGTCCGAGGTCCGCTCCTCATTTCTAGGACCGTCCGAGGTCCGCTCCTCATTTCTAGGACCGTCCGAGGTCCGCTCCTCATTTCTAGGACCGTCCGAGGTCCGCTCCTCATTTCTAGGACCCTCCGAGGTCCGCTCCTCATTTCTAGGACCCTCCGAGGTCCACTCTTCATTTCTAGGACCCTCCGAGGTCCACTCTTCATTTCTAGGACCCTCCGAGGTCCACTCTCCATTTCTAGGACCCTCCGAGGTCCGCTCCTCATTTCTAGGACCGTCCGAGGTCCGCTCCTCATTTCTAGGACCTTCCGAGGTCCACTCTTCATTTCTAGGACCCTCCGAGGTCCACTCCTCATTTCTAGTCCGAGGTCCGCTCCTCATTTCTAGGACCCTCTGAGGTCCGCTCCTCATTTCTAGGACCCTCCGAGGTCCGCTTCTCATTTCTAGGACCCTCCGAGGTCCGCACTTCATTTCTAGGACCCTCCGAGGTCCGCTCTTCATTTCTAGGACCCTCCGAGGTCCACTCTTCATTTCTAGGACCCTCCGAGGTCCACTCTCCATTTCTAGGACCCTCCGAGGTCCGCTCCTCATTTCTAGGACCGTCCGAGGTCCACTCTCCATTTCTAGGACCCTCCGAGGTCCACTCCTCATTTCTAGGACCCTTCGAGGTCCGCTCCTCATTTCTGGGACCCTCCGAGGTCCACTCTTCATTTCTAGGACCCTCCGAGGTCCGCTCCTCATTTCTAGGACCCTCCGAGGTCCACTCTCCATTTCTAGGACCCTCCGAGGTCCGCTTTTTACTTCTTGGACCCTTCAAGGTCCACACCCTCTACTGCGGACCGCCTAGGTCCAGTCTCTCTATCTTGGACCGTTCAAGATCCACTCTTTGACCCTTCGTGGTGCTCTTCCTATACTATGTCCACTCTCCCAATCTTGGACCATTCAAGGTCCACTTCTCATATCTTGGACCGTTCAAGGTCCACTCCTCTTCTCTTGGACCGTTCAAGGTCCACTCCTCTTCTCTTGGACCCTTTAAAGGTCCACTCCTCTTCTCTTGGACCCTTTAAGATCCACTCCTCTTCTCTTGGACCCTTCAAAGTTCTACCTCTTATCTCTTGAACCATCCGCAGTTTGCTCCCTTAGCCTTAAAACCATCCATAGTTTAGATCCTTTATCTCTAGCACCCTTCAGCCAAAGACCCACCTAGATCAAACCTCTCTCGACCCATATAGATCAAACCACCATCTAGGGCCTACCTAAGCCAACTTACCAAGTCCGATTAGCTCGTCTATATCACCCTCACTTATATTTGACCAAGGATCGAGTCATCTTCCTCTCCTTTTTTCACCAAACGGACTCTTCTACATTCATCCTCTCTCTTTCTCTAAACTTAACCCTGGTTGTATCATCAATCGGGGCCCCCTCGAACTACGGTGACCTGAGACTCATACCTTAAATGGTAAGGGTTACGTAGGCAACTTCAGCCCGGTCAAACTCAAAATTGTGGAGATCAACTATTTTCTCGGAGATGCCTTAAGATTAATTGTGAGTCTAATTCAACTCATTGGTTTGACTCTGCCGTATGTTCTTACAGAATTCTGCATCATGTCTATGGAGAAAAGCTTTGAAGCCCTCAAAGAAGTCTCAAACATGAGGTTGGGAGTGATCAACCACCTCAAAGACATGCATGAAATTGAGCAGCATCATTTGTCCTACATTCAGGAATACTTGAGAAGAGTTCCTCCTCCTGTTCAATTCCGGGGTCCCTATCATCCACATGCTTATGGTTCCCCTTATGGTCCTACACGTCAGAATTTCTCATTCAGGATGCCTGCTGTGGCTACCAACCAACTAAAGGCATCAATACCCGAGAAGAAGATCAACAAGGAACATTTTGATGACTTAGGAATGCCTGTGGGTGAGTTCTTCGACATTTTGGTGGGAAAGAATTTGATCGAGCCACTCGAGAACTACAAGCCTACTAACCCAAAGGAAGACTTAGATACATCCAAGTTTTGCAGATACCACAAGTACATTGGGCATACCACTGACAACTGTAAGCGGCTGAAACGCTTGATTCAAAATTTGATCAACCAAGGCCTCATTAATGAAGAAGCCCTCGTACTTCAAGGAAGGATTTAATCAGTCTTGTAGGTTCTAGTGTGTCTTTCTTACTTCCACTTTGGGCATTGATATGTAATGTCCACTTTAGATTAGTTGCTTCAATAATAAAAGAGTCTTTCTTTCTTTTCTCTCTAGACTTGAGACATAATCTCGCATTACTTTCAAGAAGAATTGTTTTATTTATAATTATCACTTGATTGTTAATCTCACTGATTAACCCACCGGCTAATAAAGTAAACAATGAATGAATGCTTTGATTGGAGTAAACAACTCACCGTCCCTTCCTTATATACACCATCCCTATACACCCTTCTCTCATACACTCTCTCCATACTCCACCATATACTTTTCATACACTCCTTGTACATACCCGTTATACCTTCTCAAACATACACTTCCCCAAATACACTCTCCCCCGCTTGACCTCCTTTCCATATGGTCAAGACAAGCACAAAGACCGTTGTTGCTCATCATCAGAAAATAGCTGCTCACGCCACTGCAATTTAAAGAAAATGCAAGGAGTTGTTCCTATCCTTCACAAGTGCTGCATGAATATCAACTTGGGGCTCACCAACCCCCCAATCTCGCGTCTCCTCTGATTTTCCATTTTGATCGATAAGCTTTCATTGAATATGCTCACATATCTTTCTCATGGTCCGAATACATTCTGCCTTACTTAATAAGTCGGTTAAATGAGTTTGCATTTATTTTAAATACTCTTTTGAGAATGCCATCCAGTAGCGATTGAAGCTTAAACCTCTCACCATAGGAAGCCATAACCTTATCCTCACTAAATAATACCCTTTCATTTCAAGATCGACAAGTTTTGAGACCCTAAGGAAGAAGCCCATACTAGGGGCTCCCTCGACTCACAAAGGAAGTAATCACCTCCAAGCTCAAGAAAGGCGGAATGCAAAAGAAACTCATACAAGGGGCTCCCTCGAAGGGACCACCTCCAAACCCAAGAGGGAAAAGGTAAAACCATCCTAAGGCATACGCTAGGGGCTATCGCGAGCAAACAAATCCGAAGGCTTTTCTCGAGAAGATGGTGTTAAAAAACAAACAAAAAAAAAAAAAAATAAAATAAAACTCCATCACTCCGAAGTGAACCTCCCATCTCAAAGGTTGTGAAAGTGAGACGTCGAGTGAAGGTCCTATCATGATCAAGTTACCTGCTGAAACCACAACAAACTCGCGAGAAGAAGCAACAAAGATTCCCTCTTGGACAAATCCCATAAACCCATTCCAAAGTCCATCCTCTCACTTTTAGAGGATTCCATCACCACCCTTGACCTTATCAAAATCAAAGTTAACCTCACTCTTAGAGGTTCTGAAGAAGCAGCAACAAGAAAATCCCTTCACCTTAGAAATTCCAAACACATCCCTCAAGCCAACCTCTCAGCAAATGGCCCAGCCGACCTCTCACTTTAAGAGGTCATGTTAATCATCACCTAATGATCGATCGCAATCCAAAGCCCAGCTACAACCGCTACCGGATGGCATTCTCAAAAGATTATTTAAAAGAAATGCATATTCAGATTTTTGAGTCACTTGTTATCCTACGTGAGCATATTACATATTCTCTCAAAAGTTTGGGAACTCGTCCTATTCTTGAAATTCGTTCATTCGACTCCTCAAACACCGTCTCGCAAAGTCTCGCTGGGGCTTCGCATCCGTGCCTCTCGCCGGCACTCCGGTAAAAGCAAGGAGACACGCGCCAGGGACTACTCCCCTCGGCTTGCAAGAACAAAGGAACAAAGAATCTTCACTTGAAGGAATGAAAAAATCTTTGGGTTATAATCGAGTCAATTCCCACCTTTTCTTCCACCCCAATCTTTTTCTATTTTTATTCTTTCCCATGAAGGAGATCAATGCAACGGCAGCCCGCACCACAATTACCACCGAACGGAGCGAAGCAACAACGGAACATCCTTCTCCTTCTAAAGACAAGCCGATTTCACCTTCAAATCAAAACATTCATTTGTTTACCTATATAATTGGAATTTGATAAACCAATCGGTGAGGTCCATTCACGAGCAATCAAGATATAATTCTGAATAAAATAATTCTTCAAAGGTCTCGACAAGTCTTCTTTTTCTACATCATAGGAAAATAGAGCCAAACACTGTCTTTCTGTCTGCAGGGGCTTCCATACACTTTTCCACACCTTGTGATGCTTATACTCTCCCAAAAGAGTCAAACCCAAGCGAAAGTGTCATACACGAACTCGGGATCCATTCCCACCTTCGAAAAATGCGCCCGCACATATACATTTCCGAGTCTTGTCCGGCGATCGATTGACCATTGTTCGAAACGAGGGGTCGCCCCCGTGGCCGCAAGATGACTCTCGTCTCGCAAATAGGGATGCATTGAATCTCTCCAAGCCGGGGCTTTTGTTAAGCCGTTTCTCTCAGGCTCTCTTCAGGTTTGCTCTGCATCATCAACTGGGGCTTCGCCATTCCCTTCAGGTTTGCTTTGCATCATCAACTGGGGCTTCGCCATTCATCATCAACTGGGACTTCGCCAAGGTCCCTTCATCAAACATTGGGGCTCCCCTCCACAAAAATGGGTCGACTATGTGCTCTAACAAAAATCGGAGCTCCCATGAAGTCATATCTAGCATGAAGGGCATCCCTTGTCATCAAGATCAGCATGTGGCAAACTCTTTGAGTTAGTTAGAAACATGATTAATCATAAGGCCTCTTTATCAAATAAACATGCTTTCAAAATACTATCCTCCTGGGTACCTTATTTACAAAAATCACTCTTTGGTCTCCACAAATTTTCAAACTCTTCAAATCTATCAAAAATGTATCTCTGTGACTCTCAAGATGACTCGGCCCTTATCTCTGGACATCAAACTTACCTAATCCCACCTTCTATCATCGACACTTACTCGGCCTCGCCTAGTTTAAACCAATAACCTTTCAGCTCAAACTGCCTTGTTTAGACATACCGCAAATGTTAAACCCTAGCCTCAAGCCTAGGTGACAAATACCCTTCTAAACCCTAGCCTCATGTCTAGGTGACAAATACCTCTCTAAACCCTAGCCTTAAGCCTAGGTGACAAATGCCTCTCTAAAACCCTAGCCTCAAACCTAGGTGACAAGTACCTCTCTAAAACCCTAGACTCAAGCCTAGGTGACAAATACCTCTCTAAACCCTAGCCTTAAGCCTAGGTGACAAATGCCTCTTTCTAAACCCTAGCCTTAAGCCTAGGTGACAAATGCCTCTTTCTAAACCCTAGCCTCAAGCCTAGGTGACAAATACCTTTCTAAACCCTAGCCTTAAGCCTAGGTGACAAATACCTTTCTAAACCCTAGCCTTAAGCCTAGGTGACAAATACCTCTCTAAACCCTAGCCTTAAGCCTAGGTGACAAATGCCTCTCTAAAACCCTAGCCTTAAGCCTAGGAGACAAGACTCCTCTCTAAGCCTTAGCAATGATTATCCCAATCTTTTAATCGCTTGGTTCTTCGGCTCGGGAAGCCATAATAATCCCAATCAATTCACACAACTATTCTTCATCAGTAAACAGTAGCCTAAGTCCTTTGGCAGCTACAGTTTCCCGCATTTTATCCTCCATTTCAAGGGTCCGTCCCGCATCTTCAAAGGGTCCGTCCCGCATTTCAGAGGTCTATCCTCCATTTCAAGGGTCCGTCCCGTATCTTCAAAGGGTCCGTCCCGTACTTTCAAAGGGTCCGTCCCGTACTTTCAAAGGGTCCGTCCCGCATCTTCAAAGGGTCCGTCCCGTACTTTCAAAGGGTCCGTCCCGCATCTTCAAAGCGTCCCGTACTTTCAAAGGGTCCGTCCCGCATTTCAGAGGTCTATCCTCCATTTCAAAGGGTCCGTCCCGCATTTCAAAGGGTCCGTCCCGCACCTTTCAGAGGTCTATCCTCCATTTCAAAGGGTCCGTCCCGCATTTCAGAGGTCTATCCTCCATTTCAAGGGTCCGTCCCGCATCTTCAAAGGGTCCGTCCCGCACCTTTCAAAGGGTCCGTCCCATACTTTCAAAGGGTCCGTCCCCGCATATCAAGAGGTCTATCCTCCATTTCAGAGGTCTATCCTCCATTTCAAAGGGTCTGCCCCATACACTTTCTCTCAGTACGCGAATCAAGACTACACTTGATTTGTTCCATCACACACAATTTTCAAAAGGAAAAATCAAGACTATACTTGAATTTCCTTTCCACACATTATCTCACAACATATCTTCACACGGAGAAATCAAGACTACACTTGATTTGTTCCATCACACACAATTTTCAAGGGAAAAATCAAGACTATACTTGAATTTCCTTTCCACACATTATCTCACAACATATCTTCACACGGAGAAATCAAGACTACACTTGATTTGTTCCATCACACACAATTTTCGAGGGAAAAATCAAGACTATACTTGAATTTCCTTTCCACACATTATCTCACAAATCAAGACTACACTTGATTTGTTCCATCACACACAATTTTTCAAGGAAAAATCAAGACTATACTTGAATTTCCTTTCCACACACAACATATTTTCCCATGGAGAAGGCAAGACTATACTTGATTCTCCTTTCCGTACATCTCGAATCGCCCTTAGATTCGATCCTCAAAGCCTCGCCACAAATCGCATCTTTGGTTTGAGACGTTGCACGTCCGCCATTCTCGGGTACTAAACGCCCACTCTTTCGAACTACGACTTGGCTTGATTCCCCTTGGGATACGTAGGTAGCCCGACGTGGGTCCAGCCACTTGACCTACCTGGTCGTCCTTTTGCGACTCAGCTCGAGTCCAAAAGCCTCGCATCCACAAGGTCACTTTCCTTACCTCCTGAAATCCCTTTTTTCAGGACGGATCCTATTCTTTTATCGTCGACCCTACTTGTCTTACAAGAAGCGTCGCCGAGGGGCTACTGTTAGTACCCGGTCCGAATAACTAATTATACTCAAAAGCATTGCATTGTTGAATTGTTGAGGCCATTTTGTACAAGGATTGGCCGGCCAAGTTCATGAAGCAAGGCAAAGGAGGGCCGGCCAACAAGGAAGCATTTGGGCCATTTGGGGCCGGCTGGGCAATTGCAATTTGGGCCCTAGAAAGGTTGGCCGATCGACCCTTACTTGGGATAATCATTATCTTTTAAAAAGCTGCCGATCAAATCCTTATCTTTTAAGGTAGTGCCGATCGATCCTTATTTTTAGGGCCGATCGACCCTTTATTTTGTGCCGATCGAACCTTATTTTTAGGGCCGATCGACCCTTTATTTCGGTCCAGCCCAATTACCGAAACACTATAAATAGGGGTGCCCGGCTCCCATATTCAACACACAATTTACTCGGGGAGAAGCGAGATTACACTTGCTTTACCCACAGTTCTTTTTACTCTCTTCGAATCGCCCTAGATTCGACCCCAAAGTCTTGCTACAATTGGTAAGGCTCTTTTTAATATTTTTGTTCTTTATTATTGTCTTTATTATTATTGTTTGCATGCTTAGTATATTTTAATTACTTTATTTCTTGCTTATGTCATATATGCTAGATTTAGGGTCGTTTTTAATATATTTAAATATGCCATAGCCGAGGATGATCTAAGGTTTCGCCTTAAGAAACCCAATAGATCTAGGAACTATTTCTTTCCTTCCAACTTAGTTATAATTATCCCATGATCAACAATCCCCCAAGGATGAACGTTGATTAGTGCACCTTCCGAGGGCCTAACTCAAAGGTTCTAGGGTGTGATCATTAATTAATTCTTTCTCTCCCCTCCTCCTTATGCATGATCCCGTTTCTTCGATCTATTCCTGTAAACACCGCACACAACCAACACCCCACATGCTAGAAAGACCGATTCGTCGGGCAATAGGAGTGATAGCGTTTCTTCTTCTGTTGTAACTTGACCCCCGAACCCAATTAACTGTTTAGCCTTTTTTCAAAGCTTTGGGCTATATCAAAGTGGCGTGGCGACTCTCAAAATTAAACTAATATTTTAATATGGTTTAAATCGAGTGTCACTAAATGAATATCCCATTTCGATCCGACTTTATATAATTAATTTATTTCAAACCTCCGAATGCGCGTTGCATCGGGACGGGGTATTCACACTCCTTAGCTGCATCGGATGCCGCTATATATTCGGCCTCAGTTGTAGAATCGGGTATGGTACTCTGCTTGGAACTCTTCCAACAAATTGCACCTCCGTTAAGCATAAACGCAAACCCCGATTGCGATCTAAAATCATCTTTGTCAGTTTGGAAGCTTGCATCTGTGTAACCTCTTACAACAAGATCATATTCCATCCCTCCAAAGACCAAGAACGCATCCTTAGTCCTTCTTAAGTACTTAAGGACCCTCTTAACTGTCATCCATGGTTTTCACCAGGATCAAATTGGTATCGACTCATCATGCTTAGAGCATACGAGACATCAGGTCTAGTACAAATCATGGCATACATGATAGATCCAATAGCCGAAGCGTATGTAATCTCATTCATTCTCTTTCGCTCACCAGTTGTCTTAGGACACTGAGTCTTGCTAAGAGTAATACCATGACCCATTGGCAAGTTTACTCTCTTAGAATTTTCCATCTTGAATTTTCTAAGAACTTTGTCAATGTAAGTACTTTGACTCAAAACAATCATCATTTTAGATCTATCTCTATAGATCTTGATGCCAAGGATGTAGGCGGCTTCACCCATATCTTTCATTGAGAAACACTTTCCTAACCAAGACTTGACAATTTGAAGTGCAGGAATGTCGTTTCCAATAAGTAAGATATCATCGACGTACATTATTAGAAATAATACTACGCTCCCACTGAACTTCATGTATACACAAGGTTCATCTTCTTTCTTGATGAAGCAAAACTCTTTGATCGATTCATCATAACGAATATTCCAACTCCTAGAAGCTTGCTTCAACCCATATATAGATCTTTGGAACTTGCATACTTTGTTAGAATTTCTTGGATCGACAAACCATTCAGGTTGTGTCATATACACATCCTCAAGTAGCTTCCATTTAGAAAAGCCATTTTGACATCCATTTTCCGTATCTCATAGTCGTAATATGCGGCTATGGCAATTAAAGTTCTAACAGACTTAAGCATTGCAACAGGCGAAAAGGTTTCATCATAGTCAACACCATGAATCTGCCTATATCCCTTTGCTACAAGCCTAGCCTTGTAAGTATGCACCTTCCCATCCATGTCGGTCTTCTTCTTGAAGACCCACTTGCACCCTATGGTTTTCACACCTTCAGGTAGATCAATCAAGTTCCAAACTTAATTATCTTGCAAGGATTGCAATTCGGATTCCATGGCTCCTAGCCATTTATCCGAATCAGGAGTGGACATCGCCTCTTGATAGGAAGTAGGTTCGTCATTCTCAATGAATTCCACTTCATTACTTTTTGATACAAGAAATCCATATCTCTCGGGTTCGAATCATAACCTATCCGATCTACGATGGACTTGTGCATCTTGAACCGGTTCCACAACTCCTTGTGAACTTGGTTCCATCTCTACTTTTGGTTCCATGTTATTTTCGGGTTCTTGAACTTCTTCAAGATCAATTTTACTCCCACTAGATCCTTTATTGAGAAACTGTTTCTTAAGAAAAGTACCATATTGAGCAACAAACACTTTGTTCCTATTGCGGTTGTAAAAGTAATATCCTTTAGTTTCCTTAGGATAACCAACGAAAATAACTTTTGTCAGATTTTGGTGCTAACTTATCAGAGACAAGTCTCTTCACATAAGCTTCGCAATCCCAAATCTTCATGAAAGACAAACTAGGTTTTCTTCCATGCCACATCTCATGTGGGTTCTTAGGAGCCAATTTAGTAGGGACTATGTTCAGTGTGAACGCAGCAGTCTCTAATACATGTCCCCAAAAGGAAACAGGAAGGTCAACTTGACTCATCATCGAACAAACCATATCCAACAAGGTTCTATTCCTCCTCTCAGTCACACAATTCCATTGCGGTGTTCCGGGTGGAGTCAACTCTGAAATAATTCCACAGTTTTTGAGATGATTGTCAAACTCTTGGCTCAAATATTCACCACCTCAATTGGATCGAAGTACTTTAATAGTTTTGCCAAGTTGATTTTGTACTTCATTTTGAAATGTTCTAAACATCTCAAACGATTCACTTTTGGACTTCATCAGATAGACATAGTCATATCTAGATAAGTCATCAGTGAATGTAATAAAATACAGAAATCCTCCCTTAGCAATGCTGCTTAATGGTCTACATACATCCGTATGTACTAGGGCCAATAAGTCACTAGCCCTTGCACTACTCTTAGTGTAGGGTGGTTTGGTCATTTTTTCCAATAAACAAGATTCGCATACCTCATATGATTCATAATCATGTGAGTCTAAAAGTCCATTCTTATGGAGTTTAGAAATCCATTTCTTATTTATATGACCAAGCCGACAATGCCACATGAATGTGTTGTTCACATCATTCAGTTTAGATTTTTTATTCACATGATAAAAAATTTCAACGTCATTTTGTTTCTCAACATCAAGGACATAAAGGCCATTAAATGAATTTGCAATACAATAAAACATATCATTTAAATAAATAGAAAAAATTTATTCTCAATAAGAAAACTATATCCTTCATTATCCAAACAAAAAACTGAAATAATATTCCTACTCAAATTCGGAACATAATAACAATTGTTCAAAAAAAGTACTAGTCCACTAGGTAAAGTGACTTCATAAGTCCCTACGGCTAATGCAACAACTCTTGCTACATTTCCCACACGTAGGTCTACTTCACCTTCTTTGAGTAGCTTTCTATTCTTTAGTCTCTGTACATTTAAACAAATGTGAGATCCACATCCGGTATCCAATACCCATGAACTAGAAATAGAAAAAGGAAAATATCTATCACATAGATACCTGAATCAGTAGCAATCGTATTGCCCTTCTTCACTTTTAGGCCTTCCTTATAAGCCTTGTAATTTCACTTCCATTGACCAACCTCTTGGCAATAGTAGCAAATTGCATCCTTTTGAGACACTTTAGGTCTAGCCTCTTCGACATTGGCAACTTTTGCCTTAGGTTTAGCAACTTTTGCTTTACCTACTTTGCCTTCCTTTTTGAATCCCTTTCCTTTGTTAACCATTAACACATTTGTGGTACTAGCTTTCTTGATATTTTTCTCTGCAGTCTTAAGCATCGCATGCAATTATGATAGATTCTTATCCATGCCACTCATGTTATAGTTCATAATGAAATGACTATAACCTTCAGGATATGAATTCAATACCGTATCCGTTGCGAGTTCCAAACTCATAGGATACCCAAGCCTTTCAAGGTGCTCAATGTATCCTTTCATCTTAAGGACATGAGGACCAACCGACTGTCCCTCTTGCATCTTGCATATATTTAGAGCCTTCACCACATCATACCTCTCTTGCCTAGCTTGCACTTGAAACATTTCCTTAAAGAGCTGTACTAGGTCAAAAGCCGTTTCCAAGTGTTCAAGTTCCTTCTGAAACGCCTTACACATGGTGGCAAGCATAAGGCAAGCAACATCATTAGAATCATCAACATGTTTCTTATGTCGCTCCCTATCTGCCCTTACAGCATTGGCAGCGGGTTCAGCAGGAATGGGTTCGTAAAAAACGTACAGTTTCTTCTCTTGACTTAGAACAATTCTTAGGCTTCTGATCCAATCAGAATAGTTTGTACCGTTCTCTTCGAGCTTGTCCTTCTCAAAGACGGATCGCAGCGACAAGGGTTGATTATTATGAGATGTCATTCTACAATAAAATATGCAAACAATATGAGCACATATAAGTATCAAAACATTTACCATCTAAGATATAAATAATGTATTTCACAAATACTTCCACTAAATTATACACCTTCAAATACAAGCATGTATCATATAATTATAATGGGCTAAAATCCATATTTCACTTAATTTTGGTTTAACTAAGTCAATGCCCGAAATCAAGCTATTTAGGCAGATAACATCAATCATATCATATATGACTCTTAGATCTTTTATAAGATTCTAGACATCTTATGTCAACACATGTTTTAATCTCATCTATGCCTTGGGTCAAAACTCTTTTGAAAGCACCAATTAAGTTCAACCTTTTCAAACGTATGAGACACAGAACGATGCACCCAATTGAGTCGAAACTACATTAACCGTTATCTCATCTTGATCCATATTAAGATATAATGATGCACCTAACTGAGTCAAAACTACAACAAAATACCCAAATATTTCTCAAGTGTTCTAATCAAGGGGTGGCATAAAACATAAACATTTAAGAAGGTTTTTTCATATAGCAACAAACATCGCATGATTGTATATGAAACTTATGTGTACATAACCAAGAACATGGGATTTCACATAATATCCTACTTTAGGATCATATAAATAATCATGTAACAAATAACAATTATAAATTACATAATTATTCAATTCTCAAAATATAAGGATTCAAATAATCATATTGATCAAATTACATATGAACATCAAATCCTAAACAAACAATTTGTTTCAATTTGAGAATTTATTAATCTAATTAATAAATTAAAGAGATCAATAACCCATGTAGAAGATCAATTACATCAATCAACAATTAATCATAATTATAAAATATCGCATATAATTGTTTCACATACAATACACATAAAATCATTAATCTATATCAAATAGCATGTAAAGCATATAATCCAATTATATCTAGCATGCCAATTTTAACCTAATCATGATTAAACACGGCTCTGATACCACTGTTGGGTTTTGGGATTACAATCGTAGCGGAAGATTTTACATAATTCACAAAACCCTAGCCATGAATCCGTCTAACATGAAGAGATTAAAACTACAAAATAGATTTACTAACCTTTGTTGCGAATTTGTCTTTCGTACACGATTCGTAATTCACCTTTAAGTCGTAGACAAAACTTTGATCTTCTTCCTTGTTCTTCCTTATAATGAATCAACAACGCTAGGCCTTCAAGCTTTAGGCGATAAAGCAATCACCCTCTATCGGTAATCCACACGCGACGAACCAAGATCGAATATTGTTGGATTGCTAGATGATCCTCGATTGTTGAAACACTTTTCAACAATCTATGGCTAATATGGAATTGAATCTAGGGTGTTTTGATCTTTAATTCGTAATCAAAATCAAGAGATTTGTAATTCTCAAGCCCTAAAATTCGTGTGTCTTGGCTGGGGAGAAGGGGGCTATTTATACTTTATAAATATCCCTAACTATTAGGGAGAAAATCCCTAATCCAAAATCAAAACGGAACTGCTGAAACAGGGGCTGGGCGATCGCCCACCAAGGCCCGGCGGCCGCCCAGTTGTACAGCCTTTTTATTTTCTTTCGAAAATCCTTGTGTGCGGTCGCCCACAAAATCCCCGGCGGTCGCCCCAAGTTTTTCTCGCACACAATGGACTCAACCCCATTTTTCTCGCACAAAAGAAATGGTTTTTCAGCAATCACCATTCATCATTCATTCATGCATAAAGGGACATGTCAATGACAAGGAGTCAACAGAAGCAAAACTCCGTCCCGTTTTTCATAAAATAGCACACATAAACAATTTTTCACATTCATTCATAAGGAGTCAACAGAAGCAAAACTCTGTCCCATTTTTCACAAAAAAAATCCTATTGCATTCATCTCAATATCATCTCATTGCAAAAAATCCCACATACAAAAGTCCGTCCCGGATTCGGCAAAATTTTCGTCACCTCATATTTCAAAAATAGCAAATCACCCATACTTTTTTCAAATAAAATGCATATTTGAATTACCCATATATTCAACAAAGCATGCAAATCATCAAATTCAAATTTCAATGGCAAGAACAAGGGTTTTCAAATTTTTCAAAAAAAATTAAAACCCTATTTCTAACAATTCGAATAAAATTGACAAAAACAATAAATGGGTTCAAAATATACCGTGCGAAGATCCGGATCAGTGGACCAATGCTGCCACATATCGGGGTAGGGTTCCTCCGCAATCGATTGCGAAAGCGAATAATTCCTCCGCATCCTTACGAGCTCTAGCCCCTCTCGGCAATTGGACCGCGTCCTTGACCTTGTCATTTTAAAAAACCAGTCTGAACTTCGTTCCTGTCCGCGCGGACAGGATTGAGGGGTAAGAATTCCCCTTTTTGCCCTTTAAAAATCCAAACTTTGCAGTTTGACCCCGGACTTAACCAAAGTTAACCCAAGTTAACTCCCTTTCAAAAGAACTCCACGGCAGTAAAACGTAAGCCCGTTTTCTCCAACGAAAGTTAACGGAATCCCGTTTCTTTCCTCATTTTCATCAACGGCAGTAAAACGTAAGTCCATTTTCTCCAACGAAAGCTAACGAAATCTCGTTTCTTTCCTCGATCCCATCCCCAGCAGCATTTGAACTACGGGTAGCCTACCATGGGTCCAGCCACTTGACCAATACGGTCATCCTTTTCCCCGGCTGTAAAACGTAAGCCCGATTTCCCCGACGAAAGCTAACGGAATCCCGTTTCTTTCCTCGTTTCCACCTCCGGCAGCAGACGTAGGACAGATCCCTTTAAGTGAAGTCCACCGAAGGACCATCTATCCCCTCATAGTCCGTCCCCAATGAAAGGATGCGAACCATAGAAGGAAATCATTTCAAATTAAGGTCGAGGCACCTAAAACGCCATCTTTAAGGTCCGAGACACCTAAAATGCCATCTTTAAGGTTCGACGCACCTAAAACGCCATCTTTAAGGTTCGAGGCACCTAAAACGCCATCTTTAAGGTTTGAGGCACCTAAAACGCCATCTTTAAGGTCCGAGGCACCTAGAATGCCATCTTTAAGGTTTGAGGCACCTAAAACGCCATCTTTAAGGTTCGAGGCACCTAAAACGCCATCTTCAAGGTTTGAGGCACCCAAAACGCCATCTTTAAGGTTCGAGGCACCTAAAACGCCATCTTTAAGGTTTGAGGCACCTAAAACGCCATCTTTAAGGCTTGAGGCACCTAAACGCCATCACTTCGGTTTCAACACGAAACACGAGGAAAGCGATAAATCGCAATCATCCTCCGATTCAACAAACCAAATTCATCACCAGGTTGACATCCTAAAACAGTCACTCTAGGGTCGATGTCTGAAGATAGTCGAAGGACCCGAACTACGACCAGCTTGATTCCTCTTAAGGATACGTAGGTAGCCTACCATTAGGTTCAGCCATCAGACCAAAATGGTCATTCCTTTTCCGAGCGGTCCGACCAAAATGGTCACCCTCTTCTCCCCAGCAGATTGGGACCTCACTTTTATCGACAACCCCACTTCCTCCGAAAGTGCCGTCGCCGAGGGGCTACTGTAAGTGTCCCAATCTGAACCGCCAATATTCCTTCAGCCCAATTTAACGACTTCCACGTCAAATAAACAGTTAAGGGCATTTTGGTCATTTCCTAAGACAATTTAAACAAAAAGGGGCCTTAAAGGAATATCAAAAATAGGTCAAAAATCGACTGGAAAGAGTCATTTCCAAGAAATTGACCAACTTTTCATTAAATGCAATGACCAAAGCGCTTTCTGCAGTCGAGCACGCACGCTTACACTCCCATCCGCGCGGACAGGAATGAGACTCAGTCTCATCCACGCGGACACATCTGAAACCTAAAATCTGCCTATAAATTAAATCATTCTCTCTCAGTTTAAGGATCCAAGAATTCGAACCCTTACTGTTATATTCACAAAATATCCAGAAAACAGCCTAAACACCAAGCAAAAACACAAAATCCCAACACAAATCTTGATCAAATTCAAGCCTCAAACACAAATCCAAGGAATATAGGGTACAACCATTGGTAAACCCTCCTTCTCCTTACCTTAATCTTCCTCATCCATGCATACATCTCATATTTTAAAGATGTAACTTGTTCATCTACTTGTTGTTCATCTCTTGTCCTAGATCCAAGAGGATCTCAATGGAGTTCATCTCCATGGATGATTCTCTACAAGGAACCATATTTTTTTAGCTTGTTCTTCCTTTTCTTTACATAAACTAGTTGTTACTTGGTCTCTTGGCCTAAAATGTGGTCACCTTGGAGTTCATCTCCATGTAGAGATGCCCAAACGGTTCCGAACCGGCGGGTCGAACCGGAACCGGACCGGATAAAAACCGGAGGGAAACCGGACCGGACGAACCGTGAACCGGCTGAACCGGCGAACCGGCGGTTTTCCGGTCCGGTTAAGGTTCAAGATTTCAAAAACCGGTGAACCGCCGGTTCGGGAGCCGAGGCCGGAACCGGGCCGGAACCGCCCAGGTTCACGAGCCGGAGCCGGAACCGCGACGGCTAGATGATCTCGGTGCGTCCATTTCTTGATCCGACGGTCCATGTTTAATTACCGTTAAATAACGGTCAGTGACCAAAATGTAAAAAAAAAATATTTTTTTAATCGTTTTGGTCCCTAAAGCAGTTTTTTTTTTTATTTTGGTCCCTAAAACGTTTTTTTCTTTTTCTCTCAAACCTATAAATACCACTCCCCTCCCTTTATTTTTTTCACTACTCTCTCTCAACTCTCAAGTCTCAAAACTCTCAAATTCTCAATTACTTACTCTCTTTCTCTCTATTCTATCTCTAAGACTCAAAGACTTAAATCTCTCTCTCATCTCAATCTCTCAAGTCTCAAACTCTCAAATTACTTACTCTCTTTTTCACATAAATTCATCTTTTCACCAAAAAAATGTCTTCATCTCGTGGCGGCCGTGGCGATAAGGGAAAGAATGTATCAAGTTCGCATCCATTTTCCCCCCGATGATTCCATTTGGGGCAATCTTAATGTTCAACCTCTACCACAAGAAACGTTTAATTTGAGCGATGATGAAGTTGATACAACATTTCCAATGGGTGATCATGGTCATACCGAAGGGAGTAACACTCAAACCACTCAAACCCAAAGTGAAGTGCGAGGGGGTGGTCAAACTCAAATCCGACCTCGAGGTCGAGGACGAGGAGGTCGAACCACGGGAAGGTCGGATATCATGACCGTGCACTTTTCAAAAGTGCCAATTGAAGGTACCAACCAATACACCGTTTCTTGCAACCATTGCCCTCAAAAATTTGCCTTTACCCATGGAGGTGGTTATGGGACATTTAAAAGACACTTGCATTCAAGGCACCCCGATCAAGTTGGAGATGCCCAAGATCAAACACAACTACAAGGATTTACGGGATCATCACAAGGTACGTCTTCGCAATTATTTAAATTTGATAATTCAACGTATAGAAGAGAAATGGCAAAATATACTTTGCCGCTAAAGGATTACCCTTTAATTTTACTAATGATAGATTATGGTCTCATATGGCACAACTTTGTTTAAATCCGCGGCTAAAGAAATTAATAAAAATACAAGTACTCGTGATACTAAAGCTCAATATCTACAAGGAAAATTAACTTTAATTAATACGTTTAAAGATTTACCCCAAAATTGTCAATATGTGCCGATATATGGAGTGACCATTGGCAAACTCATAGCTATATAGGAATTACATGTCATTGGGTTGATATTAGTTGGAAATTACAAAAACGATTAATTGCATATAAATCTTTTGATACCGTTTCATAACGCTCAAAATATTTGTAGTAAAATTGCTAATGTTTTACAAGAATATGGATTAGTTCACAAAATTTTTTCAATTGGATTTGATAATGCCGCAAATAATACTGCTAGTCTACCATCACTCATTGATATTTGTCAACCATCTATTGGTGGTAAATTTTTTCATGTTAGGTGCATATGTCATATTTTAAATTTGTGTGTGCAAGATGGTTTAACAACTTTAAAGGAACATGTAGCCCCAATTAAGGAAGTTCTTGCTTATATAATGAGAAATCATAGTGTAACAAAATTGTGGATTAGATTTTGTAAAATAAATAATATCCCACCTAAAAGATTTTCCCTAGATGTTCCAAATCGATGGAATTCCACTTATAAAATGTTATCCGAATCTTATGATTTTCGTGAACTATTGTGTCAGTTCATTCAACAAATAGAGTATTCAACTATAATATTGCCTCATCAATGGGATATTTGTAATAATTTAAAGAAAATTTTGAAAGTTTTTAAAGATGCTACCGTACAATTATCCGGTTCTTACTATCCCACTTCACCGTTAGTTATAGAACACGCCGCTAAAATTAGTTACATATTTATGCATTTTAAAGATGATCAAATTTTAGGTGAATGTATTAACAAGATGAGAACAAAATGGCTTAAATATTTTTTGATCATTCCCCCATTGTTTTTAGTAGCTAAACTATTAGATCCTAGGATAAGAGAAGATGGTTTAGAACAAATACTAGATTATTATTATAAGAATCTATTTCCCACCGGCTTTGATTTGTTTTTAGATAGACCTATCCCAAAGGCAAAAGACGTTGTAATTGAGACTAAAAAAATTGTATATGAACTTTATAGAGAATATTATGATCTTTTTGGTAATATTGTTTATCCTCCTAGTAGTGAAAATGTAGGTGGTAGTTCTCACGAAGATAGCGATCCCTTTAACTTTATAGATAATTTAATTAGTTCTAGAACTCAAAACGTCAACGAGGTGGCTCCACTTATATTGAACTTGAAAATTATTTAACCACTTCTTTTCGAGCCTATAGACGATTTTGATATTGCAAAGTGGTGGGCACGAAGGGCAAACAACTATCCTATTCTATCATTGATAGCAAAGGAGATCCTAGCCGCTCCCGCCTCAACCGTTGCCGTAGAAGAAGTATTTAGTGTAGGAGGAAATGTCTTATCCGATCGAAGGTCAAGGTTGTCTCCATATAATTTAGAATATCAAATGTTGCTCGGCGATTGGCATAGAGCCGAACTACGACTTCAAGATAAAAGAAGTAGTTCCGAGGACGAGGAGGCCTTTGATGAAGATACATCGGGAGCGGCCGAATGAACTACGCCGCTCTTTAGACTTTAGATTAGGTTAATTAATTGTAATTTTATAGATTAGATTATAGATTAGGTTTATTTTTATTTAATTGTAATAGTTAGGTTGAGGTAAAGGCTCCTAAATGTCCCCCCTTATTTATAAAAGGGTAAGGTTGGTTGTCCCCTCATTTGTAATTTTATTTTAATTAATAAAATTTAAGGGTACCGTCCCTTTTCTTTTATATACTTTCGTTTATTTAAAAAAAAGTTAAGTTTTTATATGACTTTTTGCAAAAATTAACTTTTTGTTAAACTTAACGTAAATTGTTAAGAATTTAACTTGTAATTTTTTTTTGAAGGATGGACACTTGGGCGACCGCCCTAGTCATTTCGGCTCTTCTTGGGCGACCGCCCAAATCTTTTTTTTTTTTTTTTTTTTTTTTTTGAAATTAACCGGTTTAGAACCGGAACCGGAACCGTACGGCCGGTTCGGAACCGGGACCGGAACCGTGACAAACCGGGCCGGTTTCGGTTCAATGCTTGGTGGAACCGTGAACCGCCGGTTCGGAACCGGAACCGGCGGTTTGAACCGGATGGGCACCTCTATCTCCATGGATGATCACACTAAATGGTCCATATTCTTATCTTCATTTTATTTTATGTCATTAGTTCATACTTGACCTAAAATGTGGTCATCTTGGAATAAATTTCCATGGATGACCATTTTAAATGGTCTAAATTGTTTTACTTCCTTAAAAATGTTTTTCCTAACCTAAGTTCTTCACCTTGGAACAATTTCCATGGATGAAAATCATTAAGGTTCCTAGGTTACCAAAAGGGTGAAGTTGATACATTGAGTTCAAAGATTTCAAGGATGGTCATCTTAATGACCACCTTAGAAATACACTCTAAAGTTGATACACCCTTAACCTAATCTTAATTTTCATACATTAATCTTTGTTTTATGTTAAATCTCCCCATCCCAAGCAAATGAAGTGCTTCCAAGTCCTAATGTACCCTAAGTATGGCTTGATATAGTAGATCACCACTAATCATGTTTAGTGATCACTAATCAAAGCCTAAGGAAAGTGGGGACAAGCATGGATGCAAATCCCAAAAATGTTTTTACTTAACACTTTCAGTTTCAAAACTCCAGTTCTGATTCTGTAACTCCAGTTTACATTCTGGAATTTACAGAATCAGACTAGAAAGCTGCAAAAAGGAATATTTACTGTCTCATCCGCGCGGACAGAATTGACCCTCGATCTGGTCCGCGCAGACAGTAATGTAAGGGACAGACATTTTGTTTTTTCAGTCATTTTTCACTCACAGAAGCACACTATTTTGATAAATTTCAGTCCAGTCCAGTTAAAACTTTTATTTCCAAAAAATTCCTTTTGCAAAACACACGCACACACACAAATGGTTTTAAATTAGGAAAACTCGTTTTATGAGGCATTCCAGGAGTGTAACGTGACCTCCGAACCCACTTCTAAAGTGACCTCCGAACCCACTTCTCTTATTTTGGGGCATTTTTCAAAGTTTTGGCCCTTAAACTAAAAACGGCGTGGCGACTCCGTTTGATTTTTCAAAATCGTAAAAATCGTGGCATCATCACACCTTTCCAGCGAGGTCCTGCATGGAATTTTAATTCCTAGCAGGACCTTCCTTACTTGGAAAGCTTAGAAAAGTTCCCGAATCGCCCTTGAACTTTATGAAAGTTCAGGGAATCGCCGGAAAATTTAACCGGAAGGCATGAGCCAGATTTGGGTACTTACACCCGCCCGCCAGTCGTAAGCCCGACCATCCCACTTTAGCGGCCATCAAGGTAAGCCCGCACAACAATCCCTCTTCGGCCATCCTCGTAAGTTCGAATACCCTTTCACTTCAGCAAGTGAACATTTAGTTCTCCGGCCGTCAATCGTAAGCCCGACCATATCGATCCAGCGGCCATCAAGGTAAGCCCGCACAACAATCCCTCTTCGACCATCACCATAAGCCCAAACATTCCTCCCCAGCAGGATCCTAAGACCATCCATCTAAGAAGAAATGTCAATCAACCCCCCTAAGTTCTGTTAGAACTCTGGGCGCTTTTCCCCAACAATGTGTCAGTCTCTCTCGAGACCACATCCCATTCCTAACCCCGTCGTTAGAACGTCAACCCTCCCATGCTGTTTGTTATAACATCCATTTGACGCAGCCATTCCCATCATTTCCACCATATCCCCAGCAGATAAAACCTGGCCGTCATCGTAAGTCCAATACCCAGGGCACGAACGCCTCACAAAATTCAATCTCATGGCACGAATGCCTTCATCTCAGGATAAACACGTCCTCGTAATCTCGGTCTGAGGCCCCACACGCCCTCGAAAGTTTCAGTAATCTCGGTCTGAGGTGCCACACGCTCTCGAATGTTTCAGCAATCTCGGTCTGAGGCGCCACATGCCCTCGAAAGTTTCAGCAATCTCGGTCTGAGGCGCCACACATCCTCGTAAGTTTCAGTAATCTCGGTCTGAGGTGCCACACGCCCTCGAAGGTTTAAGAAATCTTAGGTTCAGACGCCTCACAATAGTCTCCATTCAGGTTCAGACGCCTCACAATAGTCTCCATTCAGGTTCAGATACCTCGCAATGGTTCCACTCAGGTTCAGATGCCTCACAACAGTCTTGCTTAGGTCAAGGTCCCCACGCACGGATCCTTGCACCTACGAACTACGATCGGCTTAATTCCCGCTTGGGATACGTAGGAATCCTTCCGCTAAGGGTCCAGCCAGCTGACCTCTTAGGTCTCTTGAAGTAAGGCATCCCCCGATTTGGATCCTTATCTTTTTCAACAACCCACTTCCTTCGAAAGTGACGTCGCCGAGGGGCTAACTGTAAGTACCCAAATCTGGATAACCAAAATCCGTTAAAAGTTAACCGGAATTTGTTAACTGGCCTGCTCCAGGTTAATCGGAACCCGTTAAACTCCCCGTTCTCAAGTCAACGAGACGTCCCGGGACTGCCCCGTGCATCCCAACGTCAAAGCGTACTCAACACACGTTGTCACACGTAAAAGTATAGCTTCTCCTGAAAAACGCACTTCCCGGCACTTTTCGGGGGCGTTTCGGACATTTTTCGGACAATTATTTAAAAAACGGATAAAATTGGGAATAATGGCACGAAAAACCATGCCCTGGTGAGTCACAGGGGCACGTGGCACGCATGCCACAGCCCTCCGGTCAACATCAATCAGATTTCTGAGTGAAAAGACCAAAATACCCCTAAGATGTTGTCACAGTCCGTCCGGACTCTTTTGAAGGCAAAACAGAATTGCCAGCAAGTCCTCCCAATTTCCAAAATACCACAAAACCCCCTGAAATTCAGTTTAAGACCGTCCGGACTCTTTTGTAAATTTACCTATAAATACAGAGGGCTTTCAAACATTTTCAAAGAGGAAAAACATTATCCATTTTCACCATAGCCACGGTCCAAACACATTTCACCCTCTCCCGAGCCCCGTTTTGCCTCGATTTGCATGAAAACCTCGTATTTCAACCAAACATGAACCAAACGACCTCGAAGCACCTTTTTAAACACTAAACCGTATCCCGTATACGCCTCCCGAGCCAAAAGAGTCAACCCCTAGCCATAGGTAACACTCTCTCTCCCTAAACACTCGTTCCGTCTCGGTTTACGCGCCAATCACTACAACCGTTTTGGTCGAAAGTTATTGAAATGTAGACGTCACCGTCTAACGGGGTCCGATACGTTTTAGTCCTAGATCCTCTTCTCTTCCCGTAAGAGAAGTAATCTTGGGTTTAAACGGCGTTTCGGCCCCGTTTCTTTACTTTTACGTCATTTACAATTCTAGATCGTTTGATCCGTCGATACGCAAATTTATAGTCCGAACCGTTTGGTTCGTGATAGTCATTTAACGGTCCGGATCGTTTAATCCGTTGAATGCTATTTACTTAACGCAACTTTACAAGTCCGAGCCGTTTGGTTCGTTGATCGCAACTTTAAAATCCGGGTCGTTTGATTCCGTCGATATCGCACTTTAAATACTGTCATTTACAAGTCCGAGCCGTTTGGCTTGTGATAGTATTTACTTATCAAAGTCCGAATCGCAAAACGATTAGTTGATCGCATATCATTTAATGCTTTTTTCCCGTAAAATCGCTAACAATGTAATGCCCGATTCAAAACCGGAGTTCGACATTCGAACTCTCTTTCAAAATGCGCAAAGTGACGTTTGGCATCCAACGATCATCTTTAAACTCAAAACCCGACGTTTGACATTCAAACGCTCTTTTCTTAAAAGTCAACATTTGACACTTAAGCTGAATGTTCAAACTCGTCATCCGCATCACTTTTCCTAAAAAACTCCAAAATCGACGTTTGTCATTCAAACGCTCGCTTTTTCCAAAAGTAATCACAAAATCAACGTTTGACATTCAAACCAAGATTAAGCTTGTCATTCAAGCCCCCATTTTCAAAATGCAAACACACACACACGCACACTTTACAAGTTTACACACCTTTTGCTCTTTTCCAGGAGCTACGAACCCTTCGGGTTGTTTCATATATATCTCTTCTTCCAACTCTCCATTCAAGAAAGTTGTCTTTACATCCATTTGATGTATTCCAAGGTTATGAAATGCAGCAATAGCAATGAAAACACAAATGGACGTGATCCTTGTAACAGGAGAATATGTATCAAAGAAATCATATCCTTCCTTTTGTTTAAACCTTTTGGCTACCAGTCGGGCTTTAAACTTATCGATAGATCCATCAGCCTTATACTTCCTTTTAATGATCCATTTGTAACTTAATGGTTTGCATCATCGAGGAAGATCAACTAGCTCCCAAGTATAATTATTCATAATGGACTCTATCTCACTGTTAATAGCTTCTTTAACGAACGGAGCATCAAACTTTGATAAAGCTTATTTAACGGGTTGCGGAGTTCGTTTTCTAACATGAAAGAAAGAAAATCAGTACCAAAAGATTTTTCAACTCTTGATCTCTTACTGCGCCTGTGTCCTTCTTTTTCTTCTTCTACTTCTTTATATTGAGAAGAACCATTCGCAGTTTCATAAGTTCTCTTGTTAGAACTTATTTCTTTCCATTCCTTAAAAAGAAATATATTTTCAAAGAATATAACATTCCTTGATTCTATCATCATTCCTTCATTCATATCAAGAATTTTCGACTTGTGCACTATAGATCGATATGCACTACTATTTTTTGCATATCCTATGAAAATGCAGTCAATCGTTTTAGTTCCGATCTTAACATTCTTAGGCTTAGGTACTCACTACAAGAAAAAAGGCTTTTTTATAACATTTTTTGAAAGGGCTAAAATGCGATTTCAAATATCTAATTTTGGGAAGTCAGGATTAACTGAGCCAAATACTCTAGTATTTGACACTCTTCTATCCTTGCCCTCTCAAATGGTTAGTAATTGACACTCTTTTTCACTTCCCATCTGAATAAAAGTTTTTTTCTAGGACACTTTTAACTTCTACCCATCCCAATTATTGTCATTAAAAGTTTCGCGACACAATTTTTCCCACTGTGATTCCCTCCAGGATTTTAGAGCGGAAAACTCTCTCGCTCTGTCTGTTAGGTCGGTTCGACGGCGATTGAATCTCTCGCATCCGATCTCGGTTCGGCCGTTTTGTGGATTCCCAAAGGTAAGCATCTCTCTCGCTTTCTGTCTCTCTCACGCCCACTCCATGAATCTCACGCCCACTCCATGCTAGGTTCTCTCGCTTTCCGATCTCGGTTCGTCTGCTAGGTCTTCGTCTCTCTCTTCGTTCGATCTCGTTGCTACTGCTGGTTGGGAACCCTTTAGTTTAGTAAGCATCTCACTCAATCTCTTACTTTCTATCTCTCTCCTTCTATGATTTGAGTCCTGTTTGCCCAATTGTGCCCTAATTTTTTACAAATTGCTGATTTTCTCAAGTGTGTATGTACAAAGTTGCCCTTTATCTTCATGAACTTATTTAATGTCTGATGGATCTTTGAACTTTATATCACAAACTATTGTGATTGTTTTTGTGTTTTTATAGCATCTTAAATTACTTCTGTTTTGAATGATTTTGGTTGAAAGCTCATTAGACGTTGATGTTTTGCATCTATTCGTTATCCGTTTGTTGGGAGCTTCGTGCTCTCTATCGTTTGGAGTAGAGTTCTGAAGTGTGGTTTGCGTTTTGATGATTTTTTGTCCACATTATAGTTTTTGCTCACCATGATCTTCTTTCAACAATGAAAGGGCTTGGGGCATTGCTTATGCATTAAAACTAGAGCTCGAGGGAAGAAAAAAATAACTAAGATGATTCAACAATGTCTATGTACTAGTACTTTAGTGCCCGTGCCAATGGCACGGCAACAATACAAAAATGTAAGAAGTGAGAAAAATTATAGTTAGAAAAAAGGAGCCTCTCTCCATATATAAGTTGTTCTGTGCCACTCTAGCATTCGACTACCTCCGTGGCCTCCATCACTCCTCTATAAATATGTCATACTAGGTGAAAACCCGTGCTTCGCACGGGGTAGAATTAGGATAGTTTTTATTTTTTATCAACGATTTATATTTTATTATCTATTTCTCCTGCCGATACAAAATAATTATTATTTTTGAATAAAATGCTTGTTCCAAAAAATTGTCGCTTTTGAAGTAAAAAACATTCAAAAATCTATTTTATTCTTGTATTAAAATTTGTTTTGCTTTATTAATTAGATTGTTGTGTGAAATAATGTAAGAGATTAAAACATTAAATAAGGTACCATTTTGATAGTTTTACCATTAAATCGAAATAATAATTGTATTTCCTGATGTTGTGAGAAGTTCAAAAATGATAATTATTTAGATTGAAGGGAGTATATTTAAAAAAAGGCAACAGTGATAAAATGGGATGAAGATAATGAATTGGTGAAAAATGGAATTCATAAATTTAATCTAGTTATACAATTTCAATACATGTAGAGGTGATAATTAATGAAAATGAATTGTTACCGACTTCATTAGTTTTGACGTAGTTATTTGGTTTTAATACATTTGAAAGTTATTTTCATTGTTGGAGATGAAGAATTATATATTTGGCGGTTTTAAAATATGAAAATTTGAAGAGCTTAAGAATTTAATATTTGCAAATGTGAAGAGACACCACTTGATAGTCACGAATGAAGATAGAAGAAGAAAAGTTTTATGTATATGGACAATATTAATATTCTATCATGATATTTTCCTATACATCAAGCATAAACACGAATGAAGATAGTTTCATGTAATCATACAATGAAATTATCAATTGATATCTAGATTTTTAAAGATGAAATGATTAGACGATTTAAAGAACCAAGTTTCAAGTTGAATTAGAGACCAACCTTTTTTTTTTAATTAGAGACCAACCTTAAAAAACATATTTATAGTACTTTATAAAATTCTATAAAAATCAATTTTTATGGTCAACACAATCGAACTATGACCACAATTTAAAAAAAAAAATTGAATCATCCCTATAATATTTTAAAAGTTGTTATTGATAGTATTTGTATGGTGAATCAATAACAACATTTAGATTTGTATATGAATTACATGATTTCATAAAGTTGTGGTCAAAATTTAATTTAGTTGATTATAAAAATTAAAGTGGGATAAACTTTTTGAGATGGAGGGAGTACTAAATTAACTAATGACAATCAAAAAAGGAAAATAATAATCAATCTAGATTGTTATCTGAAAAGGCGTGAAATTATTTTCGATAAAGAGATTTACAACTTTCTTTGAATATAATCAATAAATTGAACCATGATAGATTATATTTGCAAATAGTAAGTATATAATCATGCAGCTTTACACATTATAATGCTTACACTATTGTTGAAATCCTTTCAAACTTCAATTCTAAATCTCGTTATTCTTTTATCTCTATTTTTCTTAGCTTCCATTGTAATGAATGATTAGTTTGGAATTGATGTTGCATTGATGTCCAAGTATCACAAAACTTCAAATTAAAACCTGCATTGAAAGTAAATAAAACAATTCAAATTAATAAACAAAAATAAATGCACAAAACATACATAAGTGTAAAATGAAGATAATTTTCTATAAAATTACTAAAAAGAGATGATCATATATATATGAAACTAAAACTAATAGTATATATAAAATTAATATCATATGAAAAAAATAGCAATATAAATATAAAATATAAAGATAGAAATTAATAATTTCCAAATACTCCAAGATAAAAATCTCCCCGTAAAGAATGGTCCTACAAATGATGTCAACATGATTTTGGTTCCATTTTTTGCCCAACCCGTGATAAATATACATAATCAATACACACTGAAAATGAAAAGAAGAAAAGCAGAAAACAAAAATATGAAAATTAAACCTTAATTAAAAAAAAACAATAGAAATAGAAAATTTTCAAAAACATAATAAAATAAATAAAGACACAAATAAATCAAAATAGAAAAAGGTATAGGTAAATTAAAAAAAATCTTCAAATGAAAAAATAAAATTAAACTTCACTAACATAGTCAAAATAGAGAAAAATAAATTTTATTTATATATAAAAAAAATATTCAAAAAAATAAAAATTGAAATAAATAACATAACATAACATAAAAACAAATCAAAAATAAATAATATATGAATACCAAGCCTTAATCAAAAGAAATATTCGTCAATATAATAAAAATAAAAAACATCATTAAATAAAATAAAAACAAATGTATGATATTTAAAAAAAAAAATCTGAAATCAAGTTTGAAACAAAGTTAAAAATAAAATTCAAAAATTAAATATAAGTTTCAAATATAACCAAAAGAGAAGGCAATGAAATAATCGAAGCATTAAAAAAGAATCAAAATAAAAAAATACGATAACAAAATAAAATAAAAATAAATTGAAAATGAATGTCAAAATCAACAAATATACAAACTAATTAAAAAACTAAAGAGGAATAGAAAATTATGCTTTTAATCAAAATAAAAAAAAACACATAAGAAGACAAAATAAATTTATTTGAACCAAAGTATAAATCAACGAAAACAAATAAAAAATGAATAAAATAGCAACATACAACTAAAATATAAATATAAATCAAAAGGAAAAAAGAAAAAAGAAATCAAAATGAAAGGTGAGAGGTGAAAGGGAAAAGGAAAAATAGAGTTTTACTATGAAAGGCCATGAGAGAAATCAAACACAATTATGAAATAAATAAAATTGTGAGCAAAACTAAAAATAAAACAAATTATTAAAATTACCTTTCTTGGCTCAATTTTAATGGTTGAACATCACTCCGTGGATCAATCATCTGTTCATTAAAAAAAATTATAAAAATTGCGTCTCAAAATGAACCCCGTTAACTTTTCATCGGCCAAAAGAATAGCCCCCAATTTTTTATAAATCTAGAGAAGCTTACTGAAAAACAAATCATATGAATGCTCGCACTTACCTCCTTTTCATTGGGAAATGTCTCTTGAATCGCCTTACGGACTTCCTCAACAGAAGAAACAGCAACACCTTTTTGGATTATGACTAATCTCCACTCCAAACTTTCTGTTACCCCCTCCCATCATTATTGCCGAATGTAAATATACTTTATGCATAATTATTTAATTTTATAATTAGATGCACATAAAGTTCATGACCCTTGAACTAATTGTTGAATTTCAAAATTTAATAATTTGTAAGCTATAGTGTATGAAACATTAAGGGATTCATGCATCTCATTTCATTGATGGTTGTATTTTAAAAGTTAATAATTTGTAAGTTATAGTAAAGGATACATCAAGGGGCTCATGCATGTAAGGATCCATTGATTGTTGCATTCCAAAAGTTTGCATTTCAAAAGTTAAAAATTTGTAAGTTAAAGAAATGAAACATCAAGAGACTCATGCATGTAATGATCAATTCAATGCATTGCTATTATCTAATAGTATAAATAGTAGGAGTAGTGATAACTATTTGAAGACACTATTAGAAGAAGTAGCTATCCTACTCTATTATTTCAAAGAATATAACATTAACTATTGATGTAAACTAATAGAATAACTTATATAGTAGAATACAATAAAATTAAGAAATAAAAGTTAACTTGTAAGAAGTAACCATTCACATAACTATTAGAGACTATGAATGTTAATAGCTATTAGGGAGAATTCAAAACATCACAAATTAATTAGGGGGTGGATGAGTTGGAAGCCTAAGAATGCAAGAATCACCCTTTTTGGCTTATGTGGCAACACCTTATCAAGTTTGGCCTACTTTAATATACTATAAGTATAGATTTGTAAGGCACCATAACCTTCAAATTTCCAAATAGTTAAAATTCAGTACACATGACAAAAAAGAGTGAAGGCTTTAGATATCCTTTTCCCTACCAAACCCACTCATTTTATACCCTCCAATAAATTTAACACAATAGAAAAACACAATGACATTTGCAATAATATTTCCTACCACCATCAAAAGGGTACTAACCAAAGTAGATATTATATGACATGAACCTTTCTGCTACAAAACTGAATCAAGGACCATCAACAAAAATCTCACGTCAATCCATCTACGTGAAATATGAAGTGAAATATGAACGGGTAGATTCTAAGTAAATACATGAGCCATCAAAGCCTCAAAAATCTTTTGTTCATCTTGCAATTTGAGTAGAACGAAGCTTTCATAAATAACGACATGGATAACGAAACAATGCTTCCTTCCCACATTAGCTCTTCCTTACAATGGCTATTCCTTCGTAATAGAATGTCTGAAACACTTAAAATGAAATAGACAGACATAAGCGTAAAAAACAAAAATAAAAGAGAAGTATTGTATCTTTATTACAAACAGAAAAGGAAAAAAAAAGTGAACAGTAATGTAGATCCCTCTAAAAAAATATTACTAACTTAAGCATAAAAATATTATATAAAAATCCCAAGAAATGCAGAATCGCTGAATACTTAATTCATTATAACAACATTCGAAAAAAATAAAAAATCGATCAATGTTGTCTCTACTTTACCTCTGAGGATACAACATTATATGGCACCAAGTAATAGGCAAGGCAATATATATATATATATATATATATATATATATATATATATATATATATATATATATATATATATATATATATATATATATATAGAAATTAAAAATTAAGCTCCAACAAACCGATCATAAATCAAAGGCTAAAATCAATTCCAAGACTCACTCCGTCATCACCGCAAGCAAAAATGCAGGCAGATTTCTCCTCTAAAAGGCTTTGACGAATTAAAATAGCATGTATGAATGCTTAACTGTTATACCAGGTTTTCTTACGATAAAGTTGGCTAATATTCTGGAGAGCATTTTCTGAAATTGTTGTACATGTGACAATATGAATTTTAAGAGAATGACATGAAATCTAAGACACCAAGTTAAACTTAAGTTTACTTCAAAAATTTACACGAAAATCTAATTTATTTGGTTTTATCCAATATGTGTCTTTACTTGGTTTACTTTCCGCTTCTAACATTCGTCAACCCACTTTCTTCCTCGTTAGAACTGGGACGTCCTAAATCTCCATGTCCTGCCCTTCCATTCACCTTCCACAAAAAGACTCATGATAATTATCCTTGTTTCCATTGCAATTGATTGCTCCCTCATGAACTCCTTACCTTACATCTTCGGCAAGTTCCATATTTTTGGTATGGATTCTTAGAATTTTCAGCCTATGCTGTCTTAACATTGTATATCTCAAATCGTCTAATAGCCATAGTCATTAAAATAGTGAAAACAATAAGGACCTTGTTTGAAAACTTCCTTCTGAACCATGAGTAAAATAACAAATCCAAAATTATTTAAGGGTTTTCTGATAATCCAAGTGTTGGTTCACCATTTTTGAACTATAAGTAAAACAACAAATCCAAAATTAGATTGCCTAATCTTTATATTGCTGATAGTGGAGGTGTTCAAATATGAAGTAGCCCTGAGATGGTCACAAACCCTATCACATTCACCGATGCAATTAAAATAACCTCCTCAATGTCATACAAATTAACCCCCCACCCCCAAAAAAAAAAGAAAAAGAAAAAAAAAACTATGCTCTCCGGTATATAATGAATTGTTGGCAAATATTGAATTGAGCGTAAAAGAAGAATTTAAAACAAAACTTAGAGAGAAAAGAACATGAATCAAAGTTGTTTCAGGTTCTCTTAGACAAATAATACTTAGGAAAAAAACATCAACCCACATAAGTTCTCCATTGAATTAAAAACCAAATCGAACTGCAAAAGAAGTGAAAATGCGAAACCAACCATAATCAAATTGAGGAGAAATCAATTTCTCAATCAAACAAACAGGAATTCAAAATATTGCTAAATTGGCGGATGGAGTTGTGAACGAAGACCGTTCAAATGGTTGACTCCCGTGGTGTTTTTCGAAGATGAAGAAATTTAGTTTCAAGTGCAAAAGCGAGAGAGACCATAATGAAGCGGGGGTAACTGTTTGGGTAACAATTGGAAAATCAAGGCAATCGGGTAATATGGTGGCAGTGTTCACCGGAGTTCTCTTCTGGGTCGACTTCTTCCGATGATTATGGAAGGGGGGGATAGAAAATACAAAAGGGAAATCAAAATCAAATCCAAAACCAAATCAAATCGAAACCCTTGCTTTTCGAATAGATACAAAAGGAAAAAAATAGAAGAAAAACAAAATTAAGGATTATTTCTTCATTTATTTTTTGCCGGTGAGAGGGAGAAGTAAGGGGTGGAAGAGTTTCTTTGATTTTTTGCGGTGATGAAATGGGAAGTGAGGTCGTACAGCGGGTAACTGCTGCAGAGTGAGGGGATGGGGAGTTACATAAGACGGTTAAAGGTGGGAGAATTTAGGCCGTCCGATCAATTTTCTAAAAAATCAATCTCAGCCGTTCTTTATCTTGACGGTTATCTTCATTGCCTTTTGTAATATAGATGACCATTATATTGTCGAACTATTATGGGCTCACAGGACAGGGCGTAGTTCTAAGGGAACTTCTATTCTAATTAAAACGTTTCGCTGTTAGGCACAAGCCAAGTGGCATGCACTTCAAGTGTTTGTAAAAAGTACTCAATCATAAATTCCCCAATTTTTCCCTGCATGCCCATAACCCGCCTATCAATACAAAATGCCTCCCTCCCTTGAACTTCGCCTTCAATCTCTCCGCGCCATCTCTTCATCCAAAAACAATGGAGACCCCCTTTGACCCCCCAAAGCTTTTCCTTTTTGGCTCCTGCAACTCCTTCCTTCCCATTCATCCACCATTGTTGTACATTCTTCTTGCTACCCCATTCCCCCTTTCAAAGAACCTGGTTAATCAACAGTTGGGTTCATCACCATTTCTGTGTTATTTAATTATCAAATTTTGAATTATATAAGTTGGGCAGCTTATTATCAGGTTCCCCATTTTGTTAATTTTTATAGTTTTGGTAATTGGGTTGACTCCCATATTTTGGATACATAGCTTGTAGTGATTTTAATGAGTGTAGAGAGGACCATTTCCCATTGAACTTTGTTTTATATTTGAAGTTATTGATCGGTTTTGATATATTAACAATTAGATTGGGTCCATATTTTCAATTTAGCACTTTTGTTTTGAATGAGTGTTGAGAGGATCATTGATCACTGGGTTCAAATTATCTTTTGTATAATTTTTTTTTTGATAATTTTGATATTTTAACACTTCTGTTGAGTTCCAATCTTGAGTTGGAGAGCTTTTAATGATTTGAAGAGTGTATAGGTTCATTGCTCTTTGGATTTTCCTTGATTCTTGATTTTTTTAATACAAATTTTGATATTTTAGCTGTTGGGTGATTCTCGCATTTAAATTGTTTATTGGGTATTGTTGGTTTTGTTGTAAGGAGAGCTTTAAGTGATGTAGTGAGTGGAGATATGATCATTTTCCAATAGGTTCTGTTTAGTGTTCTTTTTTTGGCTGATCAATGTTGATTCTTTTACCTATTGGGGTTAAGACCCACTCCGTGAATTACCTATTGGCTATTCCGAGTTCATTATATTGGAAGCCTTTGAGTGATTTTAGTTTAGCGGACATAGGAGTAGGTTCAATATGTTTTTAGATTTTTGTTTATTATCATTGACAACTCATCCTTTGAGTTGATTGACTGAAATGAGTGGAGGGGGGATCATTGCCTCTTGGGCTCCATACGTGTTTCTCATTTTTGTGTTGGGGTCTTGGCCACGTGTTCGTTGTCTGGGACCTGCGGGTGGAAATGAGTATACTAAAAGTATTGTTTCATCCCTGATCTCAAGCCAATTTGCGAATATTACTGCAACATACAAGAAGGATATAGCCAGGGAACTTGACTACTGCACCCTGGATGTGTGAGTAATCTGCACAATTATATTTCCTTTTCTTTTCGTTGGCCTTAATTGGCTTTCGATATATATTTATTGCTAAATTGTCTGTAAATTACATTAGGGATGCTGACTTTAATGGAGCCTTCAACTTCTCAAAGGACACTACATTTATGAATGATTGTGTTAAAGAGACAAAAGGTACTACTCCCTCCGTCCCAAAATGAATGACCAAAAAAAATCAAATTTGCTATTGATTAAGAGTTTGAAAACTTTTTGGTCATTAATTTTGGGACAGAGGCAGTATCTGTTTATGTTGTTGTGATTATCTGATGCCATGCACCATTTACGCTTTTCATGTTTTTCGTCTAAGCAGTTTGGAAAAGGAAAGAAGTAAGTAAACGTGAATTTAATGATGAGTGTTCATATTTCATAAGAACATGAAATTCAGAGGACAAAGAAAAAAAAGCTCAGTGCTGTTGTTAAGATTATTACTATTTATACCTTTGTTGATTTTCTTATTGTGTCTGCTGCCCCGCATTGTTTCTATTCTCGAAGGTTTGTGACGGTAAATTATTTAAATTGGCAGATCTCACACAACGACTATGCACAACAGCGGAGCTTAAGTTCTACTTTGGTATTTCAAAGGAAATACTTGTTCGAACTTTTGACAGTCAACCTTGTTGTGATGGGTTTTTCTGTCCTCAGGGTCTCACTTGCATGATACGTAAGTTCAAATAAGCAGCTTTGCTAGGAATTTGGCATCTTCTAATGTTTTTCTATAAACTTACATTATGACTGTCACTTTTATGTTGATTAAAGCATGCCCCTTAGGATCATATTGTCCACGTGCAAAACTCAATAAAACTACTGGCGTATGTGATCCGTAAGTTCATATCCTGCCTTGATTCCTGTATTCCTCTTATCTTTCCTACACCTGGTGTGGTTTATGTGATCCATTAAGGCATATATTGGTCTAGAAAATTTGCAGATACCACTACCAATTACCTCCTGGAAAGCCAAATCATACTTGTGGTGAAGCTGATATGTGGGACCCAATAACATCGGGCACCGAGCTATTCTGTTCGGCAGGATCATATTGTCCAAAAACTATCCAAAAGAGATCGTGTTCCCCAGGGTATTGATTCAACCTAAGTGCAGTTTATGCTTACAACTTTGAAAACTCTTTTTTTTTTTTTGACACTCTGGCAGAGATGATTTATTCATTTGTCTAGTTTGGTACACTATATGATGATGATTTTACAAATTGCTGATTTTCTCAAATTGCAGAGGAGGATTCTCACAATTCCGAAAGTAATTCCCTTTTCTGAGGTTAGTTACGTTAAAAATTCCGAAAGTCCTGCTAGTTAGGTTTATACATGCATTTTTTTTCTTGAAACCAGAGAGCATGCTAAGATGTGAATTGGGAACAATGTTTTTTCTAGTCTTTGAGCTGTCATTTGTGTTACTAAGTACTCGTATTAGGATTTACTAGCCTGCCTATTGTGGTGTGGTTGTAGCTGTCATTTGTGTTACTAAGTTTTCTTATTTTTCTTTTGCAGATGTCAGAGAAATTCAACCAGGAAATATCATTAACAGGAAAGATCCCTTCAGGCCTCTTCAATGCTATGTTTGATTTTTCTGGTAGTTGGCGGAAAGATGCATCCAATACTAAAACTCTTGCTTTTGGCTGAGTTTTCATTTCACTCTACACAGTCGCTCTAGAGAAATCTCAGATGATACTACGTAATCATGTGAAGGAAGCTGTTCCATCATCATGGGAACCTGCTTTATTAGCAAGGTGAAATTTAATTAGTCATGCTCTCGTTTTGATCTGTCTGCAAATAATGATTCTTACAGTAACATTCTGCCTTTAATTATTTCCCTTTGTTCTTTATTTAGTACTTGTCGTGGGATAGATTCCGGTGTGAACATGTGAGATAATGGTGTTTTAGATTGCTGGACAAAAAGTTGTCTACTTTTAGGAAAACAGATATGCTTATAGTAACATGAGAAAAAAATGGGCTAGCACAATAGTAGTTCGCTTGTTTTTTCCTGAGAGAGGATTTATGCTCATATGTAATGGTTTTCCAGGAAAAGGCTAACAATACGTCCACATATGCGAGGGAAAATGGTAACACTTGCAAACTTGTCATCACGTAAATGAGTAACTAGATATACATAGAAGTAATTCACATTTCCCCAAATGATAGTTGTAGATGAAACTAATGGCAAACCTTTGCCTGGGACATGCAAATTGCAATGTTTCACATTATGGGCCCCTATTTATTAAGATTGAAGCTATGCTGGCTTTGGCTTTCATCGCAGCTCATACTGCTTAACTTGTTTAAGCACTGATCTTCATTAATTATTCCTGGTTCCCCTATCACTCGTCAGTTCTCTCGTTTAAAAATTGATGATTGACACCACCCTTTGCTAATCTGAAATATTAGGGCCTAAATCTTATTATTCAGGATATATCTCCTGGACACCATTTAATATGATAATTATTTTCTGACATTCTTTTTATATGAAATATGGGGTTGTCCATGAGAACTTGTCAAGTTAGTGGTTATTCTTCTTCTTTAGCAACTTAAGATTTATTTTCATCTTCATTAAAAAGTAAGCTTGGTGCCAAGCATGGGGATTGGATCCAGATATCTCCAGTTTTTCGCTCTCTCTTTAAGTGTTTGTCATACCGCCTCTCTCAGGGTTTTTATTTTATCGCCATCTTTAGTTCAATGATCTTATCTGGGACTTTGACTTCAAAAAAATCGTATAATGTCATGACCGTTTGAAACATCAAATACAAGCCAGTATACTATCTAAGACTGAGCATATAATCATCCATACTGTTTTGTTATAAATAACTTGTCTGCCATTGTTTCACGATGAGGAATTCAACTTTCCTAAGCTCTCTCTGTAAGCATCAAAATAATGGCTCTGGGTCTGTGAGTCATGAATGGTTTTATTCACTTAAAGAATAATTAATTCCAGTTTAAATTTATTGGATTTTATTTTTAAATTGTTTTTTTTCCATTATCTACTTTGTCCAATTTCAAATTTCTATAAATCAATCTGGTTATTGTCTGCTGCTAGGTTCATTGAAAAATTTGGCACCCATATTATTGTTGGTGTGAAGATGGGAAGAAAAGATGTAATCTATGTAAAGCAGAAGTATTCGTCATCCCTTCAACCTACTGATGTGCAGAAAAGGTTGAAGATGATGGTAGACAAGAGATTTTTGGATGCCAATGAGCAAGATGGAATGAATTCTGAACAAAATCATCAGAGCAACAAGGTTTGTGGTTCTTTGTCTCACTAATAGGCATAAAATTATGTTATATATAAATGTTGATAAAATTAAGTAATAGAAACTCATGTTTATTGTGTGTGGCTCCTTTAGAGGCTTGGCTGGATGTGCACCAGATAATGTTTCTTACTTGGTCCAAAGTAGCTTCAGCTAAACGTGGGGACATTTATGAAAAAGAAGACAAAAGTCAATCTTAAAAATTATTTAGTGTTAAAAGTTTTTGAGTTATGCTACATTTGATCTCACATTTGTTGCTGTACTTGGTTTAATCATCCTTGGCCAAGCTCTTATAGTCTTTCTGGCTTGTAGGTTATGAAAAGTCAGTAGAGGAGAACACGAGTACAAAATTAAGCATGCTAATGACTCCCTCCGTCCCAAAACGAACGTCCAAAAACTTTTCAAATTCGCTCTTGATTAAGAGCAAATTTGAATTTTTTGGACATTCATTTGGGGACAGAGGTAGTAATGCTATTACCTTTTCCTGCTTTGCCTGCCAAAAGGAGCCACTGACATTGAACTGTGAGCAGAATCACTGCAATACTTATTATTTCTACCCTCTTGTTAAGGAGTACCAATCCCTTAACATTGCCCTGTCGTTGTATTGAATTTTTTAGGCTAGTCATTTATGTTTATTTGTCTCGCTATTTGAGAAGGGTTTGCAAATTTAGTGGGCTTACTTTCCAGGTGTCTTATTTTATCCAATCATTTTGTTTCAGATTGAAATCAGAGAGCAACGGCTGAGGTTTGCAGTTACCAGCCCTTCAAGTTCTTTTTCGTACAAAGAGGTATCTTCTTCTTTCTCCTTCAAATTTCCATTTTGAAGCATAGCCAAATTGCTGTATTCAGCAATAGCTTTTATTCCCATAACATCATTGTTGAATGGTGTCCCCGGCAGTGGCGGATCTAGGACGTTTCGACAGCGGGTGCACAATTTACATTATAAAAGTTCAAACTAATTTTTTTTTTCAAACGCGACGAGATTATAATACAAAATTTAAAACATAAGTTAATTATAAAAATATGTTATCTTTAATCCACCTTTTTCTTCTTATTGTTTACTTGGAAATAATAATCTTATGTCATGAAAAAAAAACCGATATTTACATTATAGTTGTTTTAATGATGACATCATTTTAGGAAGCATTTCTTGAAATTAATATTGTAATTTATTTTTTATAAGTTTCAAATTTACTTTTTTATAAACAATAAATGATGTAAAAACTAATAGATAATAAATAAAATTCATTTATATTAGTTAAAATAATGAGCAAAAGAATTCAAATATAAATATATTTAAAAAGAAAAAACCATTTATCATAATATAGGCAAAAAATTTAACTTGAATAATAAATAAAAACTATTTATGATATGATTATAAAAGAATTTAAGTAAGATATTGAAAAAGAGTTTATTTCTCATATTAGAGGCAAAAAAATTTGAGATTAGTTGTAGATAGTAGGAATTGAACCCAGGTCCTTAGTGATAAACTTTAAGAGCTTACCAACTGAACTAATCATAGAATATGTTTTGAAAGAAATGATTGAAATTAAATAATCTTATTTGCGGGTGCACTTAGTAAGTAATGTAAAAAAAATTATATTTTTTTAACTAGAAATTAAATTTGACCGGGTGCACGTGCACCCCCACTTAATACTCTAAATCCGCCCATGGTCCCCGGAAACGGATACTTGACCCATGCCATAAATCTCTATTTACGCTGTAACACAGACAATATTCATTGTAACCCAGTGAGAAGCCATAGTATAAGATATGAGACTTTTTTTATGATTTTTTATGAAAATGTGAAAAATTGTGTAATATTTTTACTCTTATACCTTAGGTATAAGAGTAATTCTAGTATTATATACTCCCTCCGTCCCAGCGAAAGAGCCATTTATTTCCTTTTTGGACGTCCCATTTAAA
This sequence comes from Adenophora triphylla var. japonica, assembly GCA_022495995.1. Classification (NCBI taxonomy): domain Eukaryota; kingdom Viridiplantae; phylum Streptophyta; class Magnoliopsida; order Asterales; family Campanulaceae; genus Adenophora; species Adenophora triphylla. The sequence continues at coordinate 96,993 of JAFEMH010002192.1, forward strand.
AAGCCACTTTCCCAAAAAGGAAACCTTAAATCACTATTCTCTCCACTCATTCTCTCTCCTACTTTACTTTTACACTCACAACATTATCTTTTTTACATCACCTTCCACTCATTCTCTCTCCTATTTAATTTTTCATACTCACAACATTTAAACTTTTTCTCTTTCATACATCACATTTCTTATTTTGCGTGTCGGACAAATTTACCGACTCTTTCGCTGGGACGGAGGGAGTATACGTATAGAAGCGGGCTAGTTAATAAAAATATGAGATTTTTTTATGATTTTTAAGAAAATATGAAACATTGTGAAGAAAAAATCACTCTTATAACTAGGGTATACGAGTAATTCTAGTCTAATACCTACGTATATAAGTGCGATGACATTTTTGCATATAAATGCCTCATGTGGCATTTCAGTATATATTAATAAAATATGAGACTTTTTGATTATTTTTTAAGTGGCATTTCATTAAATAAGGGATTTAACTAGTATAATTTATGTAAATGAGTGACTTAATTGGAGGGTAATAAAAAATATAGAAGCTTCCCAGATACTTTATTTCACAATTATAATTTAATTTAGTTTAACTTTTAGGTCTTTTATAATCTAATAATTTTTCTTATAAAAGATTTAGATCTTTTATATTTTTTTTAAATCATATTTTTTAATTTTTTGATTTTTTTTTTAAATTGATATTTTTGTGAATATTCTAGAATCTCATTAATTAATTGATTGTGAAATCTCATTTATTTCCGTCCATATTGTTGATGTAATAATAATTTAAAACTAAGCACAAACTAAGCATTGACTTAGTGGGTAAGATCTAACTTTCATAATATTGGTCCCCAGATTCAATTAATTTTGTGATTTATTTTAAAATTGATATTTTTGTGAATATTCTAGTATCTCATTAATTAATTAATTAATTGATTGTGAAATCTCATTTATTTTCGTCCATATCGTTTGATGTAATAATCTATACTATTCTATTAAAACAATAACCGCTGACCTCATCATTTGACACTTGGCTGCTTCTGGTGAAAAAATTTCCCTCCAAAACACATGTTGACATCATCACTCATTAATTCAATTAATTACTCAGCTTTAATTAATTAGTTTAAAATATTTATACATCCATATTAATTATTGTTTCTCATACCAATACTTCTTCTCACTTTACTTAAGTTATTCAATTTAACTAATTTACATGCTCAAATAAATATAATTGCACATTGTATAATTAATTAATTTCAGTTATTTTCTTTTAATTATTCAACTTAATCAATTTACATACACCTAATAATATTCAATTCTAAAAAAAATCAATTTTAGAGGTTAATGTGGTGTTCATTAAATATTTAACATTTAAAAATAAAATTTCTCATCTTTAATATTCATGAATAATCTTTTATTTTTTCAATTTGAAAATGCTACTTCTTATATTTCGGTTTAAACTACATATTTGCCTCACCAAACATTCAAAACCCCCTATTTAACCATTTTTCTATTGGCATCATATTTTTATGTTAAAATAACTTATCCAATATTTTTCTTTTATTACGAAACAAATAAAATTTCATTTTTGTTGTTATATTTACGGTAAGACTTTTTTATATTTTTTTTTTAGATATGACTTTTTAATACACATTCACTATATATGAACGTGTCTTTATTATTAATAAATACATGATAATTGCTCAATTTTTTAGAAATTAATATATCTTACTTTCAAACAACAAGTTCTAATTCATATTTAAATTCAGTATAATAAGATCATAAAAGAATTTAAGTATTTATTTTATTAAAATCACTTAAATGTTCATTAAAATAAATATTTTATATTTCAAATGATAAAATTTAAAAAATCGTGCATCGCACGGATAGTAGCCTAGTAATAATTTAAAACTAAGCACAAACTAAGCATTGACTTAGGTGTGGGACCCACACCTACATAATTTGCTTTGATTTTTGTATTTTGATTTTTCTGGAATAAAACCCCTCTAGCCCTATTCTAAATCAGCAGCAACATGGCGTCCATCACATTTGGGCCGACCCGCTCTATTAGCACCAGCTTTAGCCCATTCTTCATCATATGGGTCAGCTTCTAAGCAAACTCACACCTACATACGGAATCAGACAACAGTCCTCACACAGCTCCAGCCCAAGGGTAGTTAAGTCTTTTCAAAAAGTGTGGGTTTTTATGGGTTTTTCAATATGACATGGGGTTTTTATGGGTTTTTCAATATGATATGGGGTTTTTATTTGTTTTCATCTTGATCAGGGGGCTTAGGGTCCAAGCCCACTTGTTAAATTACTTCTTTTGTCTCATTATTATTATAAGACCATTCGCCGTGGAATATAAGCTGAAACATTTCCCGATTGATTGAGTTTCAACTATTGGCAAAGTGGTCATACTTCCTTCACCTAAATGAGAACTTAATTTAGCAGTTCTTTCCAAAAGTCGTGAATGCAAATAAAAAACATCCCCTGGATAAGCTTCGCGACCGGACGGTCTTCGTAATAGAAGAGACATTTGGCGATAAGCTTGTGCTTGTTTAGAGAGATCATCATAAATGATTGAAGTGTGTCGTTCACGGTACATAAAATATTCAGCTAGAACTGCTCGTGTATAAGGAGCAAGGTATTGTAATGTAGCAGGGGAATTTGCCATTTCGGCTACCACAATAGTGTACTCCCCACATCATATCTTCACATAATCAGTTATCAATAACCACAACTTTACACCATTTTATCCACAGTGGTGACTTAAATTATCAATTTCTCTCTCATATTTTTTACTATACCCCACTATATTTTTTTTTCCTACTCACATGTATAACAATTATTATTATTATTAATATTATTTTATTATTGTTAATTATACATGATAATAATTTATATCTTTTTTTTATGATAATTTTAATTATTAATTAAATAATTTTATTAATATAATTATTATTTAATAGTCTTTTTAAATATGATAAGTTAATAACATCTTATTATAGGAGTATATAACATGAAAATTATCTACAAAGACAATTGAAATTAAAAGATTACATAATGTAACATACAACATAAAAAATTAAAATTAAGATAAATTTAAGTCATTCCCCTAAGCCTTTCAAATCCTTTCCCAAATAAATTTTTATCCAAGTCTTTGATGCCCCTAACCCCAACCAAAAATCACCATTTTAATTTTAAGGAGGCTTAGCTACATATCAGTCATGACTTAAACAAAAAGTCACCACTGTGGGTGCTTTAAAAGGCACAAAATTTACATTTTGGTGTTTCATTACAAAAGGTATAAGTTTAAAAAGGAAATATTTTAATACTTATTTATTCATGGACCCAATTGTTATATTAAAATCATCTATCCACTTAATACTCTATACTCCATTTTCTCTTTCAGATGAGCCCGGACCAGCTAAATCGGGCCCAAGCTCGGTCTGGTTCAAATGCCCAGTATGACGTGGCGCTCCCTAGACCGCCGAAGTCAAGACCGCGGACAGATAGACCCCTGAGGTCTAGACCGCGTTCCTCTCATCATCATCCTACCTCATCCCGGGGAGATCCTGACCGCTGGCTTGGTGACCGCAGGAGGTATGACCGCTCCCTCCGTGCCCGCGTTCAATACCTTTGACCGCGCCCAAGATGTTGACCGCGGGCTCATACCTGCCTCCCGGTAATCTCACCTGCCTCCCGGTTAAATACCAAGGCTTAGTGAGCACGTTAGCTTACTGGCTCTGACATGCAAGTTGCCGGCTCACTCCCATCGCATTCAATGCGGCTCAGACAGGCGCCTACTATTGCCATTAATGCGCCGCGCCGAATACACGACTCCTGTCCACATCAGCGACATCCCCTCTGATAGAGGATCCTCCTTCCTTGACAGACCCAATCAGATGCGAACACGTGTATGCAGTCAAATACCAAAGTGCCCTTTAGGGCTGACCTCATGGCTTACGTCAGCGGGCAGCTCTTCATTGCCTATAAATAGAAGACCTTTGTCCCCTTGGACAAGGTAAGTTCCAAATATACACTGTAAGCCATATTGCTCTCAAACCCTAAACACTCACACACATTCAAGGCATTTCAAGTCTTATTTCTCAGTATTCTTACTCTCACACCCGAGGGCCTAAGTTGGAGTAACATCCAACTTTGACCTTAACGGTGCTTCGTTTGTGTTGTGTTCTAGGTACATCCAACCATTAAATATATCCTGCCAGATATCCTCGAAACGCTCTGACCCTGAAAAGCTTGGCGTCATCACTTTCTAACCTTACTTTTCATACTTACAACACTTGCTTTATTATACTCCCTCCGACCCGTTGATAACTTCACCATTTTGAGCTTGGCAAACAAATTAAGGAAAAAAGTTAGTGGAGAAAGTGTTGTGAGTATAAAAGTAAAATAGGAAAGAGAATGAGTGGAGGGAATAGTAAATTTGAAAAATGTTGTGAGTGTAAAAGTAAAGTATGAGAGAGAATTAGTGGGTGAAATAGTAAAGATTCTTTGTCATTTTAGAAAAGGTGAAGTTTTTAACGGGACACCCATTTTGACAAAAAGTAAAGCTATCAATGGGACGAAGGGAGTATATTCTTATTAATTTCCGTGCTTTGTAAGGTGCGGAGGGAGTACACCTTAAAAATAGTGTAGAATTTGCACACTTTGAAGCGGTATCTAATTTTCATTTTCGTTAATCAAAATCACATGGCTTAACGTAGTTTCATCACACGACCCAAATGTCCCAGTTTCCAACATACAAAAAATATGTTCTTTACCAACATATTTTATAAAAACGTATATTGATAAACGTCCAAATATATTTAATTTTAATTATGAATAACATTTATAATTCAAATTCAAAACATATTTCAGATACAAATCGAGCCATTCATGTTTCCCCCCCCAACTTGGCTGACCCCATAAAAGTGTGTCAACACATGCCTATCGAAGAAGAGGAAAGCCCCATAACCTTAGTTGCCTTAGGAATGCCCAGTAACCTTTGTTAAAGGCAACAAAGGTTACGAGGCATTCCTCTTTTTGGTATCCAAGGGCATCCCAAATCTGGACCAATGCACTAGAGAGAACTTTATCGTATCTAGTCCAATGCATTTTCCAAGTTCCAGAACATAATAAAAATATAAAATATGACATAAAAACTAAAAATACTCGTAAAACAGTAACATGATTGGAAAAACACTGGGTATCTGTTTCACTTTGGCCTCCTTGCCATTTCAACAAAGAAGTTCTCTAAACAACAGCTAAAATTAAAAGAAAAAGAAAAAAATTTGATTGATAATGTTTCCCTGCTAGTCCTTTATCATCTGAAACTAATTGTCAAGTTCCAAAATAGATGTACAATATTACCTCGCTTCATCACTGAAAAGTCAAAATGGTAACTTACAACATCAAAGGACAGTAGGTTTCCTTCTCTCAACGCCAAAGGACCGGAGCTTTGAATTTTACACAATCGGAAAAAATTGTGGTACGAGTTGTGATCTTATGCTTTTCCTATATTCAGGAACTTATTCTTCGTCAGATGAACTATTCTCTGGTCTGGCAAAGTCATTTGCTACAGGTGTATCCTGTATTCACGTTGAACAAAATCCACTCAGGAAAGGAAACAGAAATGACCCAAAATCAGATTACGATTGGGACGTGTTTATGAAATGCAGAATTAAGTACATGAGTTTAGTAATTTCTTACAGCTATCTTATCCCAGTCCTTCATCTTGGGATTTGTAAGCATATAATTATCACGCAGTGGAGCCCATGAAGGACCTTCTTCATTCTCGCCTGTATTGACCTGCTTCTCAGAAAACCATAACATTAGAAATTATTCACATGCATAGGAAAATCTGGCAAAAACCAAGCATGTCTAACAATGAAGTGTGTGTGTGTGTGTGTGTGTGTGTGTGTGAGAGAGAGAGAGAGAGTCAGAACCTGAGCGCCAGATGGTACCTTGCCCAACTCGGTGAAGAAGGCCTGTTTCCTCCTCTTTTGTAACTCTGGCAAGTCAAAACATAATAGAGAGTATGGTCAGAACTAAAGGATATTATTAAAAAAAAAAAAAAAAGCTCATCTGTAAACAAAATAAGAAATGACATCTCAAAAGATGGTCATGAAATACGTTGGCAGTTTAGCTGCTTCTTGTGAATCACATAATCTACCAAACAATGGCGGAGCTAGATATTTTTTTAAAAGGGGGTAAAATCATTTGGTTTAATGCATTTTTTCTTTACACAAGCGTGGGCAAGTTTCAATAAATTGCACACCAAAAACTCCTAAATTCTAACTCAATATTTGCACTAGCAAAAAAATATATTTAAAGGTGGCAATTGCCCCCATTAATTATAACATACCTCTGCCAGTGCTATCAAATGGCTTGATATTAGACAAATTCATAAATCAAAAGAGCATAGCACACCTAGCAATAATAAACAACAGTGCTGGATTTCATGGGCAGCAATGATGAAACCGTTTATTGATCTCATCTCCATGCTCTTCCTAGAGGCTATCAAAAGGGGAATGGAATCTATATATTCAACTACTTTACCTGCTCGGTTTTCAGCCTTTATATGCAAGGATCATACATAATTAGTGATTAAAATCCCCATTAGAATTCCAAAGCAATATCTCCCTTTCAGTCTCACAGTTAGTAAAGTAATTTGATTGATGGCACCGGTCAATACGAATTTATTTTTACCACTACCGGTGAGATTGAGACTCACTTGGGTGTTCACCACAATCATCTGGGGAAAGGAACGTAGTTTAGTCTTTTACATCAGTCAAAAGTAAAAGGAACTATAAACTGGTCTAAGGCACAGTCAAGTTTATGATTATCACTTCTATGACTGTTTTCTCAAGCAATAAAACAATCAAAGGCCAACAAAACCATATCGAGCAATATAAATTTGATACTCCATATGTTTAATTCACATATAACTCAAATAACACATGAAAGTTCAAATACTGTACATGAATGATAGCAAAAAATGAAATCCTTTGCTCAAGTGATAATTATATGGTTTATCTACACACAATATATGTCAAAATGATGTGGAGCGCATGAACTTGTCGCTTTTCTGTTTTTAGAAACTTATTCCATTGCTTTATTCTCATTTTACATTTTCTCTACCTTAAAAAGTAGGTATCAAAACAGGCTACCAGCATATTCATACGACCAATGACAACCCAGACATTTGAAGCACCCTGTCACATCGCTTCCTCTCAGTGGTAGGATAAGCACCCCACAGAGACCAATTTATGTAAGAGAAATGTTTTAAATTGAACGAGTTTATACAACTTCGTATAGTATTTCCTTCGCATCCATTGTGCCTTTGATTCATACAGAAAATACTGTGGGGCAGCCAAATTTTAGACAGACTTGTAAATGAATGGACCTAAAAGATTGTGCTCCGTACATTATTACCACACAGGTACTGACAGATGATTCAATATCCTAATTTGCCATAAACAAATTTTTATGCAAATGTATGCAGCATAATACATGGCAGTGGATAACAGCTTTACAAGACAGCAGAGTTGATGTTCCTTTTGACTTCACATGGGTAAAGTTGTCCAGGGATTATTTGCAGTTCTACTTCTACCATGTGAGATTACTAGGATGTTATCAATTATCCTCTTTGTCACTAGTATCTTTTTTCTAAAGCTACTATCAGAAATATTTGTCTTCCGGCAGACTTTACCACAGTAGAGCCCTATCCAGAATTCATCAAAAATGGAGTAAACACTGGGAATATCACCAGAGATTGCTTTAAACTAGTCTTACAACTAGTACAAATCCAATTCATGTTTAACATTTTGCAACCCTAAGGGGGCGTTTGTTTTTTTATTTTCAGCCTTGTTTGCCTCTTAACACTTGTTCATTAAGAGGATTAGAGAAATAAGTGTGTTTGTTTTTTTTTTGAAATAAGGCTTGTTAGGCTCTTAAAGTCCTCTTAATTTTAAGTGGTTAAAATGTTGCTGAATTGCCTCTGAAAGCCTCTGAAAAGCCACTGTTTCATATTTGGTTTTGGTTAATTTTTCTTTTAAACTGTTTACTGTTTCATACTGCATTTACGTTTTTTTTTTTTTTTTTTTTTTTTTTAATTTTTTTAAGCTTTCGAGATAATGAATTCGTATAGAAAATCAAACAACTTATCCAATTCGAATTCGGTTTTCGATTCTTTGCCTCTTAATCATTCAGCCATTTTCGTAACCGAAATCAGATTTCAGCACTTATCACTTAAAAAAAAAACAAAAACCCCCTAACAGGAAAGTATTGTGCCCACATGGAAAGTAGGTGTGAGAGCAAAGACATGCAAACAAACGTAATTCTAAAACCCCGTTCTAGTAAGGTAGAGGATCAACAATAAGGGACAAAATGATATCAAAATAAGTTATCGCAAACAAGCACATTTACTATGCCTCAATAAATACTCCCTATGTTGACGAATGAGTGTCCATTTTCTGGTAAAGTTAATAAATTCAACTTTGCCAATTATTGTGTCCTAATTTTCAGTTGTAATTACATTACGTGAGCAATAAGGACATTTTTGTACATGGTTGCTACTAAAGTGCTTAAATTTCAACCTCCTTCATTTCCTGGAAAAAAGGAAAAAAAAAAAAAAAAAAAAAAATCTAGGACGAAAGGAGTAACATGTTACATTCAATGACGTAAAAGATAACAGTAAAACGCAAAATGAAAAGGTAGCTGGCTTAATGACGTTGAGTGTATAAACAGGCTAGATCTACCCTCTTACCTTTAGCATCTTTTGACCTCGAAGGATTCAATCCTTTTTGAGAGCTTTGAGCCTTGTTGACCTGTACACGATACCAGTAACAAAATCTCAAAACTGGAAAGCTCAAAACTTTCGTTCAACAGTGGCAGTAAAAAAAAAAAATCTAAAAAGTTGAAATTTAGAAGAGTAACTTACTGCATTGAACAACTTGACCACTGAAAGTTCAACCGATATAGATGCAAAACATGAGACTCATGTTAGTTTTCAAGAGTCCAAAAACGAAGGACATTTTACAACCAAAATACTATTACAATTAAAAAAAAAAGGCTAGTACGTAGTACCTCCTTTAGTAGCAACTCCTAAAAGAAATTTTTCATGCGCATCCAAAAAGTTGAGAGGCTTCACATGACCCTTCTCACCCACCTTTGAAACCAAATCATTGGCATGGAAGAAATATAAAAAGCAGACATTGGCTAGTAAGAGAATGTGTGCATGTGTGTGAGTGTATTTGCTTGTGCATTAAGAAAAAAAAGATTTATGTACTATATGCAAGATAAAAGTACCTGGTGTTTTTCCTTCTTTGCATCACCCTTAACCTTCCGTTCCTCTTCCTCTTCAGCAAGCTTCTCTGCTAAGAGCTTCTTATGTGCGGATAATACGGGACCCTACAAGAGACATTTACGTGATGAAAAGTATTTAACCAATTTTTCTTTTAATGGCTGTGTAGCAACCTATTCTCCTTGGATTTTGCCCAGACAACCAGACATTTCCCATTTATGATACACCTATTTTTAGAAGACATACAAAAACATTCAAAATTATTGGGGGTGCGAGGAATTTTTGAGTTAAACAAAGACTTTTTCACAAAAGACTACAACCAAGATATGATCTAGCTTACATGTTCCACAACTTCATAACAGTGCCCCTCATGAGATACCTTCATTCCTAAATGAATATCACATGTAAAAACATGAACCAAAGCAAGCTAATTTTCAGTATATGACAACTGAAACTTGTAAACACCAACTTGATCTAGAACATTAGTCATATAGAAACAAGATGACAGCACAAAAGACACATAATAAGTTAATTGGATGATTGAAATTTGAAAATCATTACTATTGGACATGCCATAATCCCAAAAATGGGTGTAGTTTGCATAACCGGACTTCAAGAAAGACTAAACGTTATCGAATATCACGAGGCTTACCAATGCATCATCAGAAACACTTGTCTTTGTAATTTTTTTGAATGCCATTCTAAAAGCATTACAACCTTCAGTAAGTTTTGTAATCCCGGGTTGTATTTCACCATCTTCATCATCTGATGCTTCAATATCCTCGCGAGAGTTTCTCTGGTCAGCATAGTCGTCATCGTCGAAAACTTCCCATCATCCAGCTCATGTTGGCCATGACCATGAGGCTTCTCCCTTTTATAATTCTTTGCAGGGGCAAGTTCCTTGTCTTCTTCTTCTTCTTCATCTGAGTTGTAGTCCCTCACCCTTTTCCGAATTATCTTTTTCATTTTCCTATCGATTTTGACTTTCTCTCCACTCCCCTGAAACACTTTTGCCTTTTTATTTCCCTTCTTTCCCTTCTTGTGCCCAATCTTTCTCTTCTTTGGGCCTTCCCCACCTTCATGTACCTGAATTTCTTCAATCATCGCTTTATTCCCTCTGAAGATTACACTTTAAAAGTTAAAAAAAAAAAAAAAAAAAAAAGTGTTGCAGAAATCAAACAGAGCAGCTTATAAGTGACAACAATTAAGGACTGAAGCTCATAGTTTCAAAATTATGAAATTCAACCATGAGTAAAAATTTCTTATAGCACAATGGAAATTCAACCATGAGTTATCAGGCCATAGAAGCATTAGCAAACTAATTCAGGCATGGAAGTCTTCAACATCAAAATTAACAACTGAAACAAAACTAGGTTTACAAAAATAAACACAAACCTGTCAGAGAATACCACTGGATTTCCGGTTCCAACACTTCAATAACTGCGCAGTAACTAGCCGGCTAACTGAAAGATTAACGGTCACTGCTTTCGGTCCTCCTTCTACGCCGTCTATGGTCGGTGGGTGCCGCCAATGAGAAGGAAACGGCAAGGTTTGTTTTCCGTGGCTGACATATAAGAGTACGTATTAGGGATTGAGGGTAAAAACCCAATTTGTCCCCAATAGTTGGATTTCTCAAATCGCCCGGGTGAGTTTCAGTTATCCGTTGGATAAATCCATTACACTTAAAATTTTGATTTCGGATCTAAAGTTTCAATTTTTTGCAATTTAATATACTCCCTCCTCTGTCCCATAAAATATTATCACTTTTACTATTTTGGGTGTTTCATTTTAAAGTCCCACTTTCCTAAAAAGGAAAAAAAAATTACTATTCTCTCCACTCATTCTCTTTCCTCCCACTCACAACACTTTTCAAATTTACTATTCTCTCCACTCATTCTCTCTCCTCCCACTCACAACACATAGTACTTTAATAACATTATTTTTTATTTTCCGTTCTCAATAATAAAGGGGTAAAGTTTTCCGGGACGGAGGGAGTATTTACGTTCACAATTTGTTGCAAGGCAGTTTTGGACGTCCATTATTTTAAGTGGACAAAACCATTACATGTATAAATCACGTTACTTTTTTGAATTTTTTCTTAAAATATTCATTTTAAAATAAATATATCCCAAAATAACAACACTTTCAAATTATTTGTCAAAATGTTATTTTTTTGAAACTCGCTATTTCATATGAAGAGTTTACATTTTATTCGTTGAAACTCATTACACCATGTAGAGAGTTTAATTTTTGTTTCGATTTTGCAGTAATTATTTTGGTAATGAAACAAAAATTACGTCATTATTGAACTCGCTATTCCATTTATCAAGTTATATGAAATGGGGATTTCAGCTTCAACTCAACAACAGAACAGAAAGAAAAGATAAAAAACTAAGGAATAGAAGAGGTGAGGACGAATACAACTAAGAAAAGAAGAGATCAACTCTTTTTCATAACCCGTCCATTCTTCATAACCCATCCATTCAATTGATTCATCAAAGTTGATATGTAATTGTTCGTTCTCTTCTCTATATTTTCATTATTTCAAGATTTAGATGAGTTGTTCTTGTAAATTTAGGGTTTAGGTTTTAGTTCGAATTTGATAATTTTATGATTGGTTTGAACAAATTTTGGGCATTTTTTTTTTTTGTAGTTTTTCCATTAATTTCATTGATTTAGTATTCATTTGAACGAATTTTATGATTTTGGTTGAATTTTGAGTTGTGATTATTTGAAATAATTAGGTTTATTTTTTATCAAAATTTGGGAATTTTTTGACAAGTCTAGTTACATTGTCAATCAAGGAATGTTTATTTGGGAGAAGTTGAAACTGTTACACCTGTCCCCCTTAACTAAAATTCTCTTGATCTAGCTAGCACACTATTTACCTACTACTGTACAGTCTCTAATGACATGCTCTTCCCTAATGACTGGTTTTGAATTATTTAGGATTTATTTTATTGATTTAGAATTTATTTGAATGAATTAAATGAATTACGATTTATTTGTTAATCATTACTTATATTTATTAAAAATAATACTTGTGTTGTGTTGTTTTGATTAACAGATGGATACTTTTCTTAATACTGGGAATTTAGATGATAGAGTATTGACTTCACATTACGCCCACCGAGCTCGATATATTTGGGTAGGGTATAGGGTTGCAAGTTTATCATTTCGCCATGGTGCTGTGGGCGCCTCCCAACTCCCGAAACCTAAAAACTCGTGTCCCAGGATGGAGGGTCCCAAAAGATACCCTTTTAAAAAAACTTTTCTTTATATTAACTTGAAAAGTATAACAACCCATTTTCAAACCAATTTCAAAATAACCTTTCTACATGGAGGTAATATATAAACCTGCTTCTACCAGTTATAACATGTATACCTTACAAGTACTACAACTGTAATGGCTTACACAAGCCAATTTTAAAACAAACCAATCCCAAGATTAATTACAACATAACATACTGAAAATATTTTATAACAGTTTCCCAGTATAAAATAACCACAACTACTTCCAACTCCCACACAAATATATACATACCCTGACAACCCCCAAAATACGATCTAAACTCCTTCCCGGCCTCACGGGTATGGTCCACCTGTCTCAGCTGAATCTAAAACAGTAAAGGGAGAAGGGGTGAGAATAAATCTCAATAAGTTATTATGGATGCAACAATATGCCATATAACATGCAACACATAAACAGATTGCTCATATCACATTGGGAAAACAGTAATCACTTTATGTTACCTTTCCCGCCTGATCTGTAAGCCATACAATATGCAACACATACAGGTTGCTCATATAATATGCAACACACAGGTTGCTCAATATCAAATATGCAACACACACAGGTTGCTCATAATCACATTAGTAAAGCGGTAAACACATTCTGTTACCTTCTCTTTACCTTTCCCATCTGAATCATATGTAGTACTACGGTGGGAGTTATACTCCACTCATTTGTGAACTACTGGTGCATATTCACGTCTTATAAGATCCATTTTCTAGGAAACCATATAAGACATCAGCAATCTTATGAACTGATTGCACATATCCATAGAAGCTGAGAGAAGTCACGGGTATAAGGAAATCTAAGCACCTTATGGAACACATCCTATAAGTGCTAGGATTTCATATACCCCTGAGGAACGGACACAGGTATAAAGAAATATACCCCCGAGGAACGGACACGGGTATAAGAAAATATACCCCCGAGGAACGGACACGGGTATAAGAAAATATACCCCCGAGGAATCAACAATTATAACCATATTCAAGCACGTAACAGATACTTGAAAATAAGTCCACCCCATGGGACGACAATACATATAACATGGAACTACAACTCATGTTAAACCAATCGCAATAGTGCACATATATTTAAACAATATTGAATAACAACAATCCAATGACATGGTATTAATACTCATGCTCAAACAAATGAATTAGTGCAACACGTATTTAAGCACTCTGTGCACCATCCACCATGAATATGCACTCACATAGGGCACAATGTATAACAAATAAGCCCTACATATCCATGCTCAACCCAATGAAGTAGTGCAACATATATTTCACGCACTATTCAAACCAATAACCACATATAGGTAACCACGTAAGGGTACAATATAATATAAGTAGCCCTACGCATTCATGTCCTAAGGTTGAACACTTTCTATAAAGGTTTCAACCAAGTAAATAGTGTAATACACATTATTTGAACCAACAACCATATAAATATAATCACGTAAGGCTCCATGTATCACATATGAGGCCTACATATTCATTACACATATATAATCCAGTAACAGGGTATAGATACTCCTGCCTAAACCAATGAGGTAGTGCAACAACTATTTAATGAACTATATAACTAGATAACCATCTATAGGTAACCACGTAGAGGTACAAGGACATACAAGTAGCCCTACGCGTTCAAAACATAACTTTAAACACCTTCTATAAAGGTTCAATAACAATTTACCAAGTTTTATTAACTTTGGTTCAAGTTTCACAATTGCCTTTCAAGCATTTTCAGGACAATATTTAAAGTCCTTCCCAATATCATTTTGGGCCATTTCAAATTTCATTGTATAGTACTAAAGTTGTACTAGGATCATAGTTGAAGAGTGGTCAATTATATGTTGGTTAGACTAGGTGTTCAAAGCTTCAAAAATTGTTCACAGGCTGCAGGGCAGGGCATGACTCGTGCCCTAGGGCACGACTCGTGCCCTATTACACCCCCAATAGAATCATTCGTCCCTTGTTGGTCACGACTTGTCCTAACATGGTATCTAGTGAAGCACGACTTGATCCAACATGGTCACGACTCGTGCTAAAGGGCACGAGTCGTGCCCAACACCAGTCCCCACGGTTTTTGCTGGGCAACATCAGCAACAAATAAACAACTACCAGTTCTCAACTTCAGCTACGACAAGGAGGCATAAACCAACGCTAATATCCATATATGAGCTGCACAATAATCAAACATACTCCCTCTATGCCATATAATATGTATAAACCACAACCATATAAAATCCAAACCAAATACCAAGGCCATGGATTCAAAGTTTAACCCAACTCATAATATCCCCTTTATCCTGGTTGATCAAACACAACCCATTGCTTTCCATTCCAAAGCCAAGTTTAAACATCAGTATCTTGCTTCTAAACATTACAACATATTCTTTCCATTCAACTCATCTTTTACCAATTAAACCAACTTTTCATCAACTTAAACCAAAACCTTATCTTATTCATTTTCAATCCAAACATTCATCCCTTTCAAAAGGCCACATAAAATTGCATCAATTTATCCAAAACACAATATATCGTCATAATATCATTTTTGTATATATTATGAACAATTAAAGAAAGAAATCATAATAACTTACCAAAATAGGCCGAAATAAAAAGAAGATTTGATCGACTCTAAATGATCCACTCGCTTTCCTGATCAATAATATGAAGTCAAAACCAAAAACGGATTGACGGTTGATTTGTTAGGATTTTAGAAAGGTAATCCTAGGTTGGGAGAACCTTCTGGGACGTAGGAGAAAGAACAAGAAATGAACTGAGAGAGAAAGAGACTTCTGGGAGCTTTTAAAGATTGATATAAGCAATCTTACACTTTAGCCCCTCCAAGAATAAAGTTATTACAATCAACCACCTTGAGCTTATTTTTACACTTAAGCTCCTCAACGTTTTTATAAGGCATTTATTTCAAAATTCAAATAATATCACTTTCCCACAAAATTTCTCATTTATCCAAATAACCACATAACCATTCGCATTTTCATAAAAGGCTCAATATAAGGGGCAATACACCCCACCCCCACGTGCTCAACACGTGGCCAAAATAGTGTCTAGGTTTAGGGTCGTGACACTCACTCCCCATTAACTAAAATTTGTCCCGAATTTTAAACATACTTACCTGAAGGCTCAAGTAATCACATATACTACTCACGCATTTCGGGTTCTCAAAACCCAAGTGGCTTCCTCAATGATATGTTTCTTCCACTCCATCTTAACGGTTCTTCCACATAATTCAACTCAACCTGTATATCCCAGGTTGAAGAATTCAATACCAGGATAGGATCATAAAGATACTTCCTCCCCTACCGAGTTCCATTCAGTGCCAATTCAATACTGAACTAATAATTGTTGATATACGCAAATTTTACTAAGGTTAAATAAACCTCTCAAAATGAAGGAAAATACATCTCATACACATACAACATATCCTCAAAATTTGGATAGTTCTCTCTGTCTGCCCATCTATCAAAAAAAATGAAAAGCAGAACTAAAACTCAACTCGGATCCCAAAGCCTCATACTCAATCTTCCCGAATCGTAATATGAATCTCGGATCCCAATCTGATACCAAATGTTAATTGGTACTTCATGAAATCAATCAAATCTCTCACTTCTATGATTATGCTAACTTTCCCATTCAATACCTCAGTAATCTAGGTAGAAATGAACCAGCTTGATCAATATATCCACTATTACTTAAACGCATCCATCAGGTAGGGTAAGGATTGAATTGTAGTCAATCTATTCTTTAACTCTGCAAAACTGGTTTCACCCTTTTGCATCCCATATCAATAATATCTCCTTTCGAGTAAATCATCCTCGAAAGTCCCTCAATTATCCTTTGGTAACAACCTGCCAAACCCAGAAAATTACGGAATTCTAACACTGTCAAAGGTTGTTCCAATTGACAGGGTCTCACTCCTCGAAAGATTTATAACAATGCCCAAGCTTGAGACTATAAGTCCCAACATTAAAATCTTCTTGGGCCACAACTCACACTTACTGAATTTCGCAAACAATTTGATTTTCACGAAAAACAGATGCATAACTTGCAATTAGTTTCCATAATCTCTTCATAACTCTGAATAACCCAAGATATCATCCCTAAAGGTTACCACAAAGTTATCAAGATCATATTTAAAAACTCTACTCATCATTTTCACAAATACATCCAGTACCCTTCTATAAGGTGCTTTTGGATATGGGAATAACCTGACATTAAGTCAATACGAAATTCGACTGCCCTAATTGGCAGCCTTAAATATTCTGAGAAAAACACCTCACCAATTCAATTACCACTGGTAAATAAGATATTTCAGGTGACTTTTTATTCAAGTCTAACACAGAAATCAGATAACATTCACATTCTTTAGACCACAACTTTAGGCCTTTAATACATATGTGACTTAAATATCAAATAATGACTTATCCGCCTCAACCACAAACAGAGGCAAATCAACATAGAAAAGGAGACTCGCTACTTGCGACAGTCTACCCAAACACAACAACTACTTAACCACTGCAGGCCAAGTATAACAGCAATCTCACGGATTGGTAATTCTATCAAATCCACTGGCAATACATGCCCACATATAATCGCATCACAACCATGATAATCAAAGAAGATTCGAGGTACTCTCCCATATGAGTTGAAACCTCTAGCACACAAGGCAACTCTTAGGCCATTTATGCAAGTAAAAGCAAAATGCAATACCACATAATAATGGGATGAACTGGGATCTATAAAAGTATGACCCCTAATTCCTGAGACAGGTAATATACCTCTAATAACTGCGGAGGAATCTATCTCTCCATAATCCCAAGCCAAGACTCGTCCTTAGACTTTCTCTTTTGCTTTCCCTTCCGTATTTCTATTTGTACCACCACTTTGTTGCCCTCTTTCTTGGTTACTGCCTGATGTCTGTCCTTGTCGAAATCTAGATTTAGGACAATCTTTTCTGAAATGCCCCATTTCCCCACAATTCATACATTTACCTTATTTTCTACAACACGTGCCTTCTGTATGTCCAATCCGTTGGCAAAATTTACAAACCATGCTAGGTTGACCAGATACTGGCTGAGCCATAGAAGCTGCGATCTGTACCCCTCGAACACTTCCAAAAACTGAAGAACTTGGCTGTCCTCTGATCAGTCTGGAGCCTTGTCCCTGATACTTTAACTTGTTTCCACCCCTTTTCAATCCTCCTTGGGGCTTCTCAAGGTCATTCTCAATCTTAAACGCCCTATCCAAGGTTGTCTAATAATCGGCAAAGGCATAAGTCGATAACTATTTCCTCACCTCGGGTCTCAAACCTTTTACAAACAGATAAACTCTCCTCAATTCTTGTGGTACCAAGTGAGTACAATGCCAAGCCAATTCCATGAACCTTGCTGAATACTGAGCTACCGTCATGGATCCTTATTTCAGACGTAAGAATTCCACCTCTATCTTATCTCGGGTAACCATGGTAATAAAATAATCCTCGAACTTCCGAGTGAAATTATCCCAAGTTTGGGGCGTATGATTCCGCTGCAAACTTTCCTGCAACACTTGCCACCACTGATCCGCTGGACCTTCCAGCTTGAAAACGGCACACCTAATCTTTTCTTCATCAGGTATTCCCATGGCCTCAAAGATTTTGTTCATTGCTTCTAACCATTTTTCTGCCTTCCACGAATTCGGATCTCGATTAAAGCTTGGTGGATTCATCCTTACAAAATCCTCTATCCCAGTTTTTGATCGTACCTCAGGTTGCTGTTGAGCTTGCCCCTGAGCTGCCATGTTCTGTAGAAAGACCCTGAACATTTTCATCATTTCTGTATTCTGGTCTTCTCCTATTCCCATATTATTCACATTTCCGTGATCCCTTTGTTGGTCATCACCATTTCCCGCCATTGCACAAATTCCTTGCATTCAACATTCGGCGTCAGATATCACACACTCCCCCTTAGGCTAGACATCTACCCTTGACTTCTAACCTGGGCTCTGATACCAACTGTGGGCGCCTCCCAACTCCCAGAACCTAAAAACTCGTGTCCCAAGATGGAGGGTCCCAAAAGATACCCTTTTAAAAAAACTTATCTTTATATTAACTTGAAAAGTATAACAACCCATTTTCAAAATAACCTCTCTACATGGAGGTAATATATAAACCTACTTCTACCAGTTATAATGTATACCTTACAAGTACTACAACTGTAATGGCTTACACAAGCCAATTTTAAAACAAACCAATTCCAAGATTAATTACAACATAACATACTGAAAATATTTTATAACAGTTTCCCAGTATAAAATAACCATAACTACTCCCAACTCCCACACAAATATATGCATACCCTGACAACCCCCAAAATACGATCCAAACTCCTTCCCGCGCGGTATGGTCTACCTGTCTCAACTGAATCTAAAACAGTAAAGGGAGAAGGGGTGAGAATAAATCTCAATAAGTTATTATGGATGCAATAATATGCCATATAACATGCAACACATAAACAGGTTGCTCATATCACATTGGAAAAAACTGTAATCACTTTACGTTACCTTTCCCGCCTGATCTGTAAGTCATATAATATGCAACACATACAGGTTGCTCATATAATATGCAACACACACAGGTTGCTCATATAATATGCAACACACACAGGTTGCTCAATATCAAATATGCAACACACACAGGTTGCTCATAATCACATTAGTAAAGCGGTAAACACATTTCGTTACCTTCTCTTTACCTTTTCCATCTGAATCATATGTAGTACTACGGTGGGAGTTATACTCCACTTATTTGTGAACTTGCTGGTGCATATTCACGTCTTATAAGACCCATTTTCTAGGGAACCATATAAGACATCAACAATCTTATGAACTGACTGCACATATCCATAGAAGCTGAGAGCGGTCACAGGTATAAGGAAATCTAAGCACCTTATGGAACACATCCTATAAGTGCTAGGATTTCATATACCCCCGAGGAACGGACACAGGTATAGGAAAATATACCCCCGAGGAACGGACACGGGTATAGGAAAATATACCCCCGAGGAACGGACACGGGTATAAGAAAATATACCCTCGAGGAATCAACAATTATAACCATATTCAAGCACGTAACAGATACTTGAAAATAAGTCCACCCCATGGGATGACAATACAATGACATGGTATTAATGCTCATGCTCAAACAAATGAAGCAGTGCAACACGTATTTAAGCACTATGTGCACCATCCACCATGAATATGCACTCACATAGGGCACAATGTATATCAAATAAGCCCTACATATCCATGCTCAACCCAATGAAGTAGTGCAACATATATTTCACGCACTATTAAAACCAATAACCACATATAGGTAACCACGTAAGGGTACAATATAATATAAGTAGCCCTACGTATTCATGTCCTAAGGTTGAACACTTTCTATAAAGGTTTCAACCAAGTAAATAGTGTAATACACATTATTTGAACCAACAACCATGTAAATATAATCACGTAAGGCTCCATATATCACATATGAGGCCTACATATTCATTACACATATATAATCCAGTAACAGAGCATGGATACTCCTGCCCAAACCAATGAGGTAGTGCAACAACTATTTAATGCACTATATAACTAGATAACCATCTATAGGTAACCACGTAGAGGTACAAGGACATACAAGTAGCCCTACGCGTTCAAAACATAACTTTAAACACCTTCTATAAAGGTTCAATAACAATTTACCAAGTTTTATTAACTTTGGTTCAAGTTTCACAATTGCCTTTCAAGCATTTTCAGGACAATATTTAAAGTCCTTCCCAATATCATTTTGGGCCATTTCAAATTCCATTGTATAGTACTAAAGTTGTACTAGGATTATAGTTGAAGAGTGGTCAATTATATGTTGGTTAGACTAGGTGTTCAAAGCTTCAAAAATTGTTCACAGGCTGCAGGTGATGGATGTGGTTTTATCCATCCAAAAGAAATGTTCCTAAGCTTATTTTCGGTTCGAAACCTTGGAAATTTAATGTATATTTGAGTGTTTTGATAGTTCAGGGGCTGAAGTGCAACAATGCTGAAAATAGAATATTTGCACCCACTTTGGAAGTTCAAGGGCCAAAATGTAAATTGTGGAAATTCAGGGACCAAACTGCAATTATGGAAATTAGAAGATAAATTGGTTAAATAAAGTCCGAGGCCAAAGTGAAAATTTGAAAAGTTCAAGTACGAAAGTGCGAAAGCGAAAATTAGAGTGATCAAAGTGCGACTTGGCATTTATTGCGAAACGAATAAAAATTGGTCCAAAAACAGGGCGGTGGCCGGCCAATGTTGGGCAAGGTTGGCCGAGACATTGTAACTGCTGGCCGAGACATTGCAGGTAGTGTGGGCCGAGGAAGAAGGGTAGTGGCCAAGACATTTGTTGGCCAAGGGAACAAGCTGGGCCAAGGCAAAGGGAAATCCCAACATTGCTGAAGATCAGAACGACTTGGGCTGTTGGGAACGACTCGTTTTCACGAGTTGGGCTGTTTGGGCTTGCGTTTGGGCCATTCTACACGGTTGTTACACATTTTCATTTTGTGTGAACCTAGGGTTATTATATATATAAAAAAAACACTATTCTTGAAAAAAAAAAAAGAGGAGGCATGCCGTGGGTTTTTCCTGGGAACAAAAGGGAAAACATAATTCCTTCGTCCCGTTTCGATTCAGGTTTATGATTTTTATTTTATTTTTGTAATTATTATGAGTAGCTAAATAATTTGATTTGCGGATTGAAAATAACATTACATGATTTTTATGCTATAGTTTTTAATTATTAATTCAATTTCTTTCTAGAGTGGTAAAATAGTTTTAATCCGTTCTAGGGTTTCAGATTTATGTTAAGATATTTTTGGCCCTAGAATTTGTGGGTATCCATTGCTACGGTAACTCGGGCATAGATACATGACCGTTATTTTACTACTTAAATCGAATTGAGGACGTAACTGAAATCAATTGGTTTAGGTTCAATTATTCTTTTGATCTTCATGAGTTCTTTGATAATTATATATACGTAACTGGAAGTATAATAAAAGAAGAATATTTGAGTTCCAAATCGCACACCAAACCGTCCCAACTCATGATTTTGTGAATGAACCCTAGAATGAAATTGATGTCTTCTTTAAGTGATAAAATAGCATAAAGTGAATGTATTATGAAACCCAATCCGTGAATCCCGTTGTCAGTCTTGATTTCAATCCTTTGTTTTAATTTCATTAGTTTAATTTATTTGTTATTTTAGTTTAATCAATCAAAAAAATCAAAACCCCCCTTTGTTACTTTACACTAATTAAATCAACTTGTTAATTCACTCAAGTCTCTGTGGATTCGACCCTTGCTTGTGCATACTACTACAACGGTAGCTAGTACACTTGCTAGATATTTTATTACAAGAGGATTTTTATCCATCAAGTTTTTGACGCCGTTGCCGGGGACTTGTTGTGAATTACAAGTTAATTTTGATTAGTGTATTGTAAATAATTTTCTTTTCTTATTTTTTGGGTGTAAATAGTTTTCTTTTATTATTTTTCTTTTTCTTTAGTATAAAATTTATGTGTGAGATACTCAAGAATGTATGGAATAAACGCCAATGAGGAGTTAGTGAGAGAAGAATTGGCAAGACAAGTAGCCTTATTATCAAAAAAGATAGACATTCTTGCCGCACAAAGAAATTTTGTTGATTATAATGTTCAAGAGGCATGTGCTAATTGTGGTGTTTATTCCATACATCCTTGAGTATCTAACACATAAATTTTATACTCAAGAAAAAGAAAAATAATAAAAGAAAACTATTTACACCCAAAAAATAAGAAAAGAAAATTATTTACAATACACTAATAAAAATCAACTTGTTAATTCACTCAAGTCTCTGTGAATTCGACCCTTTCTTGTGCATACTACTACAACGATACCTAGTACACTTGCTAGGTATTTTATTACAAGAGGATTTTTATCCATCAGCAAGGCAGGGCACGACTCGTGCCCTATTACACTCCCAACAGAATCAGTCGTCCCTTGTTGGTCACGACTTGTCCCAACATGGTATCTAGTGTCGCACGACTTGATCCAACATGGTCACGACTCGTGCTAAAGGGCACGAGTCGTGCCCAACACTAGTCCCCACGGTTTTTGCTGGGCAACATCAGCAACAAATAAACAACTACCAGTTCTCAACTTCAGCTACGACAAGGAGGCGTAAACCAACGCTAATATCCATATATGAGTTGCACAATAATCAAACATACTCCCTCCATGCCATATAACATGTATAAACCACAACCATATCAAATCCAAACCAAATACCAAGGCCATGGATTCAAAGTTTAACCCAACTCATAATATCCCCTTTATCCTGGTTGATCAAACACAACCCATTGCTTTCCATTCCAAAGCCAAGTTTAAACATCAGTATCTTGCTTCTAAACATTAAAACATATTCTTTCCATTCAACTCATTTTTTACAAATTAAACCAACTTTTCATCAACTTAAACCAAAACCTTACCTTATTCATTTTCAATCCAAACATTCATCCCTTTCAAAAGGCCACATAAAATTGCATCAATTTATCCAAAACAAAATATATCGTCATAATATCATTTTTGTATATATTATGAACAATTAAAGAAAGAAATCATAATAACTTACCAAAATAGGCCGAATTAAAAAGAAGATTTGATCGACTCTAAATGATCCACTCGCTTCCCTGAGCAATAATATGAAGTCAAAACCAAAAACGGATTGACGGTTGATTTGTTAGGATTTTAGAAAGGTAATCCTAGGTTGGGAGAACCTTTTGGGACGTAGGAGAAAGAACAAGAAATGAACTGAGAGAGAAAGAGACTTCTGGGAGCTTTTAAAGATTGATATAAGCAATCTTAGACTTTAGCCCCTCCAAGAATCAAGTTATTACAATCAACCACCTTGAGCTTATTTTTACACTTAAGCTCCTCAACGTTTTTATAAGGCATTTATTTCAAAATTCAAATAATATCACTTTCCCACAAAATTTCTCATTTATCCAAATAACCACATAACCATTTGCATTTTCATAAAAAGGCTCAATATAAGGGGCAATACACCCCACCCCCACGTGCTCAACACGTGGCCAAAATAGTGTCTAGGTTTAGGGTCGTGACAGGTGCGACCCTGCTAGATGTCTTAACTCCCGTGATTCATCAGAGATTAGAAGTGATTGGGTTTTTGTGGTTCATTTGATCGGGAGTGCAGTATACTTGGACTTTGTTTGACACGTTGATTGAGAGATAGCGTTCGGAAACCCGTACATTCAACCTTCATGTTGGTGAGATGACTATCACGTTACAGGATATCGGCATGCTTTTGGGGTTGCCGATTGATGGGTTACCTGTTACCGATTTAGATTTGCTTGTGCTTCCAGATTGACGGAGTTTATGTGGGGAGCTTTTAGGTGCTATCCCACCTGATGCAGCTTTTGATGGAAGCAGTCTAAAGCTTAAGTGGCTTAAGACACATTTTTCTAAGTTTGGTAGCCTTTCCGATGCTTCCCCCCCTCCCACGCCCAGACCTGGTTGATAGGTATACGCATGCCTACATTTTTCTAGCCCTTGGGGCAACTGTGATGCATGATCGTACCAACCGTAAGTTGAAGTTGTTTTATCTCCCGTTACTTAGAGATATTGAGAGGATACACATGTATAGATGGGGTATTGCGTGTTTAGCCTTTTTATATCGGGAAATTTGTTGTGATACTCACCCCGAGACTAGCAAGTGTGGTGGATTTCTTAATATCTTGCAGGTATGCTATAACATTTTAATTAAACGTTATGATGTTGTTTTCTTTTTTCTATTTGAAATCATATGTTTTAATAGTACTTGATATATATATATATATATATATATATATATATATATATATATATATATATACATATATATATATATATATATATATATATATTATTGATACAGCTTTGGGCATGGGATAGGTTGCTATGTACGCAACCTATTTCTCTTAGGCCAAATGAGGATGCGGATCAGGGCAACCTTCTATTGGGGTGCATGTATACATATATAAACGAATTTTCCATCTGAAATGTTCTTGTTTTAATACATTTTAGAATTTTTGACTTATACTTCTCCATTTATTGAATTTTAGGTGGATTGAACAGTTATCTCTTAAATATGTTGTTGTACACAACCTTCGCAGCTATCGAGATCAGCTGGAGAAATTGACTGAGGATCATGTATTGTGGCATCCATATAAAGATTAGCAGGCTCCAGCTTATTGCCGTCAAGGAGATGCCATTTGGATGTCCAGAGTCCCTCTTATCTGTTTTGAAAAGGTAGAGTGGCACCACCCAGATCGTGTTTTGAGGCAGTTCGACATGCTGAAGAGGATCCCAGAGCCATGTTACACAGGGGAGGAGTTGCACAAGGTTGACCATCACGGGAACAATCATGTTTATTAGAGTACCCGACATCAACGGTATATAGCAGTTTGGGAACAACGGCGGGATGGAGTGGTTGATGGGCAGATGGGATATGAGGTCATGCATTATACTCATCCATACCTGATTTGGTATAAGAGGATCACGTGCATGTTTGTCCAAAACCCATTGCATATAGGGGAGGTTGGTTACCGGACGTTAACCCCTTTCTTGGAGGGTTTGGTAAGCATTTATTAAATTGTTCTCATTATTTCTACCTTACTTTTTTACTTCGATTTATTAAATTATGTCTCATTCTCATAATTTATGATTTAAAAACAGGTTCAAAACCTACTGTGTGCTCATGTGACCAACGAAGTCGGCATTACTAGGGATGAGGAGCAGCTGCATTCGGTGTGTCCATCCCGACTTGAGGTACGGAGGCTTGTCAGGGAGAGAGCAGCATCGACTTGAGGCTGATCCACTTCGGTTGATCGCGCCTAGGGTGTGGCACCTAGGCAGCCTCGCAGACGTGGACATCGTGCACCTAGTGAGGCACGAACACAGCCCGAGATGAACTTACATGATTAGGCAGAGCCTGAACCTCACATCGAGCCAAGGCCCGGGATGCAGAACCCGATAACCAGCCAGATGAACTATTTGATTGGTCGTCACTGTGGATAGTTACTCAGATTTTGGAGGGAGAGGAGAGGATTAGGCTAAAGGTTGAGGAGGGGATTACACCGAGTCAGTTTAGTGGGGTACATCATCCAAATAGTGACGATGATTTTGTAAACCCTCCACCTAGACCGACCATTCCCTTTGAAGTATATTCTGGGAGTGGCTTTAGGTTACTCAATCTACATCACGGGCTGCGATTCTGCCCTTCTTCGGTCCGAGTTCGACTTCATCTAGCGGGACTCATTTTTAGGGTGTTACACAAGCTCAGAGAGAGGAATTTCAGAAACAGACTGACATAAGAAATGGGTCTAGGACGCGGCATCTGGTGAACAAATACAAAATATATGAAAGAAAGAAGAAGTGACACTTGATTAGTTTAGTAGTTTTTGAAAAAACTTTTATACTTCTATCATCAGATTGATTTATAGTATTTCTTGTTTTTTATGGGTTTTGTTGATTTTTGAACATTTTAGTTTGTTTGTGCATTTGTTGTTGATATGTCCAGGTTTGTGTATTTGGTTTGTATGCAGGTGGGCCAGGAATAGTGTAAACTTCTGTGGAATCTGGTTTAGACAAACTCGCTATTTCATTTAGCGTGTTTGACTGAACTCGCTATACCATTTGGAGATTTCAAGTAAACTCGTTATTTGAATTGGCAAGTTCAATTAAACTCGCTATTTCATTTCGAGAGTTCAATTTGACTGACTCTTCACCACCAGCCTGAACACAATCTGTCAAAATAAAGCAGTATATAAACACAATCTGTAAAAAAACAGTATGCAAAAAAAAACTATAAGTAACTAAAAATAAAAAATATACTACACAAACTGCAAAAATAATACATAATAGTACATATAGTTTGGAAAAATTCCAACTCAAAAAGAAATTACATTCAAGTTTAATAGAAATTACATGAAAATAATTTTATTGTCTATTATTTGGACTACTACGATGATTGTAACCTTCTTGCTTGCATGTTGAGTATTGAGTCTTTTGTTTATATGCTTGAAAGTACATAAAGTTCCAAAACCGTATTGATCTGGGCCTTCCGGACTTTGCAGAATGTCGAAGGTTGGGATTAGGGAAAAAATGTGACACCAAATCATCAACACCCCAATAGTACTCATGGTGTATTGGTTCAAATGTTTCTGAACACAATCTGTCGAAATAAAGCAGTATACAAACACAATCTGTAAAAAAACAGTATGCAAAAAAAACTATAAGTAACTGAAAATAAAAAATATAATATACAAACTGCAAAAATAATACATAATAGTAAATACAGTTTGGAAAAAATCCAACTCAAATAGAAATTACAATCAAGTTTAATAGAAATTACATGAAAATAATTTTACTGTCTATTAGTTGGACAACTACGATGATTGTGACCTTCTTGATTGCATGTTGAGCATTGAGTATTTTGTTTATCTGATTGAAAGTTTATACACTTTCGAAACCGTCTTGATCTGGGCCTTCCGGACTTTGCAGAAGGTCGAAGACTGGGATTTTGAAAAAACCGTGGCAGCAAATCATCAACACCGCAATAGTCCTCATGGTGTATTGGTTCTAATGTTCCCTTCCATGTCTTGTAGTATTCCCTAATAGTGTAAAATGGATCAACAAAACAATGACTATCAATATGTTGCGCTTGGAAACATGCAAGAAGATGTGAACAAGGCATGTGATATGTAACCCATTTACCACATGTGCAGGTACGGTCATTCCATCGGACAATTTGGATATTTTCACCTTTTACACTGCGACGTGCGAATGACTCCTGATACACCCCCATCTCGTGAGTGTTGAACCTCCTACCATGATGTTTCTTAGCCTTCTCGTTATTTTTCCTGAATCGGTAATGAACTTTCTGACTGAATTGGTGTAGGGGATTGATGGATTACCTCCTAAAGCATTTAGTGGAAACTTATGTCTTAATTGAAAGTACTCTACACAACGATAAAAGGCAGTCTCAACAATTATTGTTATTGGCATCCCACGGGCTCCTTTCATGACACCATTAAAAACCTTAGACATATTAGTAGTCATAATGCCTATCTATAACTACTATCATACGTCAATGTCCATTTTCTGACATCTAAACACAAACCATTTAATTGCCTCAGGGTTAATTAAACGGATACTCTCCAAGGCATATCTCAATTTCCTATCTTGACTTGCTTTACCAGCTCTACAAAAAAAAAATGCTTCAAATCAGCCCCTCTGTGCTTCTAGAATTTGCTAGCATATGTCTCAAGCAATATCTATGACGCACATGTGGCCACCATGTATCTTCCACTATAGTGTTAAGAATCTCGTGATGACGCCAGATATCAAGCATACCTCACGACTTGATAATATGTCTACAAAGAAGATATAAGAACCAACGCCAGTTCACCAGTCCTCTTTTTCAACAACAACAAATGCAAGAGGAAGTATATTGTCATGTGCGTCAACAACCATGACAATCAGTATTGTTGTGGGTAAATTCAGGATCGCTACATCTTGAAAAGTTGCCAGCATGTCGTCATCTTCAAACCCGTGGACAAGGTAAAATTCACTTAGATAATTAAAACATTATTTAATTATTTTTGTTATATCTTTAATTACAGGTAAATAGAACGTGGGAAAAACCTATTTCGTGGACCTACTTCAATGGTTGAGAGACCAAGTCAAGACCAAGATAACAAGGCCGAGATTTTAGGCAAGTTTGTTGGGGTTTTGTTATCTTCAGTTATCTTTCTTTATTTAAAGGCTTATGGTTGGAACACTAGGCACGTAATATTCACACACAGTTCACAAACACATTGTAATTCGCCATAGCTCCAACATTTGTAACTCATCAAAATCAATACTACCGTTTGGGACGAAGGTGACCATAAACACCTTCTGAGATTTTGTGCCGGCGAGATAGTTGTTTCAAGGGCTTTCCTCGTTACATGATCGAATCACCTTATATTCATTGTTACACCGATTATATTCCATTGCACCTTCCTCAAATTTGTTTCGAATTATTTTACATTTGATTGTTTTTTACCAAAACAGTTTGGCGCCCACCGAGGGGCCATTGGTTTTTTAATCGGTTTAAAATCCTTACATTTCTATCATGTCTATCCAACCTATGACTTTCGCCGCCAGCAAAACCATTTCTGTACCTAGCAGCATGAATTCCCAAACCAGTAGCAGGCCAGCAACCGGAGGCCAAGAGTCATTGCCTCCTCCTCCGCCTGTGAATTCTGGCAAGAAGCAGATGTCTCCATCTCCTGATATTGAGATCAAAAGCATGCTCGTTCAGATGAAGAATCAGTTGGATCGCCAACAGAATAGCACCTCCTTGATAGCTGAAAGCTTGATAAAGGTGCAAAAAGAACAAGAGTTGCTCTCCAAAAGAATGGATACTGTCTCTCCTTACCGTCCTAGAGTCATTGACTTCAACATTGGGGACAGCTCTCAAACCTTCAATAAATTCCTTCCAATGGCTTCATCTGTAAGGATGTCGTCATCACCAACCCTGACGTCTTCTCCCCCGCTGATGACTTCTATGGCGATGTCGACACCCTTAGCCACCAGTGCCTACAGGATGACTTTTCCAGAAGGGCCCATCCTCACTAATGGCACCATCATGACGTCTTCTGCAGATAATGCTAATCCTTTTATTAATTTCAATACTAGTTCTGCCTTGGATAATACTGCTCGTGCTACTAACCCTTTTGTAGGTACCTACATTGCAAATCAGCTTCAAGAGTTGAGGGACATGATCATGAATGTGCCAGGTGTCACCCCGCCTATCTAGCAGGTCTCCCCAACATGTTACAATCAATCTCGCTTTACTCCAGCAATTGCGCATGTCGATATCCCAAAAGGATTTAGCGTTCCAGCCATGAAGTTGTATGATAGGAGTTCTGATCCTGAGGAGCATGTCGCTGAAATTACCCGGGATTTCGCGCGGGGGGCGCGGAACGCGGTTGTCTTTCGCGGGGGGTTGGTGTCTGAGACCTCGCTTCATGGGAAGGAACAAAATGAGGAGTCGCCACGCGGTTTTTGTATTTTGAGCCCAAACGTTGAGAAACGGCTTTAGAAAATGTTGTCGTTTTTATTGGTAGCAAAAACATTAGGAAAAGGCTTTGAAAAAAGGGAATCATTTTTATTGGCAGCAAAAACGAGTAAAAAGCTTTTTGTACCAGAGATTGTTAGGTTCGGAGGTCAAGTTACGTTTCGGGTAGAGTATTACGAGATCGCCCGAAACGCCTCGCATGACGAGTCTTTCTACCTTTCTCGAAATCGTGTGTGTGTGTGTGTGTGTTTTGAAAATGGGGGCTTGAATGACAAGCTTAATCTTGGTTTGAATGACAAACGTTGATTAGGTGACTTTTGAAAAGATGAGCGTTTGAATGACAAACGTCGGTTTTGAGTTTGAAATGAGCGTTTGCGTGGCAAACGTCGATTTTAAGTTGAAATGAGCGTTTGCGTGGCAAACGTCGATTTTGAGTTTGAAATGAGCGTTTGCGTGGCAAACGTCGATTTTGAACCGTGCGAGTCATTGTTAACGATTTTTACGGGAAAATGCGTATTAAATGATTTTAAGTGTCAAATGGCGGCTTTTAGTTTGAAGATGAGCATTCGGAGGCCGAACGTCATTTCGCGCGTTTTGAAAGAGAGTTCGACGGACAAACTCCGGTTTTGAACCGGGCATTACATTGTTAACGATTTTTACGGGAAAAATGCGTATTAAATGATATGCGATCAACGAATCGGGTTGCGACTCGGACTTTTAAAAGTAAATACTATCACGATCCAAACGGGTCGGACTTTGTAAATGACAGTATTTAAAATGCGGTATCAACGGAATCGAACGATCCGGATTCGTAAATGACGATCAACGAGGCCAAACGGCTCGGAATTGTAAATGACGATCAACGAGGCCAAACGGCTCGGAT
This sequence comes from Adenophora triphylla var. japonica, assembly GCA_022495995.1. Taxonomy (NCBI): domain Eukaryota; kingdom Viridiplantae; phylum Streptophyta; class Magnoliopsida; order Asterales; family Campanulaceae; genus Adenophora; species Adenophora triphylla. The sequence continues at coordinate 127,662 of JAFEMH010002192.1, forward strand.
TTGTAAATGACGAAAATTAAGTAACGATCAATGGATCGATCGATCCGGAATTGATAAATGACAATAAAAGTAACGGAACGGGGTCGGAACGCCGTTTTAACCCGTGATTACTTCTCTTACGGAAAGAGAAGAGGATCGAGGGGCTAAAACGTATCGTACCCCGTTAGACGGAGGCGTCTACATTTCGATAACGACGTTCGAAACGGTTATAGCGACTGGCGCGTAAACCGAGACGGAACGAGAGATTTAGAGAGAGGGAGTTATACCTATGGCTAGGGTCGACTCCTTTGGCTCGGGAGGTGTGTACGGGACACGGAAAGTGATTCAAAAGGTTGTTTCGAAGTAGTAGGGTGCGTATTTGATCGAAATACGGAAGTTTCACGCGAATCGAGGCAAACGGGAGCTCGGGAAGGGTGAAAATGGCTTGTGCCGTGGCTGTGGTAAAAATTTGGGAGTAATTTGTTGTTATGAAAAGCTTTGACAGCAACTTCTATTTATAGGTGAAAATTGCAGTAGGAGTCCGGACGGACTTGGACTGAATCCAGGGGGTTTTTGGGTATTTTGGAAATCTGGGGGACTTGCTGGCAATTTCAGGAAAAGTGCACAGGGAGTCCGGCCGGACTTGGCTTGCAAATCAGGGGTATTTTGGTCTTTTCCCTTTGAATTTGATTGAAGGGTGACTAGAGGGAGGTGGCATGGCTGCCACGTGCCCCTCTGAGTCACCAGCCATGTGGGATTTTGTCCCCCGATCCCGGTTTTGTCCGATTTTTAAAATAACAGTCCGAAAAATGTCCGAAACGCCCCCGGAAAGTGCTGGAAAATGCGTTTTTCAGGGAAAGCCATACTTTTACGTGAGATGACACGTGTTAAGTACGGTTCGATGTCGGGATGCACGGGGCAGTCCCGGGACGTCTCGTTGGCACAGCAACGGGGAGTTTAACGAGTTCCGGTTAACTGGAGCGGGCCGATTAACGGATTTCGGTTAACTTTCGACGGATTTGGACGATCCGGATTTGGGTACTTACAGCTAGCCCTCGGCGACGTCTCCTCCGAAGGAGGTGGGGTCGTTGAAAAAGATAAGGATCCAAATCGGGATGCCTTACTTTGAAAGAGACTGAGCGGTCACCGGCTGGACCCTTAGCGAAAAGGATTCCTACGTAGCCCGAGCGGGAATCAAGCCGATCGTAGTTCGAAAGGGGGCAAGGGCCGCGCATGGGGACCTTGGCCCGAGCGAGACTGTTAGGAGGCGTCTAAACCTGGATGAGACCATTCGCGCGGTACACATGCACGAATGGAGATTGTTGGGAGGCATCTGATCCTGGGACTTCTGAAACCTTCGAGGGCGTGTGGCGCCTCAAACCGGAGTTGCGATGTTGACGAGGGCGTTCGTGCCTTGGGTGCTGGGCTTATTGCTGTTGCCGGGTTTATCTGCTGGGATGAGCGTTCGGGCTTACTGATGGCCGAAGAGGGATTGTTGTGCGGAGCTTATTCAGTGCCGCCGAGGTGGAATGGTCGGGCTTACGGCGGCGGCGGGAGATGAATGTTCACTTGCTGAAGTGAAAAGGTGTTCGGGCTTACGAGGATGGCCGAAGAGGGATTGTTGCAAGGCGTTCGTGCCTTGGGGTTCGGGCTTATTGCTGTTGCCGAGAAGACGAACAGCAAGGGTCTCGATAGAAGAGTGGAGGTCGGATCGCGAAGGTCGGGATTGACTGTTTGAGATGGGACCGTGAAAGGTCGAGATGGGTGATTGAAATCGGACCGTGAAAGGTCGCGATTGAGACTTGAAATCGGACCGTGAAAGGTCGCGGTTGAGAATTGGAATCGGACCGTGAAAGGTCGCGATTGAGGATTGAGATCGGACCGTGAAAGGTCGCGGTTGAGGCTTGAGATCGGACCCTGAAAGGTCGCGGTTAAGACTTGGAATCGGACCGTGAAAGGTCGCGATTGTGGATTGAAATCGGACCGTGAAAGGTCGCGGTTGAGAATTGGAATCGGACCGTGAAAGGTCGCGATTGAGGATTGAAATCGGACCGTGAAAGGTCGCGATTGAGGATTGAAATTGGACCGTGAAAGGTCGCGATTGAGAATTGGAATCGGACCGTAAAAGGTCTCGGTTAAGGATTTGAATCGGACCGTGAAAGGTCGCGATTGAGAATTTGAAATCGGACCGTGAAAGGTCGCGGTTAAGGATTTGAATCGGACCGTGAAAGGTCGCGATTGAGAATTTGAAATCGGACCGTGAAAGGTTGCGGTTAAGGATTTGAATCGGACCGTGAAAGGTCGCGGTTTGAGAATTGGAATCGGACCGTGAAAGGTCGCGGTTAAGGATTTGAATCGGACCGTGAAAGGTCGCGGTTGAGAATTGGAATCGGACCGTGAAAGGTCGCGATTAAGGATTTGAATCGGACCGTGAAAGGTCGCGATTGAGAATTGAAATCGGACCGTGAAAGGTCGCGATTGAGAATTGGAATCGGACCGTGAAAGGTCGCGATTAAGGATTTGAATCGGACCGTGAAAGGTCGCGATTGAGGATTGAAATCGGACCGTGAAAGGTCGCGGTTAAGGATTTGAATCGGACCGTGAAAGGTCACGATTGAGGATTGAAATCGGACCGTGAAAGGTCGCGGTTAAGGATTTGAATCGGACCGTGAAAGGTCGCGGTTGAGAATTGGAATCGGACCGTGAAAGGTCGCGATTGAGGATTGAGATCGGACCGTGAAAGGTCGCGGTTGAGGCTTGAGATCGGACCGTGAAAGGTCGCGGTTAAGACTTGGAATCGGACCGTGAAAGGTCGCGATTGAGGATTGAAATCGGACCGTGAAAGGTCGCGGTTGAGAATTGGAATCGGACCGTGAAAGGTCGCGATTGAGGATTTAATGGTGAAGACCATTATTAAATTTTAACGTCAGGAGACGGAATAGTAACTGGAATGTCCGGAGACATGATTGAATTTGAATGTCAAACGTCAACTGAACTGAATTTAACGTCAGGAGACGAGCGTTAGTGAAAACTAACTGGGAATTTATCCTCGGGGGAGGGGGTGTTAGAAATGTCTAACTGGGGAATTTTATACTTTTGGGGAGGCCCAAAAAGAGGTAAAATTGGAATTGCCAAAAGTTGAGGGACCAAAATGGAAGGAATCTTTTTTTTTTAAAATGCAGCAGAAGTCCGGCCGGACTTGGACTGAATTTGACTAAGTTCAAATCAGTTCCAAGTCCGACGCAAACCATCCCCCTTCCCCCATTATTTCCGACGAGAGAGAGAGAGAGGAGAGAAAATTTTCCACCCCAAATTGCAAGGTTTGCTCGAATTTGTGAAGGAAAATCGCTATGGAAGGTGAATGGGAACCGATGGGTCGTCATGGAAGGACCGATGACGAAAGAACGCGGTTGGTTCGGACCATTCGAACCATTGTTCACCCATTGAATCCGGCGGAGTTTTACCCGGCTAGGGATCGCCACAACTCCGAGGGAGGGATCGAGAGACAAGTAAGCTTCCTACAAATTCCATTAATTTTAAGAATGTGCATTCTTTAAATGTTAGAAATTTGCTAGGAATGAACTTAGGGATTTTGGTGCCCGAATTGGGGCTTTTGACTTTGCTATGAACTTTTGTCGAAATTGACTAGGATGTAGTTCAATTGACACTATGGGTGGATGACATAAAAATTTTGGTTGCAAAATTCCATGTCTAGATGCATTTTCCAAAATTAAAGTAGCTTTAATTCGGGACGGAGTAAATTTTCGAAAAATTCGAAAGAGATTTGAAAGTTCCGGATTCGACGGAGTTTTCGAAAGATTTTGAAAGTTCCGAATTCGACGGAGTTTTCGAAATGTTTTGAAAGTTCCGGATTCGACGGAGTTTTCGAAATGTTTTGAAAGTTCCGGATTCGACGGAGTTTTCGAAATATTTTGAAAGTTCCGGATTCGACGGAGTTTTCGAAAGATTTTGAAAGTTCCGGATTCGACGGAGTTTTCGAAATGATGGGAATATACGTAGGAAATGAATGAGAACCGTATCTGCATTGCATCCTTTTGACATGCGTTGGTGCATTTCTGTTGACGTTGCTTCTGTCTTGTTTGCCTGCAGGGGACAGGGGAGGTTGATACTCACAACCAGAAGAGTCGGGGTGCCTTTGAGGCGGTGCGAGCATTGTGGGACATTATCCCGGACGTGGCTCGAGAGGGAGAGAGGAGTCCGCGGCAGCTGGTGCTTGACTCCGGGTTGGCTGGGTTTATCGATCTTGTAGGCTGCGGCAGTGATACGTCGAGGGCGAGTCCATGTATGTTGCTCTGAGCGAGTACTGGTGGGATACGACCCACACTTTCCATTTCAGATGGGGGGAGGCGACGGTGACTCCCACGGATTTTGCCGCTATCACTGGGTTGCCTACCTATGGCAACACGCTGGTGTGGGTTGATGGTTACACCCGGAGCGGTTATGCAGGCTGCTTTGGGTTTTGATATTACCGATGCCGTGGGCTTAGGCATTCGGTACGAGCCGATGGAGAGGCATATGGAGGCGGGTGTTGCCGCTTATCTGGCGGGTCCTTGAGGATGACCGCGGAGCATCTGGCTCGAGGTTCCTTTGGTTTGCGGCGTCGGCGACTTTATTCCCGACTTCGACACGTCTTGTCACTTCCCTTTGCTCGGGTCATTTGGTAGACTTGGATGCCGTGAGGGGTTTGCGTGGGGGAGGCCGGATTGGCCGAGCTTTACCACTCCACGGACGGAGTTCTCGCGGGGAGAGGAGCACTCCTTTAGGCCGCTTCACACTTTGTCTTGGATGTAAGTTCACGTACTTTTTCTCTTCCTTGCCTCTTTTATGTACTCGTATGTATACGCTTTGTAGGCGACATAACTTTCCATTCTCTTGGCGGAGTGCGGTGCTACGAGGTGTTCGGTCCGCGAGCTTGGGACATCAAGGAGCCGTGCACCGACCCTGTTCCCTGCCATGCGATTTGGCGAGAAGAGAAGGCGAAGAGGGCGGTTTCTTCGAGAGTTGGCACTCGAGTGTCATACGAGGAGATATCTCGGCACCGAACCGGGAGTTCTACTGAGAGGATCCAGTGACACAGTGGAGTAGGTTCGATGCCGTCGGCTGTTCGGTGCCGGCGAGACTACACGGAGGCGGAAGCTCTGGTGGGACTTCAGCTGCGACGCCATGTATGCAGGGGAGAGGGTGACTCGTCAGCATAGGCAGGGATCTCTTCCCTTGGTGCCGGTGGATCCTCCGATGCACATGCAGCATCCCCGGGAGATGCCGATGGATGAGCTGGAGGGGTACATACAAGGCGTATACTTCTCCGAGTATATCATAGCGGGGGCCGCCTATGATGTTTTCTTGAGGATGGTGAGGAGCCGCTTGGGTGCGGCATAGAGAGGCGAGGTCCACAGAGGTCCTCGAGATTTTCCGGTCCGCGAGCTAGGCTAGCGTACGAGGGGCTGGATGGTTCGCGTAGGCGACTTGTGATCCCGCTCCCGGGCGAGCCGAGACCACGATACGAGGCGGACCCCAATGCTTCGGTGAGCACCCTTTTTGATTTTACGCATTTGATAGTAGCATTACTGCAAATGTTGCATCATGTACTTTCTCGCTTTCGATGACTTTCACGGTTCGCAGTATACGGCCGTACGTACTGATAACGCCATGAGAGTTTGGTGGACGGAGTGAGTCCGCCTACGCTAGGAGGCTCGTGGAGTTCATGCGGTGCGGTTCCCGGAGGAGCGTGGACGTCCGTGATCGGGGGCCGCCTAGGCGAGAGGTCGCCCTGCTCCACGGCGGTGGGGAGGACTTTACACGTGGGTTCGGCCGGTTCGCGGGCGGAACGGCTGGATTTGGAGCTCCTTCTTCTGCGCACTCGGGCGCGAGAGGGGAGTCCTCGAGTTCGCGTACTCAGGAGGCCCTTCGCCTATTCCCATTGGAGGAATTTGGCGAGTTCTGTTTGCGACGGATCCGGCGGCGGCGGAGCGATACGTCGAGTGTACGGATGACGAGCGGGACTCGAGTAGTCCCCTTTTTCTTGCTTTCTTTCTTTCTTGCTTTGTTTAGACAAAATACATGTATTTGTCGGGAACAAATTTGATTTGAAGCGTATTTGCAAAAAGGCGCCGTGAGGCGGAACACATGCCATACTTCGCATATTTATTACGTGATCACCTTACATTATTTTTGGCAAATAAGGAAGTAGGTTAATCAAAAATAAATAAAATAAGAAATGCATTAAAAATTGAACGGGTCAAAAATTAAGCATGTATGCACTAATTATTAATTATTTGCCTTTGTTGCACGAGCCGGGGCGGAAGGGATGCGATATTTGTTGCATGAAACCATGGGCGGCACGCGAGATTTCTCAAAGGTGAACGAGGAGTGGCTTGGAAATGTTTCCAATTTAGGGGCGGTAGGCTGCAGAGTTGACAAGTCAAGCTGCGAGAGAGTCCACCGGACTTGGAATGAATTTCAGATTCTTTAAATTGCGGTTTCGACTTTGCAATTGTTTAAGAAAGCTAGCGCATAGTTTTTTGTTCATTCGTTTGAATTCTCTCAAGCTTCCAAGGTTCCTTTCATTTTTTGACATGGCTCCCTTTCCCAAGTTATCGTCTCGGATGCAAGAGCGATATTTGGACAACTTTCAGTCGTGGGTACGGAACCACACGAGGCAGAACAAAAGGTTTTTCGAAGGCATTACGGGATTAAATCTGTTTGGGCTTTGAAGGAGCTCATGCCGATTGGGATCTTTTGAGAGCCGCGTCTCGGTTGCAGGACGTACGGAGGAATGTGTACAAACTTTTTCGTACAACGAAATCACTCCTACGTTTGAAGATTTCCGGGCCGTGCAGGAGGACACGAGGCGGAGCAGCTAGTTCTTCCGTATCTTTGGTGGCATGGCCCTTTGTTGAGAAGCTAGTGTCTTTGTTTGGTATCTCGGCTAGAGAAGCATACGGGATGCTTGTCTGAGATACCGATTACGTTGACATTTCGGGGCGCCCGAAAGATTTTGCGGAGGCGAGGAGCGTCTTTTCGTGGGACGCGTTTGCTCGTGCGCGATTGCTACTGCTACTCTGTTCACATTCACGTCTCAGGTGTGTGCCATCACGGTGTCTTGGACCTAGTGAGCGATGTCGGAGTGGGGAGACATCGTGCCATTGGTCTTGGGCGAGACGTTCTGGGCATAGGCGGATGGCGGCCGTGGCCGATACATGTGGGGAGGAGTCCCGCTATGCGGCCATGTGGTTGAGGGAGAGGCTGAGATGATGCCTGAGGTGCCAATGTCTTGTGACGCTTGGTCTTTCTCGCGACGTCCTCTGGTGATAGGGGGCGATCGAGTGAGCCGGAGCTCTGGATGGCCGAGACTTTGCACGCATCACTTGCGATGGTGGGTTCCCCATTGGAAATTCTGAGACTTGTAGGACCGCTCGGGAGGGTGCATTGATTGTCGAGTGCGGGGCTGTCTCGAGGCGTCTTTCTATATTCCATCATTGGTTACTGCGGCGATGCAGTGGAAGCGGTGCCAGGCCCGATCCCGAGTTATGCCGCTACCTTTGAGGTGGGATCTTTGCGGATGGAAGATCCTTCGACGCTATTGTTGATCACCCGGCTGGTGGCAATAGGCGTCCTTTCCTGCCGGGGTTCTCTTTCGCGGAGAGAGGGCATTGTTGCGTCGACGCGTATCCGGCCAGTACGAAGAGTGTATAGGGGAGACACGAGATGGCTATCTTGTGGAGACGGAGTGAGCTGTTGAGTGCGATCACACACTGACGGCTCGACCTTGAGAGGGCGAAGCAAGGGCTAACCACAGGAATCGTGCGGGCGATGCCATGGGCGATTATGTGGCAAGTGCGTCGAGAGGCCAATCAAAGCTCTTGCAATGATGGCTCGAAGCGAGGTGGCTCGAGACGAGCTAGAGAAAGAGGCTGCGTTGGCAGCCGCGAGGCTTGACGGAGGCGTCGGGAAGAGTCCACGAGCCGGGTAGAAGGCCTACTGGAATATTTCTGCGAAGGTGAAGAACACTCGTCGGGAAAAGGGAAGGGGAAAAAGGATGAAGGACCAAGTTCGGGAAACTAGGTTGACCTTCTTTGTCCCGAGTATCCACCCATTGTCATTGCAAACACATTAATTGATTAATGTTTTATTGTAGTTTTGCTAGCGTGTAGCGAGTCAAGAGTTGACCGTGCTTGAACTCATCAAAGAATGTTTTAACCGTTATGAATTTGTAGGTTAAATGAAAAGAGTTTTTCGAAACACAAGCAATTGATGCTTATTGTATTTTTTTTGTTTTTTAGACCGAACCAATGATGGCTGCCTACGTTCCCCTTTTACAATTGGACTAAGGGGCTCAGGTCACCGTAGTTCGACACTTTAGGTGAATTTGAGAAAAACAAAGACAAAAGAAGTGCGACCCTGTCTTTTACCTGGATCATTAGCGGGAATGTATCCAGTTGGGTATTACTCTTTTAGCACTTTTAATTTACTGAGGGGGCGGTGTATGGGGAAGGAGAGTTGACTCGTGCTCTTCCTCAAATGAAGTATCTGCGGAGCTTGCTTCCGTTCACGGGGTTAACGAAAGGATTTCCGTCCAAGTCTGCTAACTTCATGGCTCCTCCGGAGAAGATTCTTTGTACCACGAACGGTCCTATCCAGGTAGGCTCCCACTTTCCGAGGGGATTGGTCTGCGTAGGAGGCTTTTCCTTTAGCACCAAGTCGCCTTCTCTGATGTCTCGGATCTTGACTTTCTTGTCGAATGCTCGGGCCATTACGCTCCAGTAGGCTCGAGTGTGTTCCATGGCTTTCAATCTGCGCTCGTCGAGTAGAGCAAGTTCGTCGTGACGGCTCTGTAGCCATTCGACTTCATTGATCCCGTTTTCCAAGAGGACTCGGAGGGATGGAATTTCCAATTCCACGGGTAACATCGCTTCCATTCCGTAGGTAAGTGCGAATGGAGTCTCCCCTGTGGCGGTTCGGCGATGTTCGGTATCCCCGAGAGGGCTAGATGTAGCTTTTCGGGCCAATCCCGACCTGCGGTGGTCATCTTTCTGATTATCATGGCGAGAGTCTTGTTGGTTTGCCTCCTCTTGCACCATTGGTTTGTGGTCCTATAAGGAGAAGACTTGTGACGTGTGACTACGGGTCGGTCGTAGTTGGTCACAATCTCCTTCAAAGTGGGTCCCATTGTCGGAGATGATCTCGTTGGGCACTCCGTATCGGCACATGATGTTCTCTCGGATGAACTCGGCCACCTTCTTAGAATTCAGTACCTTGTACGATTTGGCTTCTACCCATTTGGTGAAGTAGTCGACTGCGACTAAAATGAACTCGTGACCATTGCTCCCTGGAGGAGTGATCTTGCCGATGACGTCGATTCCCCATGTGGCGAAAGGCCATGGCGTAGTCATGCAATAGAGTTCATGAGGAGGGATGTGATTGAGGTTGGAGAACCATTGACATTTGTCGCAGCTTCGGACGAACTGGATGTAGTCTGTTTCCATTGATATCCAATAGTATCCCATACGGAGAATGATCTGTGTCAATGCTCGGGCGTTCATGTGCGGACCGCGGGTTCCGTTGTGAACTTCGTTCATTAGCTCGCTGGCTTTTTCTTTGTTTACACACCGAAGGAGTGGCCCTTGGTGGCGCTTCTTGTATAACATACCCCCCAGAATGACGAAATGGGATGCCAGGCGTTTTAATGCCATCATGTTTTTGGCTTTGATCCCTTCTTTGTATTTTCCATCTTCATTTGTGAAGGAAGCTTCTCCGCTTTGGAGGTACCGGTAACTGATTGTACCGTGGTTCGTCGATCGTTTCTTTTCTTTTTCGATCTCACAAAGAATAGGCGGGTGTTTCCCGTCTGCCTATTACGAGGGGTTCTTACCGTTTCCCATCCAGGGAATTTCGGCAAGAGAGGCGAGGGCTGCTGTGCCTCTGCGGTTCCCGTCTCTTGGCAAATAGTGAAAAGAGATGTCCTTAAACCGAGCAATGAGCTCCTCCATGTACGTATGGTACTTGGCCAGAATCTACCGTCTTCCATTTGTTGGACACTTGATTGATGATCAATGCGAGTCTCCATATACATCCGGCTCTAAGATGTTGCGCTCGAGGGCGGCTTCCAAACTCCGCCGCACAGCTTCAGATTCTCGCCGCATTGTTGGTTGCTTCGAAATTCACTTGATGGCTATGGGAGTATGCTCGTCCCTCGGGATCGACAAGGAGCATTCCAATACCATTCCCTTCTTGTTGGCCGCCCCATCGAAGAAGAGTTGCCGCGGTTTGCTTGTTGTCAGTGAAAAGATTTCGTCGTCCGGAAATTGCGGATCGTGACCCTTAGGTTCATTGCTTGGGAAGTCGGCCACCGATCCGCCATTACTCTACCCTTTGTTGATTTTCTCGACCATGTACTTGATGTCGAACTCAGCCAGGAAGAATGACCACTTGGCTAGTCGCATCGACAGAGATGGCTTGTCAAAGAGATATCGGACGGGGTCCACTTTGGAGACCAGGAGCACCGAATGCGACCGCATGTAGTGTTTCCCAGCTTTCCCGACTACCCATACCAAGGCGGTACAAGTTTTCCGACGCCGAGTAGCCGAGTTCACTTCCTTGAAGCTTCCTGGCTTACGAAGTAGATTGCATGCTCAACCTTGGAATCTTTCTGTTCTTGTGCCGCATTGCTCCGATTGACGTGTCTCTTGCATCGAGATATAGGAGTAGTGGCTTGTCTTCATGTGGCGGGCACGAGTGGGGATTAACCAAGTAGGTCTTGATCTTCTCAAAAGCCGTTTGGCACTCCTGAGTCCCATTTGATGTCGGCATTCTTTTTCATCGCTTGAACATGGGCTCGCAGAGATGTCAACCGGTTGATGAAGCGATTGATGTACTAAAGTCTTCCCATGAAGCTCTTCACTTCGTCGGGGTTTGAGGCGGCTTCATGTCGATGATGGCCTTGATTTTCTTGGGATCGGCTTCGATACCTCTTTCTCGTAACCATGTACCCGGCAATGACCGCTTTTGCCGCGCTTGTGACGCCGAAGGTGCACTTTCTTGGGGTTTAGCCTCATGGAGTGTTTTCGAGTCACGTTGAAGAACTTCCTCGAGATCCGTCATGTGCCGTATGTCCGATCCCTTGGAGTGGATGATCATGTCGTCGACATATACTTCGATTTCTTTGTGAATCATGTCATGGAAGAGGGTTGTTGCAGCCCGGCGGTAAGTAGCCCTGGCGTTCTCTTAGACCGAACGGCATGACCAGTGTAACGAGATGTCCCCCATGGAGTGGTGAAGGTAGTCTTGGCACGATCCTCCTCGGACATCTTGATCTGGTTGTATCCAGCCGAACCCATCCACGAAGGACTTTACTTGAAATTTGCCGTGGTGTCGACTAAAGCATGTCGATGTTAGGCAATGGGAAATCATCTTTAGGGCTGGCCTTGTTGAGATCCCGAAAATCCACACAAAGATCACGACCTTTCCGTTGGCCTTGGTGACCGTCACGATGTTGGAGAGCCAAGCGGGTACTCAATCACTACGATGAAACCAACTCGAGCATTTTCTAAATCTCTTCTTTAACTTGCAAGGACCACTGGCTTGATCTTGCGCAGCCTTCCGTTTGATGTGCTTGGATTCGGGATCCAGGGAATTCTCGTGCTCCACGATTGAGGATCGAGTCCCGGCATGTCCCGGTATGACCAGGCGAACACGTCAACATACTCCCGGAGGAGGCTTATCGTGTGGCTTCTTTTCTCGTATCGGCGAAGAAACCGCCCACTTGTGTCTCTTTAGGCTCTTGCACCGACCCTGTGTTCACTTTGGTCATAACCTCTTCGGCGGCTTGGGCCCGGTTGTCCTCTTGGTCAACTACACGCTCGAGAACTTCCTTAATGTATTGTTCGTTTAATGTATCCTGGCTTCTTTATCAATTGAATTATTAACGTCTTTTAAGTTGTTTGTTAACTTATCGGTTGTTAAAGTGGCAATGAGAGGATACTTCGAAAGGTCGAGACTTTTCATTAAACAAGAACGGAAATACATGATTGGCTACATTATTATAGTCCTCCTGCCGTAAGGCCGCTGGATGACTCGGAGGACTGACTCGACGAGGCCGACTCGAAGGGTTTGAGACCGGGTTTAGGGAGATGTGGGTGCGGGCCCAGCCTTGTCTTCCACTCGCCCGGCTTGCCCTCGTCCGGTGAAAGTTACCCAATTCTTCAGTGGCATTGCTTTGGATGCTTGATGAGGGTTCGGGATCGAGAGGCTTGGCTCTGCCGTCCCAATCATGGCGATCATGCCGTTGTCGGAGCCCCGTCAATCAAGTTTGGCACCTCCATGACTTCTTCAAAAGACTACGTAGAGCCGGTCCACCGAGAGCGTCTTCGTGAATTCTGGTTCCTTCGCTTTGGAGTTACTGTCTCGAATGTGGCCTCGGTGGCCGATCCGAACAATTTGTTTCCCATGGAGAGTACCTTGAGTTGCTCTTCCAAGTCTGGATTCCCTTTGAATGTGTACTCGTCTTTGGACGGTGAGTGGCGGTTGGTCCCAGGTAGAGCCGTGATGTCGAGGAACACTCCCCTTATCGGATTGGCTTTGAGTCCTCTCGAAACGCTTGAGGTCCCGTGCTAGCTGTTCCATTCTTCCCGTAGTCTTGGTGCCGACTATCCCGCTTCTTTCTCATCTTCATCAGTTCACTGTCGGTCCCTCGATTATGTCGGTTCGGTGGTCCCTCGCTTCTGCTGTCGGTTCCCTCGTCGGTTCCTCGGTCTGTTTGCCGGTTCTTGTCGGTCCCCTCGATTCTCTGTTGGTTCCCTTGGTGAAATAATGAGCGAGGTCAAAGCTGTAAGGCCGGAGATTGGGTGTGCCGTCGGAGGTTCCCCTTTTGGGGCTGCTTTGCCTTGGTGCGCTGCAAGCCTTTTGTCTCCCTTATGTCGGCGGTGTTGGCACGTAGCTGCCCCTGGACCGTGGTGTGGTCCTTGACTTCAATGACTTGGTGTTGGCCTTGTAGCCTTTTGCCGAGCCCCGCCCTGGGATGAAGTTCATGAGTTTCATCATCCCTTGGCAGGAGGAATCTGTCGTGAGATAGTGGAAGGTCCACGTTGCATATTTGGATCTTGGAGGTCTCCGAGTGAATCCAGCTTAATGGCATGTCGTCATTATGCTTGATTTCTAACACCGGAATGTCGTTGGTGCCGGTCCCCTGTGGTGGCCAGTGTTGCTGCCGTATAGGCTGTGGTTAGCTCGTTGCCTTGCATGAACTTAAGGCACCGGTGAAGGGTGGATGCCACGCCATTGATTTGATGCAGCCGGGGACGCCCAGATGGCTGTGAAAGTGATTGGAATGTCCAACACTTGGAATTCGGTGGGGATCATCCGCTTGCCGAACCGAGATATTAAGAGTAGCAACCCCAGAAGCTGTACGGGAAGTAGAGTCATAGGCCTTGACAGGTGTGGGTGAAGTCTTTAGATGCGTGGGCTTGATGTCAAGCGGGTCCATCATCTTGGCGGGCAAGACATTCATTCCGGAACCTCCGTCTACCAACACGCGGGAAGGCGACGCTCGTCCCAGTGGGACTATGATGTAGAGCGGCTCGTTGTGATCGGCCCCAAATTTTGGAAGGTCCAAATCGTGAAGGTGATTATGTTGCCATAGTGGATGTTGCCGATCATGAATGACTTCATGCGGGGTTGCGTCCACGGGGACCATGGTACGGGCCGGAGCTTTCCTCTAGCTTGAGCTTGTGAGGATAAGAAGAGGTGAGCGAGAGACGAAAGGGAAATGTTCGCCTGAGTGCCTTGAGGTAGTGAGGATCGGGTCCTCTTTCAAGGAATTTGCGTCTTCGGGTGGCCGGATTGCAATTACGCTCCGTCGGCTTTTTGGTGGCCTTAGATGGTAATGCATGGATTTGACCCGATCGGGTTAGGGCTGACATCGGGTTTGGTCCCTTCGAGCAGGCCGCTCACGAGTTGAGCCATAGTTAGAGGAGGATTCCTCGTAGCATAGGGCCATATGTCTTCCCTCAACTCATTGATTGTGGATGAATTCCGGGGAGCTTCGGCGGCTTGACGGATTACGTCCCGGGATGCGCTTGGATGCCTCTGCGGGGGAGGTAGCCTACGGGTTTGGCCTTGATTGTTCGAATGTCGGTGCGCGCCAATGGTTGCACAGCCGAAGCGTGTGCGTTGCTAACCCTCCGAGGGAGGTTGGAGAGTTCTCGGCTTAGCGAACGGTCTCCTTGATCTCTTCACGGTATATCGCGTTCCTTTCCTTCTTCTTGAGCATACTCGGGGCATTGCAGGTTGGGTGCAGCGTACTCGTGGTTTGCTAGTTTTCCTCCACTCTGGGCCCGAGATCAACCTTCTTGCGGCGGAACTGTGTCGAGAGTTAATGCCTGCGTTTCTTCCCATGTGAGAATAGCCGGTGCTTCTTTGAGCTGCGTGCGGCGGTCTAGGTAAACCTCCATCGGGGAGAGTTTTCTCCTCGCTTTATCGAGTGGCGGGTATGTCGGAAGGTGAGTACACGGCTTCCCGAACATCTGCCCATGTGGTAGTTCTTTGCCCCGGTTGATCGTTTACGTAAACGAATGCCGTAGACGTGGAATTTCCCCGAGTAGTTGCTCGAGACGAATTTCCATCCTCCTCTTGTTTTTAAATAGACCTTCCTCCACTGAGTTGGCCTTTCAATTTGAGTGCGGAAATGATCCGTTCCCATCCTCCCAGGACCCTTGGGAGTCCGGTTTTGTTGACTTCATGCCCGGCTTGGAAGAGAATGGTTTCATCATCTTCGTCGTCGCTTTCACGAGAGAACTTGCTTTCCCGGGAAGGTAAGCGGCAGGATTCGTTACTTTGTGTCGTTCCATCTCCTAGGTCATCGGGACCGTTGACCACCTTTGCACAGCGAGAGGGGTTGGATGAGAACAGACGGTAGTCGGGAAGTTGCCATGAGCAAAACTCTTGAGGTCGAACTGGTCTAGAGTGGCCTCTAGCTTTACGTCGAAGGCACTGTGACACTTTAAGGGCTTGGTCCACAGTAGGTCTTTCGAGCTTGGTCTTCGTCCCAAAGACGACTTTCTTGAGCGGCTAGTTCCATGAGGGCTTTCCTTGCGAGAGCTAAGCACTCTCCGTAGGTGCGCATCATCGGCTAGTGTCGAGAACCGTGATTACATTCAAATCGCCGAATGGCGGAACACTTGGATTACGTTGACGAAGGAAGTCGGGCCAGGACATTCCATGCGGCCTTCCTTGATCTCGATTACCAAGAAATTTGCCCATATACGCTTGATTGACCCCCGGGGGTATTGAATTCTGCAATGTTGATAGTCTCGTGATCTCGCTCGATCGCCAAGTCTATCGAGCTAGCGATCGGCGGCGGGATGTACGAATCAGGGGCCGTGACGGTGGGAGTAGAATCGGCTGGAGCATGTTGATGCTTTGAGGTGGTCATTTCCCTATGTCGGAAGGCGGCTACGCCTTGCGGGGAAGACTTTCCACGGATGTTTTCGGGGTGGGCTGTCGGAAGCGTTCCCGAGGTTGATCGACTTGTAGCGGGGTGAGGAGCTTGGTCTCCTTGGCCATTGCCCTTGGCCTTGGCGGCACTTGAGGGTATAAGCTTGGCCCGGCGGCACGGGCCGGTTGCCAGGGGCTGAGTACTCGGAAGTAGTGATGAGCTCTGAGCTCGCTTGGCCGGGGCCTCGTTTACCGTGAGCGGGCGATCGTCGAGGGTGACCTTGGTATTGCGAGAATCGACGATAAGGATCGGATCCTTGGTATCATCGGGATATACGGAATAGATGATGTTGACGAAGTCGTCGTCGATCACTTGATCGAGAGGATACTTTGTCGTGTGAACCGGTAACTTCCAATTATCGGATAGGCTGCATGCTTGGACGTTGAGCTTGACAATTTCCATGGTATTGGAACCTTGGTCGTAGGTGACCTGATCGGAAGGAGTTCCGTCCTCAAAGCGAGCATGTGAATGCGGAGGTGCCGCTTGCGGAGTGCAGGCGTCCTCGACTCCGGAGAGTCCCGGATTCATCGTCATCGACGGTTCAATCCAAACGTAGGGACGTATTGCGTCCGGATGCGTTGTTGGAGCGGCTAGGAAAACATCATGCTCTTCGTTGGAGAAAGAGGGGTGCGGCGGAGTAGTTCCTCGTGGAGGACATCCCATACGACTTTCATGCATTCATCACGAGAATGACGGTGCTTGTTGACCTTTATCACAAAGATCTCTTCGCGCTGGCGAGCGAGAGAGTTGGTTTGAGAATGCTTGACAAATCTCCGATTGGAGGCCCAGGGGTTTATGTGCCCGCATCATGGCGATATTCGGCGTTTCCTTCCAATCGCCTCCAAATGTTGGAAAGCGACAGTTGAACTTGATGTATCGGGCCCTTGAGTGCACTTTGCTCAAGTACGTTTACATAGTTAGCATCTCCGGACTACGAGGGATTCGATGAGATTTGCCCCGATAGTCCCTTGGTTGATTCGAAGGAGGTACCCCGGTGCACGAGTGCGGACACGGCTTGGCTCTTGTCACCGGCTTCGTTTCCTATGAGGAAACTATCCCCTCGGATGACTTCGAGATCTCCCTGCCGGTTAATGAACTTAACACCTGATGGAGAGTGGAAGCTATGGCTTTCATGTGGTGTAGCAAGGCGTCCCAAGAGAGCTGTGAACTCGGATGGAATGTCCATCACGTGGAATTTTCTTTGGCACCATTTGGGTTTCGAACCGAGTTCGAGTCACCGTCCCCGGGATGGGGACGAGACGAGCTGTCGTAGGCCTTGATAGTCCGAGTAGATGGGATCAAATGGCTTTCGTTGATGCGGAGGGCTCGCATCATGCTGAGAGGGAGAACATTAACGGCTGACCCGTTGTCTACCAATACTCTGGGGAGTGTTATGGTGTTGAGCTTGAGGGTGATGTACAGAGCTTCGTTGTGCCCCGAGGCATCTCTCGGTATGTCTTCGTCACGAACGTGATCATCTTTGCCATACGATCGGGAGTCGTAGATCTCGTCTCTATCCGGAGAAGGAGAGTCATCAAGCCATCCGTTTCTGTCTTCCTCTTGCGAGGTAAAGCCTTTCTTTGGAGCCTCGGGATTATGTTGAGGCTGCTGTGGCGGTTGCCGCCCTTGGTTAGCACGTTGATCGAGTGCGAGTGCCAAGTGACTTTGATCTTCCTTTGCCGGTCCGAGCTCGGAAGGCTGGACAAATTGAATCTTGGGCGATCCGCGGAGGTTAGGCTTACGGCGCGATAAGATTACCAAGATGCGAGGTATTCCGGTGTCCCGGGGTCAGATTACAGTTTCGGCGGGACTTTTCGGCTTTCCCACCCTGTTTTCTCTAAAGCTGCATGGCTGGAGGCAAGGAGGGACTGGTGGAGTACGGTGCGTAGTAGTCGAACCTCCGGAGGGTTCTCCCAGTGTACCTACACTGGTGTCCCCGGCTTCGTATCTTTCTCTCGATTCTTTGTTGAGAGGATTTCTTCTTTTGTTTTCTCGGAGGATTGCTCGGACGGTTTTTCGGGACTCGTACTCCCGGGCGGCGGAGCGATCGCAAGCATCGTAGGCGATGTGGACATTAGAGGAGGATCCAGTGAAAGAGGCGGAGAAACGGTTCGTGGCAATCTTCTTGGGCACCCACTCAATGGAATTCACGTTGTTATTGTTCGGAAAAGGGTTTCCGGCGTATTGGGCCCACGGGGCACTCCAACTTGCCTTCTTCTATCAAGTTACGGATTTCGTATCGTAACCCCAAACAATTGTCGGTGGTATGGCCGTGATGCGTGGAAGGCGCATTACTTGTTCTTGTCCGCATTGGCTATGGGATTTTTGGGTTTGTAATTGGCAACGGGTTTAAGGAGACCCTCCTTGATTAACCCTTCCGGCATCTTGCTCGGTGGCATGTCCAACTTGTCGAAGTGTACGGCAGGCTTCGAGTAGAATTGTTGCTTTGTGGGATTGGGTTTTACATTACCCATTGTTGTCACGATGGATGTAGTTGACGGACGTATCTTTCCCTTTGCCGGGGGCCGGTGCGGGATTGAATGCAAGCTGGCTGAGCAGTATACGTATGGGCGTGCGGTAGCCAACTTCTCTTTGAGATCCTTCTCGAACCGTGAGCCGGCATTGACCATGGCCGGAGATCTGGGAAGAAATGATGGCGATGAGAGTTCGATGGACGGTCTTAAGCGGGACTTGAAGATCCGCATCTGTTCATCTTTGGAGAGTGGCTCCATGATCTCGGAGAGTTTCCGGCTCCACCTCTTGTAGAATTCTCTAACACTTTCATCCGCTTTACGCTCGGTGGTGATTAAGTCCTCGCGACTCGTTTCCCACTCTAAGTTGGATGCATGCCGTTCCGGGGAAGATGTTACTAATCTGATCCCAGTGTGGCGATCCGCAGCTTGACCTTCGAAACCATCGTAACGAACTTTTCAGCGTATCTTTGGAAGTGGTCGGCCATTTCTTTGGAGGGTTGCTCCTTTTGCTCTCATGCCGAGAACGTAGGTATCGACGTGCGTTTGAGGACATTCGGTTCCGTCGAATCGGTCCATCTCAGACATTACGAACTTGCAAGTGCGGGGAGAGGCGACCATTCCGGATACGTGGATTTGAGCGTTTCTGCTTTGAGCTGCTCATGGTGGCTTTCAGGTCTTTCATCTGCTCGACCATCCAGGCTAAGGTTGGGTCCAGTGGTGGGCTTTGAGGCTTGGAGCCGGGTGCTACCACGTGAGCGGTAGTGATTGGAGGTGGAAGGCTTGATATATGAGAATATACGGGGGCCTTTTCTCGAATCAGTATCGGGGTTTATCCCGGTGTTTAGGGATTCGTGTATAGGCAACGGGACGAACCCGGGAGGGTATTGAGGAATATTGGCATCTGAGATGGTCAGGCGGTGCGCTGGTGGTATTGAGTGATAGGAGTAGCACTTGGCGGCCAAAAATGACGGGGTTGCCACGAGAGGTGGCAACATGGAGCCTAGGTCGAGAATTTGTTTCCTTGATTCGAAGGCATCCCGTATGTTGGCGGGGGAGGAACCTGGTTAAAGGTTTGGTGAACTGGTTTCGTGGAATCGTCATCCTCGACCAGGACAAAAGTACCGTCTGAGACATGTACTATACCTCTAATGACCGCGGTGGGATCTACCGCACCTCGATCCAAGTCAAACACTCTACCTTGCACTCTCTACTTAGGCTTCCCCTCAATATCCCTCTTCACACCACCCCTTGGCTGGCCACCCTGCTGTTTGTTACCTGCAGCTTGACCCCAACGAGGTCTAGGACAATCTTTCTTGAAGTGTCCCATTTCTCCACAATTCATACATTTTCCTTATTTGCTCCAACAGCTGTCTTCAGAATGTCCCACCTTCTTACAAAAATTGCAAATAGTCCCAAACTGGCTGGATAGAGGATGAGTAGAAACTGTGACATTTCCTCCTCTAGCCACCCCTGGAGTTGAAGGCTTTTGCGGTCCTCCACTCTGGCCTGAACCCTGGCCCGGAAATTTGGGCTTGATTCCACTACCTTTAGGTCTGCCCCGATGTTCTTCAATGTCATTTCAATTCTATATGCCATGTTCACTGCTGCTTGATAGTTAGGGAAATCATGTGTCAAAAGCTACTTTCGGAACTCCACTCTCAGCCCCTTCACAAACCTATAGACTCTCCTCTCTTCCTCTGGTACTAAATGAGGACAATACCTTGCTAACTCCGTGAACTTTGCCGAGTACTGGGCCACTGTCATTGTTCCCTGCTCGAGCCTCAGAAATTCAACCTCTTTCTTATCTCTGGTGATCAAAGGAAAGAAATGTTCTTTAAACCTTCTTGTGAAGTTGTCCCAAGTTTGGGGCGTGTGGTCTCGCTCCCACTCTCCTTAAGTATCTGCCACCAGTACTCTGCAGGTCCTTCCAACTTGAACACAGCACATCTGACTTTCTCTTGGTCTGAACTTTCCATTGCCACAAAAATTTTGTTCATAGCTTCCAACCACCTTTCTGCTTTCACTGGATCCGGATCCCCGTTGTAGCTTAGTGGAGCCATTTTGACAAACTTTTCTAACCCGTGTGCCTGTCTTCCCTCAGATTGCTGTTGAGCCTGTCCCCAAGCTGCCATATTTTGAAGGAAAACCCTGAACATATTCATCATTTAAGCATTCTGGTTTCCCCCAGCTCCTATATCACCCATATTTCCTTGATCCCTTTGCTGGTCATCACCGGTTCCCGCCATTACACCAATCCCTACATTAAACACTCGGCGTCAGATATCAAACAACCCCCCTTAAACTAGACTTCTACCCTTGACTTCTAACCAATGCTCTGATACCAACTGTGGTGCCTCCCCAACTCCAGGACCTACAGACTCGTGTCCCAAGTTGGAGGGTCCCAAACTACCTCCGTTTCAAAAAACTTTTCTTTAGATTCACTTGAAAAGTATAACAACCTTTAACAAATCATCATAACCTCTCCACTGGGAGGTGGTATATAAACCAAGTTTCAAAACCATAACCTGTTTTAGTTACAAACACTATAAATGTAAAGGCTTACAAAAGCCTACTTTGAAAGAAACCAATCCCATGTTTAATTACAATACAAACACCCTGAAAAAAGGTTTATAAAAGTTTTATATACAAATCTCCCCAAAAGAATAACAACCACAACTACTCCCCAACTCCCAAACCAAGTACATACCCTAACAACCCAAAAAGCGTGAGATTCAAACTCCTTTTCGGCCTCATCGATCTGGTCCTCCTGTCTCAGTGGGATCTAAAACAATAAAGGGAGAAGGGGTGAGAATAAATCTCAATAAGCTATTATAGATGCAACAATATGCCGTATAATATGCAACACATAAACATGTTGCTCATAATCACATTGATAAAGAGGCAAACACATTCCGTTACCTCATTTTACCTTTCCCGTCTGAACAATAAGTCGTACAACGTCGGGAGTAAAACTCCACTCATTTGTGAACTGCTTAGGCATATTCACGTCTTATAAGACTCCTAATGCGGAGAAACATATAAGAATCCCTGCTATCTATAAGGCTTTTGGCTCGATACAGAAGTGGCCAACCCCACGTCTGTGGCCACAGATTGGCCTAGTCACAGGTATAATGTAATTCAAACACTTATAGAACAAATCCATACTCGATTGTATCCCACTATACCCATAACCTCAGCTCATATAACCACATTCAAGCACATAAACAGTTACTTGAAAATAAATCCACACATTGGGATATCAATATATAACATGGTAATATTACTCATTCAAAACCATCACAATAGTGCAACTTACATTGAAAACACTATTGAATAATGTCAAACCAACATTTTCATTACACAATATTGGATACCTTCTATAAGGGTCCAAGAATCATTTACCATGTTTTGATAACTTTGGTTAAGTATTTACAATGCCTTCCAACCATTTTCAGAACAATATTTAAAGACCTTCCCTATATCATTTTGGGTCATTTAAGACTCCATTATAAAGTACTAATGTTGTACTAGAGTTGTAGTCAATTTTTGTTAAAAGAGGTAATAGGGGAACTAAGATCTACAAGGCTTGGAAACTGGTTAACAGTAAACTGCACTGGGCATGACTCGTGCCCCATGGCACGACTCGTGCCAATGACCCCCAATAAATCCAGCAGGGATGGAACAATTTTCACGACTCGTTATCACGAGTGAAAGGCTTGGGAACGATTCATGCTCCAGGGCACGAGTCGTGCCCTTGCTTAGAATTCATGCTGAAGTTTCAAACATCAGCAACAAGGCAAGAAGGAACCAACCTTACTCAGTTTAAGCCATTCCAACCTCAGTATACTTATTCCATAACATCTAAACCCTTCCTACAAGGCCATATAACACCATATAATCACTCTACTACTTCCACCTCAACACCCCAAGCCAAGAACACACTACCCTTATCCAAACCAACTTTTCCTTCATTTCAAAAGCCAAATAATTTATCCAAAATTATCAAGAATCAATTATATAACCATAATATCATCATTTTACATAGTATGAAC
Source organism: Adenophora triphylla var. japonica (assembly GCA_022495995.1). Classification (NCBI taxonomy): domain Eukaryota; kingdom Viridiplantae; phylum Streptophyta; class Magnoliopsida; order Asterales; family Campanulaceae; genus Adenophora; species Adenophora triphylla. Next base: position 149,678 of record JAFEMH010002192.1, read on the forward strand.
AATTATGGAAATAAATCATAATAATTTAACAAAATATTCCGAAAATAATAAAACTTCTAATCGGCTATAAATGTTCCACTCGACTCCCTGATCGATTATACGAAGTCAAAATGAAGAACGGATTGACGGTTGATTTTTAAGGATTTTAGGAAGGTAACCTTAGGTTGGAAAGAATGTTCTTGGCTGAGAGAGAAAGGAAAAGAACTGAGAAAGAAAAGCTTTTGAGAGATACTTTAAAGGATTGATATAACAAATCTTACACCTAGGCTCCTCCAAGTTCTAGCTGACTACAATCAACCACCTTAAAGTTATATTTACACTCAAGCTCCTCGACAACTTTTATAACCTTTTATTCAAAACTTTAAATATTACAACTTTACTACCAAATTCCCATTTGTTCCATTTAGACATTATATATTTAAACTTAATTTATTAACATCTAAATTCACGTAAATTATCAAATTATTCAAATAAACACGTAATCACTTCAATTATCATATAATGCCTAACATGAGATGCAATGCACCCCACCCCCACGTGCTCAACACGGGACCAAAATGGTGCCTAGGTTTAGAGTCGTGACACTCACTCCCCCTTAAATAAAATTCATCCCAAATTTGAACTTCACTTACCTGAATGCTCAAATAACCCAGGATACTTCTTTCTCATCTCAGATTCCAATTCCCAAGTAGCTTCCTCAATAGTGTGATTTTTCCATAAAACTTTCACCGCGGGAATACTAGTGGTACGCAATTCCCGCACTTGCCATTCCAGAACTCTCAATGGTTCCTCCACGAAAGACATATACACCTGAACATCCTCGGGAGGAGAACTCAAACATGAGATGAATCATAACAGTACCTCCGTAACATGGAGACATGGAATACATCATGGAGAGAAGAAAGAGATGGAGGTAGAGCCAGTCGATAAGCTAACTCACCCACCTTCTCCAAAACCTCGAATGGACCAATGAATCTCGGTGCCAACTTCCCTTTATTACCAAACCTTTTAATTCCCGTCCTTGGTGAAATCTTCAAAAACACAAAATCACTAACCTGAAATGATAACTCCCTTCTTCTGTTGTCGGCGTAGCTTTTCTGGCGACTCTGGGCTGTCTTCAATCTGTCACGAATCACTTTAATCTTCTCAGTTGAATCTCTAACCAAGTTTGGGCTCCAAAGTCTAGCTTCACTAACCTCCTCCCAACACATTGGAGACCTACATTTCCTCCCAGTGCCTCATATGGTGCCATCTAAATATTGGACTGATAGCTGTTATTGTAGGCAAATTCCACTAAAGGCAAATGGTCTTCCCATGATGAGCAAAAATCCATCACGCACGCCCGTAGCTTGTCCTCAAGAATCTGAATGGTTCTCTCAGTCTACCCATCAGTCTGAGGATGAAATGCCGTGCTAAAACTCAACTTGGAACCTAAAGCTTCGTGCAAAGCTCTTCATAACCATGAGGTGAATCTCGGATACCTATCTGACACAATGTTGACAGGTACTCCATGAATTCTCACAATATTGCGAATGTACAACTGGGCCAATCTCTCCAATGAATACTTGGTTGAAACTGGTAGAAAATTAGCTGACTTGGTCAGTCTATCCACAATCACCCATATAGCATCCATCTTCTTCGAAGTAGGAGGTAATCCAGTCACAAAATCCATAGAAATGCCTTCCCATTTCCATTCTGAAATATCCAATGGTTGAATAAATCCCGCAGGTCTTTGATGTTTAGCTTTGATTTGTTGGCAAGTCAGGCACTTTGATACAAACTCAGCAATTTCCTTCTTCATGCCATTCCACCAATACCCTCGCATTAAGTCCTGATACATTTTCGTGCTTCCAGGATGAATAGCAAATTTGGACTTATGTCCTTCCTCTAATACTTGCCTTTTAATCTCCGGGGAAGAAGGTACGCAAATTCTACCTTTGAATGTTAGAATCCCCTCTTTATTCAATGAAAACTCCCCAGTCTTTCCATCTTGCAATTTCTCCAAAATTTTCTTCAATTCAATATCATTCTGCTGAGCTTCCAAAAGATCCCCATATAGAGTAGGAATTGCCCGGACATTCGCAAATAACATATCACCTCTCAATTCACGAGACACCAAGGATGATAAATGAGCCTTTCGGCTAATAGCATCAGCCACCACGTTAACCTTCCCTGGATGATAGGAAATGACACAATCATAGTCCTTCAGCAACTCTAACCAATGCCTCTGTCTGTTGTTCAATTCCTTATGGGTAAACAGGTACTTCAGACTCTTGTGATCAGTGAATATCTCAAATTTTGCTCCATATAAATAGTGCTTTCACTTATGCAATGCAAAGACAATAGTAGACAACTCCATGTCGTGGGTAGGATAATTCTGCTCCGCTGGTGATAGCTTCCTCGAAGCATACGCAATTACCTTACCATTTTGCATAAGGACACAACCCAATCCTTCTTTGGAGGCGTCACTGAAAATAACAAAATTCTTGCAACCATCTGGAAGTGTAAGGATCGGAGCTGAAGTCAATCTCTTTTTCAACTCAGTAAAGCCAGCTTCACACTTAGCGTCCCAAATAAATGGTATATCTTTTCGAGTCAATCTGGTCAACGGAGTTGCAATTCTCAAAAATCCCTTTATAAATCTTCGATAATACCCTGCTAAACCAAGGAAACTACGAACCTCAGTCACTGTAGAAGGATGTTTCCAGTTGACTATGGCCTCAATCTTCATAGGATCCACAGCAATACCCGTACTTGATACCACATGACCTAGAAAAGAAATCTGTTCAAGCCAAAACTCACATTTGCTGAACTTGGCAAATAACTGTTTCTCATGAAGCACAGATAAAATAATGCTCAAATGCTTCTCGTGTTCTTCTCGGGATTTGGAATATACCAAAATATCATCAATAAAGACCACAACAAAACTGTCAAGATACGGCTTGAAGATCCTGTTCATCATGTCCATAAATACTGCCAGTGCATTGGTCAACCCAAAAGGCATAAAAAATAAATTCATAATGACCGTACCTTGTTCTGAAGGCTATTTTAGAAATATCATCTGGTCTGATCTTCAACTGATGGTATCCGCTACGCAAGTCAAGCTTGGAATATATAACGGAACCTTGAAGTTGATCAAATAAGTCATCCATATGCGAAAGAGGATATTTGTTTTTGATAGTAGCTTGATTCAGAAGTCTATAATCAATACATAATCTTAATGTACCATCCTTCTTCCTGACAAACAAAACTGGTGCTCCCCAGGGTGAAACACTTGGACGAATGAAACCCCTGTCTAACAGTTCCTGCAACTGAATTTTCAATTCTTTTAACTCATCTGGAGCCATTCTGTAAGGTGCTTTAGAAATTGGTGAAGTACCTGATAATAAATCAATACAGAACTCCACCTCTCTATCCAGAGGCATAGAATACTCAGTTGAGAATACATCAATAAACTCATTCACAATTGGGACATGAGATAATTCAGGAGACTTCTTACTAGAGTCTAGCACATACGCCAAGTACCCCTCACACCCTTTTGATAAAAAATTTCTTGCCTTTAATGCAGATATAACATGAATTCCAAATAAAGACTTGGCAGCATCAAATATAAACACAGGCACATCAGGCATAGAAAAGGTGACTCACTTCTTGCGACAGTCCACCAAGGCATGACAATTACTCAACCAGTCCATGCCTAAAATGACATCAAAATCTCGGATTGGTAACTCTACCAAATCCACTGGCAATACATGCCCACATATGATCACCTCACAATCATGATAAATCAAAGAGGATTCGAGGCACTCTCCCACAGGAGTAGAGACCTCTAGCACATAAGGCAACAAATTAGGCAACTTATGCAAAGTGAATCTAAAATGAGATGCCACATAAGAATGGGATGACCCAGGGTCTATAAGAATACAAGCCCTGACACCTGAGACAGGTACTATACCTCTAATGACCGCGGTGGGATCTACCGCGTCTCGACCCAAGGCAAACACTCTACCTTTCACTCTCTCCTTAGGCTTCCCCTCAACATCCCTCTTCATACCACCCCTTGGCTGGCCACCTTGCTGTCTGTTACCTGCAGCTTGACCCCAACGAGGTCTAGGACAATCTTTCCTGAAGTGCCCCATTTCTCCACAATTCATACATTTCCCTTGTTTGCTCCAACATATGTCTTCAGAATGTCCCACCTTCTTACAAAAATTGCAACAGTCCCAAATTGGCTGGATATAGGATGAATAGAAACTGTGTCATTTCCTCCTCTAGCCACCCCTGGAGTTGAAGGCTTTGGCGGTCCTCTACTATGGCCTGAACCCTGACCCAGAAACTTAGGCTTGATTCCACTACCTTCAGGTCTGCCCCGATGTTCTTCAATGTCATTTTCAATTCTATATGCTGCTTGATAGTTGGGGAAATCATGTGTCAACGGCTGCTTTCGGAACTCCACTCTCAGTCCCTTCACAAACTTGTAGACTCTCCTCTCCTCCTCTGGTACTAAATAAGGACAATACCTTGCTAACTCTGTGAACTTTGCCGAGTACTGGGCCACTATCATTGTTCCCTGCTCGAGCCTCAGAAATTCAAACTCTTTCTTATCTCTGGTGATTAAAGGAATGAAATGTTCTTTAAACCTTCTGGTAAAGTTGTCCCAAGTTTGGGGCGTGTGGTCCCGCTCCCACTCTCCTTAAGTATCTGCCACCAGTGCTCTGCAGGTCCTTCTAACTTGAACATAACACATCTGACTTTCTTTTCGTCTGAACTTTCCATTGCCACAAAAATTTTGTTATAGCTTCAAACCACCTTTCTACTTTCACTGGATCCGGATCCCCGTTGTAGCTTGGTGGAGCCATTTTGAAAAACTTTTCTAACCCTTGTGCTTCCCTCAGGTTGCTGTTGAGCCTGTCCCTGAGCTGCCTTATTTTGAAGGAAAACCCTGAATATATTCATCATTTCAGCATTCTGGTTTCCCCCGGCTCCTATATCACACACTACCCCTTAAACTAGACTTCTACCCTTGACTTCTAACCAATGCTCTGATACCAACTGTGGTGACTCCCCAACTCCATGATCTATAGACTTGTGTCCCAAGCTGGAGGGTACCAAACTACCTCCGTTTCAAAAAACTTTTCTTTAGATTCACTTGAAAAGTATAACAACCTTTAACAAATCATCATAACCTCTCCACTGGGAGGTGGTATATAAACCAAGTTTCAAAACCATAACCTGTTTTAGTTACAAACACTATAAATGTAAAGGCTTACAAAATCCTACTTTAAAAGAAACAATCCCATGTTTAATTACAATACAAACACCCTGAAAACAGGTTTATAAAAGTTTTATATACAAATCTCCCCAAAAGAATAACAACCACCACTACTCCCCAACTCCCAAACCAAGTACATACCCTGACAACCCAAAAAGCATGAGATCCAAACTCCTTTTCGGCCTCACCGGTCTGGTCCTCCTATCTCAGCGGGATCTAAAACAATAAAGGGAGAAGGGGTGAGAATAAATCTCAATAAGTTATTATGGATGCAACAATATGCCATATAATATGCAACACATAAACATGTTGCTCATAATCACATTGGTAAAGCGGTAAACACATTCCGTTACCTCATTTTACCTTTCCCGTCTGAACAATAAGTCGTACAACGTCGGGAGTAAAACTCCACTCATTTGTGAACTGCTTAGGCATATTCACGTCTTATAAGACTCCTAATGCGGAGAAACATATAAGACTCCCAGCTATCTGTAAGGCTTTTGGCTCGATACAGAAGCGGCCAACCTTAAGTCAGTGGCCAGAGACGGGCCCAGTCACAGGTATAATGTAATTCAATCACTTATAGAACAAATCCATACTTGATTGTATCCCACTATACCCATAACCTCAGCTCATATAACCACATTCAAGCACGTAAACAGTTACTTGAAAAATAAATCCACACATTGGGATATCAATATATAACATGGTAATATTACTCATGCTGAACCATCACAATAATACAACTTACATTGAAAACACTATTGAATAATGTCAAACCAACAACATGGTATTAATACTCATGTTCATACCAATAAAGTAGTGCAACATGTATTTAAACACTATGTGCACAACCAACCATGAATATGCAATCAAATATGGCCACATTGAATAACAAGTAAGGCCTACATTTTCATTATACAATATTGGATACCTTCTATAAGGGTCCAAGAATCAATTACCAAGTTTTGATAACTTTGGTTAAGTATTTACAATGCCTTCCAACCATTTTCTGAACAATATTTAAAGACCTTCCCTATATCATTTTGGGCCATTTAAGACTCCATTGTAAAGTACTAATTTTGTACTAGAGTTGTAGTCAATTTGTGTTAAAAGAGGTAATAGGGAACTAAGATCTACAAGGCTTGGAAACTGGTTGACAGTAAACTTCACTGGGCACGACTCGTTCCCCATGACACGACTCGTGCCAATGACCCCCAATAAATCCAGCACGGGTGGAACAATTCTCACGACTCGTTATCACGAGTGAAAGGCTTGGGAACGACTCGTGCTCCAGGGCACGAGTCGTGCCCTTGCCCAGAATTCATGCTGAAGTTTCAAACATCAGCAACAAGGCAAGAAGGAACCAACCTTACTCAGTTTAAGCCATTCCAACCTCAGTATACTTATTCCATAACATCTAAACCCTTCCTACAAGGCCATATAACACCATATAATCACTCTACCACTTCCACCTTAACACCCCATGCCAAGAACACACTACCCTTCATCCAAACCAACTTTTCCTTCATTTCAAAAGCCAAATAATTTATCCAAAATTATCAAGAATCAATTATATAACCATAATATCATCATTTTACATAGTATGAAAAATTATGGAAATAAATCATAATAACTTACCAAAATATTCCGAAAATAATAAAACTTCTAATCGGCTATAAATGTTCCACTCGACTCCCTGATCGATTATTTGAAGTCAAAATGAAGAACAGATTGACGGTTGATTTTTAAGAATTTTAGGAAGGTAACCCTAGGTTGGAAAGAACGTTCTTGGCTGAGAGAGAAAGGAAAAGAACTGAGAAAGATAAGCTTCTGAGAGAAGCTTTAAAGGATTGATATAACAAATCTTACACCTAGGCTCTTACAAGTTCTAGCTAACTACAATCAACCACCTTAAAGTTACATTTACACTCAAGCTCCTCAACAACTTTTATAACCTTTTATTTAAAACTTTAAATATTATAACTTTACTACCAAATTCCCATTAGTTCCATTTAGACATTATATATTTAAACTTAATTTATTAACATCTAAATTCACGTAAATTATCAAATTATTCAAATAAACACGTAATCACTTCAATTATCATATAATGCCTAACATGAGATGCAATGCACCCCACCACCACGTGCTCAACACGTGACCAAAATGGTGCCTAGGTTTAGGGTTGTGACACAAAGTCTGTCGAGGCATAAATTCAGCAGTCGCTTGCTCATTTCAAACACTTCTATTTTTAAACTCCCTCTCATGTTCGAGCCTAGGGTATTTTTTCTCTGAAATTTCTTCAATCTCTTGTTGATTTCTCCTTTCTAATAAACTCTAATCCTTCCCAAACACATAATCGATGGCTCAAGAATAAAGGAATCCGACATTGGATAGTTATTTGTGTCGAAAGGACAATCCTCGTGATGACCTTACTTTTGATCGTCATAGGCACATTTCGCATGCCATTCGCTAGGGTTTGGTATGAATTTCACCTTCAAACTCATTTCCATTGATTGCATTGTATCAATTCCATGTTTTTAATCTATCAATTCATCAAAATTGGATATTTCCCTCCCTTTATCAAGAACTAGGTTCAATGTCGATGCATGCTAGATTTCTCAGGCCTTTGTTGAATTTTGATGATGCATTTGTGTATATATGAGTGTCCTACCTGATTTGGATTGTAGGAGGGATTGATTTGGGTATCCAAGTGCAAGTTTGTGCTTGATTCTCTAGTATGCATGTGTAAGTACCCAAATCTGGCTCATGCCTTCTGGTTAAGTTTCCCGGCAATTCCCCGAACTTTCCTAAAGTTCAGGGGCAATTCGGGAACTTTTCCAAACCTTCCGAGGGGCAAAGGACTTGCTAGGAATTAGAATTCCACGTAGTCCTTCGCTGGAAAATCCCTTCTAGAAGGCCACCTTGCATGGTTCTAGAAATGAGCTGAGTCATCTCAGGATAAAACCGCACGGCCTCATTAGACCTGGAGTTACAGCCGCACGGCCTCATTAGCTGCTGCCAGACTGCCTATAAATAGAGACCTCCTCTATTCATTTTAGAGGGGATTTTTCAGTAGTGTTACTCTGCCAAAATACCACCACGAAATTCCAGAGAGCTGAGAGTGTCAAAAACCACCTCCCTCCTCTTTAAAACCTTCTAATGTTGGTCCTTCCCTAGGCAAACCTCAAGGAGAAAGAGGGACATCACCATTGGCAACCTCTCCTCCCCTTTATCTTGCATTATACTTGTATTTATGTGATATATTGCTCCTTGCTTTACATATTGCTATATACTTGCTTGGAACTTGATATATTGTCATTAAAGATCATATCTTTAGGCATGTAAATCATATTACCCCCTTTTCCCTATCACATAGGATCCATGGAGGATCCAACCCAAGGATGAACAAATAAGACCTCAAAAAAGGCTTGTTCTAGGGTTGATCTCTCACATGGTGATGTGAAAAGTAACATCCTTTGCACTTAAAATATCATCTTTACATATAAAGTAGCATCCTTTGCTCTTAAAATGACATTTTTATGTATAAAGTAGCATCCTTTGCATCAAAATAGCATCCTTTGCATTAAAGATGCCATCTTTGCACATCAAGTAGCATACTTTGCACTCAAAATGTCATCTTTATGCATGAAGTAGCATCCTTTGCACCTAAAATGTCATCTTTTCATTAAAAATGTTATCTTTAGCTTAAAAATGCATCCCCCATGTCCCTCATGGTTGGATCTCTCTCCTAGGATTGTCTAGTGACCTTTTTAAGGCACAAAAAGGCATAGGATGAGTATAAAGATCCAATCTTTATACCCCTCCCCTAGTCCCCCTTGGTACTTGGAGCATCTCTTGGAACGAGATGGTGTAAAGGTCCTATCTTTACATCATTTCTTCCACTTAAAGATGCCATAGACGAATTCTCCTTTAGAAAAGGATGAGCCGTAGCCACATATCTCCGATCATCACTTGAGACGAGCATAAATATCCCGAAAAGTCCAAATCGTCTCAAGATGTAGGATTGATAGGCAAATGTCATTCCTTTCTAAAGAGTCTCATCCTTGGACTCTAAAACGGTGTCCCTATCTTGATCACATGTGACCCAAGGTCTCATCATGATGATCATAAGTCCAAGATGAGAAGGGAACCAAAGTCCCTAATACATAAAAATCCAAGGAATCTCGAGCGATAACCAACTCATGGTTTATACGTCCGAAAGACCACTTGGTACATTCCCCCCTTTTCAAAACTCACATCTCACACACGAAAGCACTAAGGCAAGTATGAAAAGCGGATCCTAGAAGACTTGCTTCGGCAAGGCTCTTTGGGTGAACGACGATCCGTTCTTCCCAAAGGGTAACTTAACCTCCGGACCCAAATCCTTTTTTTCAAAGTTTTGAGGAAATCAAAATGGCGTGGCGACTCCATTTTTCAATTTAAACCGGACGTTTCCAAACTTATGTGAGGCGGTGATCCCCCTTACACGAGAAAGTGGTTCCAAAAAAAAAAAATAAACAAAAAGAGAGCCACTTATCTTGGGCACCACATTCACAGCATGCCAAGTGTTCGATGAAATGCTCAAATGAAAAATTTCTTCTATTTTCTTGGGATTTTTGTCATGAATGATATCTGACAATGTTTCCTTGTCTTTCCTTATTTTGCAGCCGTATAAGCCAACCAAGAACTGTCGCGGTAGTGCAAAGTTTACCAAGGCCCTATGGGACAAAGTCAAAGTCCTGAACGGGGTTCAGGCTAGAGTGGAGCAGACGTGGCTTCACACTTTTGTAGATAACATCCGCGGTATGAGGCGGACTCCTCAGGTTCTCCAGGCTATTAGGGAGAGATGGTGGGATACTACCCATACGGTTCATTTACACTTTAGGGAAGCGACTATGACCTTGATCGACTTTCTGGCCATTATTGGGTTGGAGTGTGCTGGTGATCCTCTTCCGGCGATTGGGGGTTACAAGCCGGTGAGCCCAGCCGAGTGGAGGCAGCTTATTGCTTTTGTCCCTAGCAAGATCAAAGGATTTGCTATTGAGCTTGCTCCCCTTCACGGACAGATTGAGGCATATGCTGATAGAGCTAATGCGGTCACAGACCGAGTTGTGAGAGGTGCCCTCTGGTACATTCTGTCAGAGACTTTTTTTGCCAACCATTTCTCCACTACTCGTACCGCTCTTTTGGGGATTTTGGAGGATCTCAACTTGGTGAGTGTAGACACCCCATTTTGAACCTATCGTGACAGAGTTATACCACTCTAAGTCTCGCCTTTGGTTTTGGAGTAGAAATCCACCATTTCATCATGTTTTGTTGAGTTTTGACTAACGGGCGTTAGTTTGGACTGAACTGCATACGAGATAACAAGGGGAGGGCTAATATGTCCTTTGTGAGCCTTGTCTCGCGCGGGACATGGCGTGTCTCGTGCGAGACTAGCCTTCTGCAGGATGTGCAGAATCACTTTCCTTGTCGGTTTCAACCTCTTTTCTCGATAAATCTCATCTAATCCGGGTCTCTACTGATCTTAGAGTTAGGGAAGTTTCCTTGGGAGGAATTCCAATCCACTTTGGTCTCCTAAAACCTCTATAAATAATTGATGACTTTCAGTATTTCAAAGTAGGGATGGCCAAACCGGAACCGAAAAACCGAACCGGAAAAGCCCGGAATCAGAGCGAACCGGGGAGAAAATCGGAACCGGACGGACCAGAACCGTGAGAAAATCGGGCCGGTTAAGGGTTACAAAAATTCCAAACCAAACCGGAACCGTGAAACGGACGAAATTTCCATGTTTTCCAAAGAACCGAACCGAAACCGGACCGAAAAAGCCCAGAACCGGAGCGAACCGGGGAGAAAACCGGAATCGGACGGACCGGAACCGTGAGAAAACCGGGCCGGTTAAGGGTCACCTCCTCGCCGAACCGGAACCGGCGGTTTTCGGCCCGGAATCGGAACCGGACTGATTTTGGCCATCCCTATTTCAAAGGTCCTTAGTCCCCGATCAAAAACACAACATTCACATTTACTGATTTCTCTCCATGAAAGATTCCTGTAAATTATCCCCTAAAAACACCTAAAGTTCGTTGATCAACCTTGTTGATCAACGAACATCAAGATCCGAGTCTAGGATTGAGGCAAAACTCTGTCCGAATCACTTCTAAAACCCGAAGGTAATCTTCCTTCATCATCTTTTTACTTGTTCTAATTGATTATTAGAGTGGTATAGGACATCGAATCTAGGATCGGCCTAGAGCCTCTCCAAATCATAGAGACGGTCTCGAAGCAATCTATCCGACATTCCGTTTAATCTAATTAAATGGAGGCTTTTATTTGTTTTCTTTGTTATAATGATTCTTATTTGAAAACTCCCCTTTAGCAAGACCGATCTTCGAATTGGGTGGATGCGGTGCTCCTTGACCTTACAAATCCATCACTTAAGCCCCAAACCCAAATCTTTTAAAAAAATGGTTTTTCTATATTTCCATAATAATATAGGTGGCGACTTAAAAATAAAAATAAAAATAAAAAGGAGAAAGGCGAATTCCGCGCATTGCTATAGTTTGGCGACTCCGCTGGGGAGTTTTTAAAATTAAAATGGCTTAGACTTGCGTCAATAAGGGGGGTTTTAAAAAAAAATCATTTTCTTATTCAGTTTCAGGCTAGTCCCGCACGAGACAACCCTTTGTCTCGCGCGAGACAAAGTCTCTGTAATCTGTTTTGTTTTCTGGATTTCCTCGTTCGTCTCAAGATCCGAGATAAGATTCGAACATGAAAGGGGATTCCAGATTACAATGTTATAGAGTTCTCCCATCTTAAGGGAGACCTTAAGATGTACTCCCTCCGTCCCACCCAAGTGTGCACCATTGACCAAGGCACGCCGATTAAGAAATATTATTAAGATAATGAAAATGTGTGGTAGAAAATGAAGAGAGAGAATGAGTGGAGTAAATAGTAGGTTGGTTGAATAAATTGTATGGTGGAGAATGAGTGGAGTTAATGAGTGGGTGGGGTATGAAGAATATAAAATATTAAAACCTTTTCCATTTTTGGTAGTTCACACTCGGCTGGGACGGACCAAAAGGGAAATAAGTGTACACTCGGCTGGGACGGAGGGAGTAGGACTCAAATTGTGATTTATTTAATTGATTATTATCTAAATTGCGTGTGATTGAGTTTTGATTAAAGTCCGGTCCATGGAGGATTCAGGAGTTGTAATTAATTTATTTCTTTCTCTCTCTCTCCTTTATGTGAAACTACGACGGCCTAAATCTTCCTGAATTGGGAGAAACGTAGGCAACCATTTGGTGCGGCCATTATCTATTTTTCTTTTGTTTTAAAAAAAATCTCTATTTTTCTCTATCACCTAGATTGACTCTCACACACGCGCACTCATATTATATCTGTCATTGCACTACATACCCTTGATAAACCTGGGACCCACACTAATGACGGATGACGGTTATCACCTAATCGCCAGTCTCTCCAAAGTTGGATCATCCCACTTCGCGTCTCCAATTCATATAGATTGTCATATCGCGAGGAGCCTAGCCTTCCAGCCATGCATCACCTCATGCATCATATAGAATATTTCTCTAGGATCACTCCATGACCGGTCGGTTTTGACTTGGTGATCTTTCTATGTCTTTGACCAAAATAAAGCTAATGTAAAATTGACCATAAAGAAGGATTCGGAAATGTCCATTCGGAAAAAGAAAAGTCCCTTCGGAATGACCCTTTCAGAATTGTCTCGTCAAAAAAAAAAAATGCGGTCCCTTTAAAAATAAAAATCCTTCAAGTCAATTCTACATGGATTTATTTTACAAAGAACTGACTGATTACTTAGTCGTTAGGTTTGGATAAAGACCTTAGAAACCCCTTAAAACGGTTTCTCCGTTCCGATCAAAATGTAGGGTTAATAAAAATCGATTTCCAGTGTGATTGTCCCGCCCGATACTACATGTCCCGCGCGGGACAAAGCCTCTGTTTGCTATGCTGAGCCTAAACCCTTTAAGCCTTCTTCCGACCCGTTGGGGCTAGATTTGATCTTGACACAATCTCTGCACTTCTCTGTCAGTTTTTCGAAGCTGCATCAGCCTCAAGACTCTCCCAACACAATGTCCATAGAAGAGTACAACCCCTACTTCGTCACCGAAAGGGATCTTGAACAGCCAACTCCGCGAGACATGACCGAGTTACTCGTGGTTGAGATGGAACATGTGGAAGGATGGAAAGAAGCCTTCGAAGTACCTACCACCAGAAAGATTTTAGAAAGATGGAAGCTGTCGAACAACCCTCCATTTAAAAGGAGCTAAGTGACATTAAAGCTCAACTTGCCAAAGCCCTGCAACAAATTGACAATAATGATGCATGGCATAACTTGGAAGAATCCATCCAGCATAACTTGGAAGAATCCATCCAAGCTAACAAAACAAAGATGCTTATTGAGGAACTCGAAGAAATCAAAGGTGAACTCGAGGCTATGACTCAGAAGTGCAATGCACTTGAAGCTCATATAGAAGACGACATTGATGAAAGAGTTAAGTGCTGCCTCAGTACTCTCTATAGTGACCTTAAGGAACAGATGGAAGAAGACTACCGCTCTCAACATAACACCTTTGTGCAATACTATGAGAACCGCATCCGAGACCTCTATGCTCAGTTGGCTAAACCAAGAAGAGGAAGGACCTACACTGACATCGAAAGGATCTCGCTCGGTCATCTTTTCAGAAGTCTTCACAAAGATGGGAAACTAAGCCCAATAGAGGGTTACCAGCCTAAGAGGGAAGGATGAGCTCCACACCTTTATTGCTACTATCATCAGTGCCATGGCCACCACACGGATGATTGCTCAAACTTGAAGAATGCAGTCCAAGACTTGATTGACAACGTCATCATCAGAGTTTGCCCTAGCAGTGGGATAGTTTGGAAGAGTTAGAACAATGAGAGTTTGTTTCCTTTTCAGTCATTTTTCTTTTACTTGCAAGAAAACGATTAGTAGTTTAGTTTCAGTTTGGATACTACTTGTCTAAAGATTCCAATTTTGTGGATAAGAGTATCAGTTTCTTCTCAATAATAGTTTATCCAATATCTTTTCTTGGTTTTCTGGAAACCTTCCTGTTTTGAGAATGATGCAAGCAAAAGGGTACTTTCCTGGCTTGGGACATGGCAAATACTTGCAAGGAATAACAGAGCCACCACCTGTTCTCCCACCACACACGAAACATGGCCTAGGATATATCCTTACCATTCATGATGAAAGTGAAGAAGAAGAGTGCACCTTTACTCAAATCAAGTGGGAAGAAGCTGCATACAGAGGTCACAATAACCCAAAGAACAAGGGCTGCAACCTCGAACCATACCGGAAGACGCTCAATGGCTATTTCGTTCGAGAAGGGGAAGACATCCCATACTTTATCTTTTCAGAACCATGGACTGACGATAAAGGAAAGCGCCATCCGGGCTTTGAAATCTTCGACGATTGCGACGCTTCTTCAGATGAAACATAACTCGTCCCACTAATCCTTAAAGATTTGTGGGGTACCAAGCTGAAGTGACCAACGAATGGGATTTTGTGTTGGGAGAAGACATGCTGTGACAATTCGAGAACCTGTGCCGGCTAGAAGACAGCCAGATCCATGCAATAACTAAGGGGGACGCTCCAACTATTGATTACACGAAGCTAATCCAGAAATGTGATGAGCCAATTCTAAACTGACACATCACCGGGGGACCAGTTGTTGATGAAGACTTCATGATCAAAGAGCTTGGTTGTACTCCCCATCCCCGCAGGAAGATAGGCCCGGTAATTTTCACTTTACAGTCAGGCTCCGCCTCTGATGAACTCACTCAAGAGGAAATTGAGGCGGTGGCAGAGCATGTATTCCCCTAATTCCTTAATGAAAACTTTGATCTTTTCGAGTACCCTGAGATTACTAACATGGTGAATGATGAATTAACTAATAATAATGAATATAACGAACAAGTTAATAATGAATCATATGATGAGATAGATCAAGAAAAAGAGCAAATCTAAAAAGAATTAGCAAAGAAAGTAGGTCGTTGTGGAAAGAATGGCCCTGTTGACAATTAAGAAATGCAAACGGTTAACCTTGGAATGACAGAAGACCCCAGAGAAACCAAGACGACAGCTTCTTCAAGGGGGAAGACAGAGAGATCCTAACGCAGCTCCTCAAAGAATATGTCGACGTCTTCGCTTGGTCATACAAAGATATGCTAGGGTTAAATCAGTCGATCGTGGAACACAAGATACCGCTGCTACCTAACGCCAAACCAGTCAAATAAAAACTACACAGAATTAAGCCCGAATGGTCGATGCAGGTGAAGGAAGAGATAATGAAGCTCTTGAATGTGGGATTTATCAAAGTAATTGAATACCCGGAATGGCTAGCCAATATAGTACAAGTGGCCAAATAAAATGGGAAGATACGAGTCTGTGTTGACTTCAGAGACCTGAACAAGGCATCCCCTAAAGATGACTTTCCATTGCCGAACATAGACATGTTGGTCGACGCTACCGCAACTTATGAGGTCCGCTCATTCGTGGATGGTTTTGCAGGATACAACAAATTCTCATGGCAGAAGAAGACCAACACAAAACGGCATTCACCACACCTTGGGGAACATTTTGTTACACGGTCATGCCATTTGGTCTAAAGAATGCGGGGGCTACCTATCAGAGGGCAGTCACAACACTATTCCATGATATGATCCACAAGGAAATAGAAGTGTATGTGGACGAAATGATTATCTACTCCAAAGGGACATATGGTCAGCACGTCAGAGATCTCAGAAAATTCTTCAATCGACTGAGACAACACAAGATGAGGCTCAACCCCGCAAAATGCTCATTTGGGGTGGTCAAAGGAAAAGTCTTGGGATACATGGTCACCGAACGTGACATAGAAGTAGAGCCCACCAAGATAAAGGCTATCATAGACATGCCACCTCCAAGGACACAAAAAGATGTGAAAGGATTCATGGGCAGACTCCAATACATCAGTCGATTCATCAATCAACTAACTACAATGTTGTGAATGTGGCCCCGGGATTTAATCCTCTTTTCCTTTTTATGAAAAAGGGGGGTCATCGTTCACCTCAGTTTGAAGACACCGGTTTTATGAAAAATGAAGTCGCTACGCCATTTTGATTTCCTCAAAACTTTGAAAAAAAGATATGGGTTCGGAGGTTAAGTTACTCATTGGAATGAACGTTTGACGTTCACCCAAGGAGCCTTGCAAAAGCAAGTCTTCCTAGGTCCAAAATTTGTGCTTGTGTGCATGCATGATTTGAAAAGAGAAAAAGATGTGCCAAGTTTATCTTTCAGACGTAAAAACCATTTTAAGAAGGTTTTAGCTCAGGATACCTTGGACTTTGGTGTTTTCGGGATTTTGATCCCATGCTCACTTTGGACTTGTGATCATCATTACGGGGCTTATCTACCCTCCCATTAGATTAATCAACCATCATAGGCGTAGGAGCCTTGGTATGTCTTAACCTAACATTCCTTGGGGATTTTAGTCATATGTGATAAAAAAGGGCTCGTCTTTAAGTCCAAGAATGAGACTCTTTAGAAAAGAATGAATCTTTGTCCATCGATCCTACATCTTGAGACGATGATGATTCATAGGGACATTTTTATGTTCGTCTCAAGTGATTGTCGGAGCTTTCGAGACTAAGACTCATTGAGTTCAAAAGGGACAAGGATTGTGGCATTTTTATGATAGATTGATGTAAAGATGGAGTCTTTACACCTCTCCTCACCATGGAATGCATCGAGAACCACGGGACTAGGGGAATGGGATGTAAAGATTGAATCTTTATGCTCATCCTATGTCTTTTTGTGCCTTAGAAGGCTTTTAGACAATCCTTGGAGAAAAAGATCCATCTTTAGGGACAAGGGGAAAATAACATTAATGTAAAGATTACATTTTTAATATGAACAATACAATGAGCATCATTAAACTAAAGACATAATGTAAAAGGGATGATCTTTATGGCTTTTCCTATGTCCTTAAGACCTTATAAGGTGGATAATCCTTGGAAAGCTAGATCCATGGGAAGGGGATGACATAAAATAAATAAAGATTGCATTTTTATACATAAATGTAAAGGGGAGTCACATCATCATATGGTAGATCATCCCTAGAACAAGCCACTTGTGGAATCTTGTTCATCCTAGGGAGAGGATCTCCATTGAATCCTTTGTGTAGGGGAATAGGAAATATGAAGATTACATTGCAAGGAATGTTAGGTTAAGACATACCAAGGCGTGATCTCTCGGCTAATGAAGCCGTCTGGTGTCTTCTTCCATCGCGTCAGCATGTTTCTAGATTCATGCAAGGTGGAAGCTTGGAA
This sequence comes from Adenophora triphylla var. japonica, assembly GCA_022495995.1. NCBI lineage: Eukaryota > Viridiplantae > Streptophyta > Magnoliopsida > Asterales > Campanulaceae > Adenophora > Adenophora triphylla. The sequence continues at coordinate 167,331 of JAFEMH010002192.1, forward strand.
GCTTCTTTCAAGTGAGGTCCTGTTTAGAATTCTAATTTCTAAATGGTCCTTCCTTGCTTGGAAAGTATTGAAAAGTTCCCGAATTACCGTTAAACTTTATGAAAGTTTGGGGAACTGCTAGGAAACTTTACTTGGAAGGCATGAGCCAGATTTGGGTACTTACAGAAGCCCCTCGGCAACGGTACTTGCGAAGCATGTGTGGTTGTCGATAAAAGTGAGAATCCAATCTGGCGAACTGCCGAGATGGATTGGGATTGGGTGACCAAGGAGGTCGAGTGGCTAAACCTTTGGAAGGCTACCTACGTATCCTAAAGAGGAATCAAACCAAATCGTAGTTCTGGATCCACTGGGGAAAGGATGTCATATGTGACGGATTGGCTGAACCTAAAGTAGGCTACCTACGTATCCCGGGGGAATCAAGCCATGATCGTAGTTCAGGTATCCGATGGGGAATGGCGAAGAGAAACTGGTCCCTTGCTATAAAGATGGAAATGAGGTGACCTAAGAGGTCAAATGGCTGGTCCTGCTAGGGATATGGCAAATGAAGGAAGTGACCGATGTGGTCGGATGGCTGGACCTTTGAAAAGGCTACCTATGTATCCCGAAGGAATCAAGCCACGATCGTAGTTCGGGATCATCGCTAGACAGTTAGGAACAGGTCTAAGATCCTCAGAATTTTGACGATTAATGGAGGATTCACCTTAAGAAACTAAAGCTTACGTCGCTATCGAGGAGAAGAGGTAGCTAAAGTTGGGAAAACTAAAGCTTACATCGCTATCGAGGAGATAGAGGTAGCTAAAGTTGTAATACTAAAGCTTACTTTGCTATCAAGGAGATAGAAGTAGCTAATGTTGGAAAACTAAATCTTACATCGCTATCGAGGAGATAGAGGTAGCTAAAGTTGGAAAACTAAAGCTTACTTCGCTATCGAGGAGATAGAGGTATCTAAAGTTGGAAAACTAAAGCTTACTTCGCTATCGAGGAGATAGAGGTAGCTAAAGCTGGAAAACTAAAGCTTACTTCGCTATCGAGGAGATAGAGGTAGCTAAAGCTGGAAAACTAAAGCTTACTTCACTATCGAGGAGATAGAGGTAGCTAAAGTTGGAAAACTAAAGCTTACATCGCTATCGAGGAGATAGAGGTAGCTAAAGCTGGAAAACTAAAGCTTACTTCGCTATCGAGGAGATAGAGGTATCTAAAGTTGGAAAACTAAAGCTTACTTCGCTATCTAGGAGATAGAGGTAGCTAAAGCTGGAAAACTAAAGCTTACTTCGCTATCGAGGAGATAGAGGTAGCTAAAGCTTGAATTTGACAATTTGGAGGCTGTCACCTGATTTAATTTGACAATTAATGGAGGCTGTCACCTTATTTGATTTGACAATTAATGGAGGCTGTCACCTTATTTGATTCCATTCTAACAGAGATAACGGAGATTTTTTGTGAGAAAACGTTATTCCATTTGGAGAAAACGGAAATTTTTGGAAGAAACATTATTCTATTTGACGATAACAGAGATTTTTCATAAGAGACGTTATCCCACTTGGAAATAATGGAAATTTTTGGGAGACAACATTACTCCGTTAGGAGATAACGGGAATTATTTGCTTAGGTGGAAAGTCCAGGGGCAAAAGTGTAAATTCAGCCTGAGGCGAATGAAGCCGCTCGGCTAGAGATGGAGAAAAAGAAGTCATCTGGCTTAAAACCTCATTTCACCAGATTTAATTAAACAGAAGGAGAAACGGGCAGCAGCTATTGTTGGCTTAGGTTGTCGAGGAGAGAAAAGAGAGAGAAACACGCCAAGATCTTCGAAGATTCGGGTTTCTATTTCTTAGATGGACCAAGGAGGACACATCGTGCCTCGCCAAGTGCACCGTGATTGTAGACACCCCATTCTGAACCCATCGAATCAGATTAATACCACTCTAAGTCTCGCCTTGAGTCAAGAGTAGAAATCTACCATTTCGTCATGTTTCAATAAGTTTTGACTAACGACCATTAGTTTGGACTAAACTGCATACGAGATAACGAGGGAAGGGCATAATTGTCCACTGGCAGCCTTGTCCCGTGCGGAACGTGCGTGTCTCACGCGATACTAAGCTTCTGCAGACGTACAGAAGCCAGTTTCCTCGTCGATTTCAACCTCTTTCTTGATAAAACCTTATCAATCCGGTCATCCAATATAATTTGGGTTTTGGAACCTTCCCAGGGGGTTTTACCTCTCCACCTTCACATCTCCAACACCTATAAATACTTGAAGACTTTCAGTATTTCATATCCCAGACTTTTCAGTCAAAAACCCCCACGTTTACTAGTTTCTCTCCCTGAAAGATTCCTGTAAACCACCCTAAAATCACCTAAAAGTTTGTTTATCAACCTTGTTGATAAACCAACATCAAATCCCGAATCAAGGACCGAGGCGAAGCTCTGTCCACATCAAGGTTCGACTCTAAACTTGAGTCGAAGCTCTGTCCAAATCTCTTCACAAGGTAATTTTCCTTTTCCTTTCTAATTGATTGTTAGAGTGGTATAATACATCAAACCTAGGATCGGCCTAGAGCCTCCCCAAATCATGGGGACGGTCTCGAAGCAATCGATCCTATATTTCGTTTAACCTCGTTAAATGGATTCTTTTACTTATTTAATTAAATGTCCTTTTTCTTTCAAAACCTCTCTTTATAGCAAGACCCATCTCCAGATTGGGTGGAATGGGTGCTCCTTGACCTTTCCATTCCATAACCTAAGCCCCAAACCCAAAATCTCTTTTCAAATGATTTTTCTATATTTCCAAACAAATAATATAGGTGGCGACTCAAAAAGATGTTAAATAAAAAATTCACGCATCGCTACAGTGGCGACTCCGCTGGGGACTGTAAATTTAAAGTGGCTTAAACTTGCGTTAATAAAAGGAGGTTTTAAAAAAAAATCGTTTTTTATATTCAGATCAAGCTAGTCTCGCACGAGATAACCTGTTTCGCACGAGACAACCTGTTTCGCGCGAGACAATGCTTCGGCGATCTGTGTGTCTTCTGGTTTTCCCTGTTCTTCTCAAGATCCAAGAAGAGAGTCGAACACGCAAGGGGGATTCTAGATTACATTATCTGCGGAGTTCTTTCATCTTAAGGCCTCCCTTAAGTTGTAAAACTCGAATTCGTAGTTAGTTTAAATAATTGATTATTATTTATAAACTGCGTGTGATTGGGTTTTTTAGATTAAAGTCCGGTCCATTGGGGATTCGGGAGTTGTAATTAAATTATTTATCTCTCTATCTCTCATTAAGTGGAACTACGACGGCCTGAGTCTTCCTAATTTGGGAGAAACGTAGGCAACCACTTGGTGCGGCCATTATCTGTTTTTCTTTTAATTTAAAAAAAATCTCTATTTTTTCTATCACTTAGATTGACTATCACACACGCGCACTCATGCTATATCTGTCATTGCACTACATACTCTGATTAACCCGGGATCCACACTTAGGATGGATGACGGTAATGTTGGGTTTTATGGATCCATGCGCAGCGGAATTAAGCATAAAATTAACACAAAACCCAAGCCCTAAGATCCGTTCTATACGATTAAATTGAATTGCTATGAGATAGAATTTACCAACCTAAATTGCTTTCCGGTCTTGAGCTATCGAACGGATAATTATGTGATTCGTAATCACAAACTTTTGATCTTCAAATCTTCGAATCTTCAACTCCTTTGGATCTTCAGATTTGAACTCTAGGTCTTTGATTTGTTTGAACAAAACTAAGACCCTCTTTTGGTAATCCACACAAATATGAATGTCGAGAACAATTCTCGGGTTGGGAATTGCTAGATTCCTAAAACTTATGGAAGAATATTGAGAGGACTTTTGATTGTGAATTTCTATTGAAAAATTCGGCTAGGGAATTAGGTCTGACAGACCTCACATATTTATACTACAATAGTATGAATATGTCTCCTAATCGTATTAGGAGAACAGTACATCAAACCGCGTAGGGCTTGATATGTCGCGCGGTATATTAAGCCATTGGCTTAATATGTCGCGCGGTATATATAGCCGTATACGTAAACTCTCAACCATTCTTCCTCCGGTTTAACCAATTCATTCTATTTGTGTGTGACCCAATAGGATTGTATTATGTTGGCAATGAGTCCGATCATATCGGCCCTCATAAGACATAAGCGGACTCTAGCAAGCCATTATGTCTACCCAAATAACACAACGTAAGAGTTCACGTTTCCAATGGTACACTTTCATTTATCCCTTTGTCTCACGATGTTATATTGAACACAAGTGATGGTCCACGTCGACTTGTATTTGTTCAATGCTTTCTCGATCTTGAGTATAATGATAGTCCAATCATATTGGGGTGTGGCCACACGCTTTCATCATTATCACTCATCGAGGGGCCCAAGCAAAACATCTCTCTTTCGAGGGACAAATTCCATCTTGACTTATCATCCTTCCCATCATGAATCCGATCATGCCAAAGATAGCCTTTATAAATATCGTGTTAAGATATCGTTTGACTAAAATCAAACATGACTTTCATCATATGTAAGGTCATGATAATCTCAGGTCTAGGGATTAAATGAAGTGACCATATGAGATTTAATTATGACATTTGACCATGACATAAATCTCATACGGGTCAAGTCCAGTTCACTTGTTCTCTAACAAGTACCCATAATTTCAATGTGCATCTCTATGCATATAATCATCATATGATTATCCATTGACAATTATACTAAGTATTCTCTTAATAATCAGGGACGGAGATTATTACAATAAATATGCAAACTATATAATAATCAAATAATAAACATAAACGATAAAGATGATACATAACGGTTTTCAGTTAAACGTAACTAAAGCCTAGGGCATTACACCAACAGTCTCCCACTTGCACTAGGCTCCATTTATGTATCGAATACTCATGGATCTAACATGACCATCATGCTTCCGCCTGTGCGAGGGTCTTTGTAAGTGAATCCCTTATGTCATCATCGGTTGATACTTTGTATATTTTAACGTCTTCTCATTCTTTATGAATTCCTTGAAGAACGTCTAAGTGAGTGTTTGGATCGCTGTTGTGACCTTGGTTCCATTGTTTGCACAAGTGGCACCACTATAGTCATAACAAAAGTTTCACTGATTAGTGATACTTGAAAAAACACTTGGAGTGTTTCCAAAATACTAAATGAACTTTTGATCCAAAATGCCCTCTTTCAGCTACATCATATGTTGCTAAAATATGGCCTTAGTAGTAGAATCGGCTACAATTTCTGCTTGGAACTCTTCCAATCAAAATTGCACCTCTTATAAACACAAATCCTAATTGCGATTTTAAAAATAACTTTGTCAGTTTGGAAGCTAGCATCTATGTAACCCTTACAACAAGATTAAACTTCCAATCTTTCAAATCCCAAGAACGTATCCTTAGTTCTTTATAAGTACTTAAGGATCATCTTGACTGCCATCCAATGGTTCTCATCACAGGATTAGATTGGTATCGACTCATCATGCTTATAGCATATGAGACGTCGGGTCTAGTACAAATCATGGCATACATGACAGATCCAAATGCCGAAGCATATGGAACTTCATTCATTTTCCTTTTGCTCATCAGTTGTCTTAAGACAATGAGTATTGCTAAGAGAAATACCATGACCCATTAACAAGCTACTCTTCTTAGACTCTTCTAAGAATCTTGTCAATGTGAACACTTTGACTCAAACCAATTTATCCTTCTAGATCCATCTCTTAATGCCAAGGATGTAAGCGGCTTCACCCATATCTTTCATTGAGAAATCTTTCCTTGACCAAGACTTGACAGTCTTAAGTGTCGGAACTTGTTTTTCCAATGAGTAAGATATCATTGTAATAAAACAATAGAAATAATACTACGCTCCCACTGAATTTCATGCATACACAAGATTCATCTTTGTTCTTTTTGATGAAGTCAAACTCTTTGACCAATTCATCAAAACGAAGATTCCAATTCCTTGAAGCTTGCTTCAATCCATCTCATGGATCTTTGCAACATGCATACTTTATTAGAGTTTCTTGGATCGACAAACTATTCGGGTTGTATACTCTACACATCCTTAATAATCTTTCCATTTAAAGAAAGTTGTTTGACATCCATTTGTCATATCACATAGTCACAATATGTAATGATGGCAATTGAAATTCTAATAGACATTGGCATTGTAACTGGCGAAAAAGGGTTCTATCATAGTTGATACTATGAATTTACCTAAATCCCTTTGTTACAATCCTTAGTCATGAAAGTATACACCTTCCCATCCATGTCGGTCTTTGAAGACCTACTTGCACCCTTTAGTTTTTACACCTTCAGGTAGCCCAATCAAGTTCCAAACTTGATTGTCAAACATGGATTGTAATTCGGATTCCATGGTTCTTAACCATTTATCCAAAATAGGAGTGGACATCGCTTCTTGATAGCAAGTAGGATCGTCATTCTTAATGACTTCCACTTCATCACTTTCCGCAACGAGAAATCACTATTTCTTGAGTTCGGATCGTAACCTATCCAATCTACGATGGACTTGTGCATCTTGAACCGGTTTCACAACTCCTTTGTGAACTTGGTTTCTCTACTCTTGGTTCCATATTATTTTCGAGTTCTTGAACTTCTTTCAAGATTAATTTTACTCCCACTAGATTCTTTATTGAGAAACTATTTCTCAAGAAACAAATCGTGTAGAGCAACAAACATTATGTTCTCTTTGTGATTGTAAAATCAATATCCGAAAATAACCTTGTCAGATTTGGTGCTAACTTATAAGAGACAAGTCTCTTTACATAAGATTCGCAACCCCAAATCTTCATGAAAGACAAACTAAGTTTTCTTCCATGCCACATCTCATGTGGGGCCTTAGGAACCGATTTAGTAAGGACTCAATTCAGTGTAACCGCATCATTTCTAATGCATATCCTCAAAAGGAAATAGGAAATAGGAAAGTCTAATTGACACATCATCGAACGAACCATGTCCTACAAGGTTCAATTCCTCCTTTCGCACACACCATACAATGTGGTGTTCCGTGGAGTCAACTTTGAAACGATTTCATAGTTTTGAGATGATTGTCAAACTTTTGGCTCAAATATTCATTACCTCGATCCAATCGAAGTACTTAATAGTTTTGCCAAGTTGTTTTGCACTTCATCTTGAAATGTTCGAAACATCTCAAACGATTCACCTTTGGACTTCATCAGATAGACATAATCATATCTAGATAAGTCTTTAGTGAAATATGATGAAATACCGAAATCCTCCCCTAGCAATGCTGCTTAATAGTTCACATACATCTTATGTATAATGACCAATAAGTCACTAGCCCTCCCACTACTTTAGTGTAGGGTGGTTTGGTCGATAATCCCAATAAATAAGATCAACATTCCTCAAATGATTGATAGTCATATGAGTCTAAAAGTCCATGTTAATGGAGTTTAGATATATGTTTCTTATTTATCTGACCAAACCGGCAATGCCATATGAACGCGTTGTTCATATTATTCGGTTTAGATTTCCATTTATATTATAGATATCTTCAACATTATTTTGTTTCTCATCTTCAAGGATATGAAGACCATTTAATGACATATGCATTACAATAAGGCATATTATTAAATAAATATAAAACTTCTTATTGAAAATAAGAAAATTATATCCTTCATCATCCATTTAAGAAACATAAATAATACTCCTACTCAAATCTGAACGTAGTCATACTTGTTCAAAACAAGTACTACTTCACAAGGTAAAGTGACTTCATAAGTCCCTTATGGCTAATGTTGCAACTCTTGCTCCATTCCCATGCATAGGTTTAATTTACCTTATTTGAGTAGCTTTCTATTCTTTGTTCCTTGCACATTTAAACAAATGTGGGATCCAATCCGGTATCATATACCCAAGAATCAAGAAGTCGAAATGAAAAAATATCTATCATATAGATACTTGAAGTAGTAGCAATCATATTGCCCTTCTTCACCTTTTTAGGCCTTCCTAATAAGCCTTGCAACTTTGCTTCCAATGACAATCTTATTGCAATGATAGCAAAATGCATCCTTTTGAGACACTTTGGGTTTAGCCTCTTCGGCTTTGACAACATTTGTCCTAGGTTTAGCAACTTTTGCTTTACCTTCTTTTTCTTCCTTTATGAACCCTTTTCTTGTGTCAACCATTAACACAATTTGCGGATTGCTCCTTCTTTCATCTCATGAATTAAGAGCCTTCACCACAACATATATCTTTTGCCTAGCATGCACTTGGAACATTTCCCCTTTTGCGTTATGCTAGAACAGAAGAATAGTTATCATGTACTCAAGGTTCTTCACAAGAGCCTTTAAACATAATGGCAATTACAAGGCAAGCAATATTGTCAGAATCATCAATATGTTTCTAATGTTGCTTCCTTATTTGCCCTTTGCAACATTTGCAATGGGTTCAGTAGGAACAGATTCGTCAAGAACGTACACATTTACCCAAGAACCATTCTTTAGGCTTCTTATATGTATCGTTCCTTTCGAACTTTGTCCTTCATAAGGACGAATCGCAATTATCATTATGTAATGCTACTTCTACAACAAAATATACAAATTATATGAACACATATCAATATCAACACATTTATCATTTAAGAACAAATAATGTATTTTACAAATACTCCCACTAAGTCATACACCTTCCAATGCAAATAAGCATAATATGCATTTAATGGGCTAAGATCCAACTTTAATTTAATCTCAAGTACGCTATGGCCCACCGCTCAAGATTAAACTAAATTAGGTAGAAAACATCAATCATATCGTATATGACTCTTAGGACTAAGATCCATCTTTAATTTAATCTCAAGTACGCTATGGCGCACCGCTCAAGATTAAACTAATTAGGTAGAAAACATCAATCATATCATATATGACTCTTAGGATCTTTTATGAGATTTATTTAAGACATCATATGTCTAAGCATATTTTAATCTCATCTTATGCCTTGGGTCCAAAACCATTTTGATAACCCAATTAAGTTCATTCATATTAAACGTATAGGAACCACCATTTCCTCATCTTGCTCGCAAACGGAATAGAATCAAAGTACCTTGCTATGGCAAGCCCACCCAAAACTATCCGAGTGGTCTCAAGTGTTTAATCATGAATTGGCATAAAGAACTTAAAAGTTAAATGAGGGTTCTTTAAGGTAGATTATAAGCATATCAGCAAAGATAGTCATAATCATGCACCAGGTAAGTTCCCAGGAAGATAGGTGAGCCACAAGGACTACTTAAGTACCAACTCTTCCTTAGACAGAACTCTCCTAGTCATGCACAATTAGAAATCGGCCTCTGATTTGGCAACATAATCACTACCTTTTATAAATAATCAGTTTCCTTTTAAATTTCGCGTAATTATGACTTGTTTCCATAAACAATCATAAAATCCAAAAGTTACAATGTCTAAATCTAAACGTATTAGGAAACTATGAATCAATGTTTCAACTAAACATCTAATAAAATTCTTACTTGTAAAACTGACTTGTTTTATAAACAATCAGACACTAACTTGTTTCTCATAAACAATTAGTGAACTTTAATTCAATGTTCAAAAACATTCTAGAATTACAACAGTTCTTCATGCAACGCAATAATTAATAAAATCACTTTTTAAACAATTAAGCAAGCATAAGAATACTCAATAATTATGCAACGCAACAATTAAATAAACACCTTTTAATTAATTAAGCAAGCATAAACAATGAATTAATCTAGCATAGCCCTATAAACTCAATTTCCAGAAATTTATAGCATCCAGATTAAGACATAAAACATCTCGAGATTGTAAACACAATCACGAGAATAGCGTAAAAATTAAACAAGCTGATTACGCCGAGATTTGGCTTATTATGTCGCGTGACAACATCAGCCGCAGGCTTGATATGTCGCGCGACCTAACAGCCGATAACCTGAATTCCTCATGGCTCATCATGTCGCGCGACTAAAGTAGCCAAGTAACAAGGATTTCAGTTTCAATCAATTCGGATTACATGCAATTAAATCATATAAAACAACCCTTTTACGTATTTAATTCAACATAATTCGAAAACGATTTTCACATTGTTTCACATAAACAATCAAAATTCTATCGCATACAAAAACATGCAACGAACATATAAACAATTTATATAATCATTCTAGCATGTTAATTCAAACTTAACCATACGAACGGGGCTCTGATACCACTGTTGGGTTTTATGGATCCATGCGCAGCGGAATTAAGCATAAAATTAACACAAAACCCAAGCCCTAAGATCCGTTCTATACGATTAAATTGAATTGCTATGAGATAGAATTTACCAACCTAAATTGCTTTCCGGTCTTGAGCTATCGAACGGATAATTATGTGATTCGTAATCACAAACTTTTGATCTTCAAATCTTCGAATCTTCAACTCCTTTGGATCTTCATATTTGAACTCTAGGTCTTTGATTTGTTTGAACAAAACTAAGACCCTCTTTTGGTAATCCACACAAATATGAATGTCGAGAACAATTCTCGGGTTGGGAATTGCTAGATTCCTAAAACTTATGGAAGAATATTGAGAGGACTTTTGATTGTGAATTTCTATTGAAAAATTCGGCTAGGGAATTAGGTCTGACAGACCTCACATATTTATACTACAATAGTATGAATATGTCTCCTAATCGTATTAGGAGAACAGCCATCAAACCGCGTAGGGCTTGATATGTCGCGCGGTATATTAAGCCATTGGCTTAATATGTCGCGCGGTATATATAGCCGGATACGTAAACTCTCAACCATTCTTCCTCCCGGTTTAACCAATTCATTCTATTTGTGTGTGACCCAATAGGATTGTATTATGTTGGCAATGAGTCCGATCATATCGGCCCTCATAAGACATAAGCGGACTCTAGCAAGCCATTATGTCTACCCAAATAACACAACGTAAGAGTTCACGTTTCCAATGGTACACTTTCATTTATCCCTTTGTCTCACGATGTTATATTGAACACAAGTGATGGTCCACGTCGACTTGTATTTGTTCAATGCTTTCTCGATCTTGAGTATAATGATAGTCCAATCATATTGGGGTGTGGCCACACGCTTTCATCATTATCACTCATCGAGGGGCCCAAGCAAAACATCTCTCTTTCGAGGGACAAATTCCATCTTGACTTATCATCCTTCCCATCATGAATCCGATCATGCCAAAGATAGCCTTTATAAATATCGTGTTAAGATATCGTTTGACTAAAATCAAACATGACTTTCATCATATGTAAGGTCATGATAATCTCAGGTCTAGGGATTAAATGAAGTGACCATATGAGATTTAATTATGACATTTGACCATGACATAAATCTCATACGGGTCAAGTCCAGTTCACTTGTTCTCTAACAAGTACCCATAATTTCAATGTGCATCTCTATGCATATAATCATCATATGATTATCCATTGACAATTATACTAATTATTCTCTTAATAATCAGGGACGGAGATTATTACAATAAATATGCAAACTATATAATAATCAAATAATAAACATAAACGATAAAGATGATACATAACGGTTTTCAGTTAAACGTAACTAAAGCCTAGGGCATTACACCAACAGGTAACCACCTAGTCGCCGGTCTCTCCGAAGTTGGATCATCCCACTCAGCGTATTCAATCCATCTAGATTGTCATATCGCGGGGAGCCTAGCCTTCCAACCCTGTATTGCCACATATCATGTAGATTATCTTTTTAGGATCACTCCGTGACCGGTCGGTTTGACTCGGTGATCTTTTCTTATTTTTGACCAAAATAAAGCCATGTAAAATTGACCATAAAGAAGGACTCGGAAATGTCTCTTCGAAAAAAGTCCCTTCCGAATGACCCTTTCGAATTTGTCCCTTCAAAAAAAAAATGGTCCCTTCAAAAAAAAATCCTTCAAACAATCTTACATGGCTTTGTTTTACAAAAATTGGACTGATTACTTAGTCGTTAGGTTTTGATAAAGACCTTAGAAACCCCTCAAAACGGATTTTCCGTTCCGACCAAAAATTAGGTTTAATAAAAATCGACTTTTCGTGTGATTGTCTCGTGCGAAACTGATTGTACCGCGTGGGACAATGTCTCTATTTGCTGTGATGAGATTTTTGAGTTCGGAGGTCAGGTTACGCCTCGGGAAGAGAATGTTAGAGCTCACCTGATTTGCCTCATAAAAATGAGTCTTTCGGTACCCCTTATTTCTTTAAAAGTTGTGTGTGTGTGTGTGTGTATGTGTGTGTGCTTTTAAAAATGTTCGCTGTATATAATGTCTACATTGTACACTACGTATTGAAATGTATTGAAATAGTGTAGGAAGGAAGCCTTACCAATGTTGGTTCGTGTTTGTCTTCCGCTGGAGAATAGTGTTTGAGTGTTGAATAGTGTTCCGGGACTGACTAGGATGGCATCGGGATGTGCCGGTTGTCTGTGGACAGGGCTTCGGCGTGCGTCGGGATTGTCAGGTGTTTACTCGACCAGAGTTTCGGCATGCATTGGGATCATTTTTTGCGTTCGGGCAGAGTTCCGGTGTGCGTTGGGATCGTTGGTTGCGTTCGGGCAGAGTTCCGGCGTGCGTCGGGATCGTCGGTTGAGCTCGAAAAGGGCCAAAACACCTCGGGATGGACCGGAATGCCTCGAGATGGATTGGTACGGCTTCAGAATGCCTCGAGAGTTCCCCAGGATAGCTCGGGAGCATCTCGGGACCGCTTGACAGTGCTCGACAGAGCTTCAAAGTACCACGAGGGACCTCGGAATGCACTGAAGGGAACTGAAAGGGACCGGGATTGCCCCGATGGGTCTTAGAGAGGAATCCTGAAGGCTTGAGGAGAGAGGAGAAGAGGATTGTGTGTAAAATGAGAGGAGGAGGCCTCTATTTATAGGGTCCAGAATCTGGCAAGGTTTATCGCACGACACTGACAACCATTACCAATTTTTTGGTTTTCCTGGATTTAAGGGAATATTATGGACTTTAAGGGGATTTTGTAATTATTATGTCTGGATGCAAAGTGGTCCGCACGGACAGCCTTTGCTTTTCCAAATTTTCCAAAATTCCTAAAAAGTCCTTTCGCACTTTTTAATCCCATAATGGCCCCCTTGGTTTGGTTGGTGGTTTTTGGGGTTTTTGAAGGCTACGGGTGTTCGAGATTACGTTTGTGTGAGTCTGTAGTATTTCCCGTGCATCAGAAAGGAGTGATCCAGATTGGGGTACTTACAGAAGCCCCTTGACGACGTCACTTGCGGAGGAAGTGGGGTCGTCGATAAGATAAGGGTCCTGATCTGGATCGCGTGCTGGGAGAGGAAGTGACCGAATAGGTCGGTTTGTGAGGACGTGGCAGTGTCTTGCTGTGTGATGTGTGACCGCTTAGGTCAGTTGGCTGGACCCTTTGATAGGATTCCTACGCATCCTTAGCGGAAATCAAGCCTGATCGTAGTTCGTGTGTGGGGTGAGTGTTGTCGTGCACGAGGACGTGTGATATCCTCTGACTGAGGCTCGATGTGTGGACGTGGTGGTGTCATGTGGGTGATCGTTTAGGTCGGTTGTGAGGACATGGTTTGTCCTTGGTGTGACCGTTTAGGTCAGTTGACTAGACCCTTTGATAGGATTCCTACGTATCCCTAGCGGGAATCAAGCCTGGTCATAGTTCGAAGGTGTGAAGTTGTCGTGTAGGCGGACGTGGTGGTGTCCTAAGGTGACCGTTGAGGTCGGCTGGCTGGACCCTTTGATAGGATTCCTACGTATCCCTAGTAGGAATCAAGCCTGGTCGTAGTTCAGAATTCATGTAATTGTGAGTGTATGTGGGCGTGGTGGTGCCCTGAGGTGATGTGACCGTTGAGGTCGACTGTGAGGACGTGGTGGTGTCCTGAAATGGAAATTTTACGGTTTTTTGAATCGGGTAATTTAAAGCCTTTCGGGCTGTGGATAATGATTTGGGAGGTTTATACGGTCTTCCGGACCGAGTAATTTAAAGCCTTCCGGGCTACGGGTGATGATGAGGACATGTTATGTCCTCTAACTGAGGTTATGCCATGCGTGAGGACGTGACTTGTCCTCTGACTGAGGTTATGTCGTGCGTGAGGATGTGACTTGTCCTCTGACTGATTTTGTGCCGTGCGTGAGGATGTGACTTGTCCTCTGACTGAGTTTGTGTCCTCTGACTGAGTTTGTGCCGTGCATGAGGACGTGAATTGTCCTCTGACTGAGTTTGTGCCATGCGTGAGGACGTGACTTGTCCTCTGACTGAGTTTGTGTAGTGTGTGAGGATGTGACTTGTCCTCTGACTGAGTTTGTGTCGTGCGTGAGGATGTGACTTGTCCTCTGACTGAGTCTGTGCCGTGCGTGAGGATGTGGCTTATCCTCTGACTGAGGTTGAAAGTGTTTGTTCTTTGGTTAATGAGCATGAACCTAGTGCTTGCTTTGTGCTTGATTTTGGGAGGCGTGATTACCTTGTATTTTGTTTTTGTGAGGCATGATTGCCTCGTGTTTTGTCCGTTGGGGAAAGGTTGGACTTACGATGACTGCCGATGTTCATCTGCTGGGGATGCGTGGTCTTGTACGGGTTTACAAGAATTCCCTTTTAACCTTTTGTTCGCTGGGGAAGGGGTTTGGTCTTACTTTGAAGGCCGGTGTTTGGTTTACCATTTCGTGGGCAAGGTTCGGGCTTACGATGATGTCCGGTGTTTGTTTTGTGTTTTATGTTTTGGAGGCATTTTGTGCATTAGGATGTGTGCTCGAAGGCATTTTGTAGCTTTGAATTTGTGTGTGGAGGCGTTCGCGTCTTTTGTGTTTGTTTTACCATTTAGTGGGCGATGTTCGGGCTTACGATGACGGCCAGTGTTTGTTTGGTTGGGTTAAGGACCAAACTGTATTGAACCTGCTGAAAAAGGCCTTTGGACAGCCAGGGGCAAAGATTATAAGGGCAAAATGGTAATCTCGCCAGGGGATACAAAGTGGTCTGCACGGATACCCCTTCTTTGCAAAGTGGTTCGCACGGATGAGCAAGGGAATTTGATTTTCCCAAATTCAGATCAGCTTCAGCAACGATGCATTCCTCCATTTTTCCATCTTCAGTCGAGAGAAAAAGAGAGAGAGGGAGAGAAAAAATTGATTTTTGTTCAAATTTTCCTAAGGAATTCATCTGAGTTGCTTGAATTGCTACAATAGCGAAAAGAATTAGACGAGGTCATCGCCAAAGGAGCCAAGAGGCCATCGAGAGGAGATTGGATCTCCAAAGGAATTGCTCATCCTTTGTGCCTTCGTCAAGAAATCTGGATGTGTTGTATCCGGATCCGGAGGTGCATAACTTGTGGGGGAGGACCGTAAGGGAGGTAAGAAATCAATTTTTGCTTTGATTCTTGCTTGAATTGTTGTATGCTAGAACTAGGTTTTAGTTTTTGCATATTTGGGGCTTTTGTTGTTGCCATGATCAATTTGTGAAATTGATGTTGATTTGTTGAAATTGAATGTGTAAGAATTGTGGGTATGTGGTTTTTGTGCAAAAATGTAGAGATTAGCTCTTATTTATAAAAATAAAGTGCCTCTCTTTGAAATGCATGCTTCGGTGATTTGTACCTTATGCTATTTTCGTATGTACATTGTGAAAAAATTGCCGTGTAGGGACATAATTTGTGTGAAAAATTTATGTGCAATGCGTGCCGTGTTTTGTGACGGGTTTTTTTTTTTGAAAATGTGTCGTGTAGGGACGGATCCCTCTTTTGAAAAAATTGTATAGTGTGTGCCGTGTTTTTGTGACGGGCTCTTCAAAATGTGTCGTGTAGTGCGTGCCGTATTTTTGTGATGGACTATGTGGGGAAAGTTATGTGCAATGTGTGCCGTGTTTTTTATGTTTTGCCGTGTTGGGACGGACTTTTTATGTTTTGCCGTGTTGGGACAGACTTTTATGCTTTCGTTTCTTTTTGTATATTTGCATTAAGTACTGTTATTGACGTACCTTTGCTGTGTTTACCTGCAGGATGAGGTGCCTTCGTCTGGGAAGGCAAAGAAGATGAAGTCTCGGGGGTCGCTCGAGGCCGTAGTTGAGCTGTGGCAGCACCTGCCGGAGATCTCCAGGGAGGGTAGACCGAGTCCTAAGAGGCCGGTCTTTGATTCTGGCTTGGGCGTGTTCATTGAGAACCTTGTCGGGATAGCGGAGACGCAGAAGAACAAGGGCGTCTTCTTGGCTTTGTCTGAGTATTGGTGGGACACCACGTATACCTTCCATCTTAGCTAGGGAGAGGTAACGGTGACTCCCACAGATTTTGCGGCGATTACTGGGCTTTCCTTCAAAGGAGGGCCAGTGAGATGGCGGGACAGGATGTCCGATGGGATACTGACGGAGCTGCTAGGCTTTGCGCCCCTCCCTCGTAAGGGCCTGGGTATGCTGTATAGCGATGTAGAGGCGCAGATCACGGCCAACATCGGGGCCTATCGCCGGGGCACTGGATTGGTGACGGCTGAGCAGCTGGCGCGCTCTTTTATGTGGTTTGCTCTTTCTGAGACTTTGTTCTCGAACCATGCCTCTTCCGCTCTTTTCCCTCTGCTGGAGAGTTTGGTGGACTTAGGGAAGGTTGGTGAGATCGCTTGGGGCGAGGCGGG
Organism: Adenophora triphylla var. japonica; assembly: GCA_022495995.1. Taxonomy (NCBI): domain Eukaryota; kingdom Viridiplantae; phylum Streptophyta; class Magnoliopsida; order Asterales; family Campanulaceae; genus Adenophora; species Adenophora triphylla. The sequence continues at coordinate 183,988 of JAFEMH010002192.1, forward strand.
CTTGGCCGAGCTCTACTTCTTCATGGACCGATTTAGTCGGGGCGTGGCCAGTTCTCTAGGATGCTTCAATTTTGCACTGGAGGTATGAGTTTGTTGTTGTTTGTGATTTAGCAGTTTATCATTTCTCCGTCTTCTTTTTCTTTTGTTCTGAGCACTATCTGCTTTTTGTTGCAGGTTTGGTGCTATGAGATCTTCCGATGCCAGCTGTGGGACCGAGAGGATGAGGCCATGGCGGCCTACCCTGCCATGCTGGCTGGGATCGTCCTTTGCAAAGGAGGAGGATGACCAGGGGGAAGCTCACCTTTGCATATCGGGATGTACAGGAGTTCCTTGAGAGGGATAGCCCGACGGGGCTTAAGCTGTACCCTTGGGCTCGGTATGGCGATGACGAGCTTGATGGTGGTCCCGCAGTGACACGGCAGAGGAATATTGCTGCGGGCCTCACTTGCGATGTTATGTATCTGGGGGAGAGGGTCTTCTGACAGCATGGCGCAGGCGAGCCCCCTGTGGCTCCGAGGAATCCGCCCTTCGAGATGATGCATCCTCGTGACATGGATGTGCTAGAGTACGTGAGGTACCTGGAGGGCGTGAGCGCCGAGGAGTTCATCCTGTATGGCGAGGAGTACGGGGCCTTCATCAGGCGGAAGCTGAGGATGCCACAGGTGTTGGCGATGGAGAGGCAGGATGGCCCACCACGTCCCCCAGATGTTTCGGTGCCTGGGTCGGACTTCACGTACGTCCGCGGGGATTCTTCGAGGAGGAGGGTGTTGGTGCCCATCCCAGAGCAGGCTCCTGCTGCTTATCGGGTTGATCCGGATGCTCTGGTGAGTGTGCTTATTCTTTTCCATCTTGGCATCTTTTCTGTATTTTTCTCTTTTTGTCGAGTATGATTGCTTCTCTTTAGCTGAGCATATCTTTGGTTGTTTGCTTGCGCAGGTCTCGGGGAGATCCTTTGATACGTTGACCCGCCGGTTTGTGGGGATGAGGTCCTTTGTAAAGAAGCTTGCGGGGAAGCTGTCTTGTAGGTCTTCGCGGCAGGCGGCGGCATTTGAGCCAATGCCTTCGAGGAGGTATGTGGAAACTCCTTCGTCGAGGGCTGAGCCAGGGCCACAACCGGAGGCACCGGTTCGGGGGCGGCATAGTCTTGATGCAGGGACGTCTTCGGGGGCCCAGAGGCCACAGACTCTTCATCAGTTCTTCCCTCCGCAGGATGCACAGGGAGAGGGTTCATCTGCGCATCCCTTCTATGATCCTTTCACCGGGTTCGATCCTTCGGAGTAATTTGAGTACTCGCCTCAGGAGGGGGTCCAGTATTCTGATGACGAGGGTGTGGCTGGCGAGTTTGCCGAGATGCCAGACTTCTCGTTTGCGGAGGCTGATGATGATGAGTCGGAGTAGGGCTCATTTGCTTTCCCTCTTTCCGTTGTTTTTTTTTCTTTTTTTTGTTTAGCAACAGACATTTTGTACCTGTAATAAAACACTTGTATTTGCACAACAAAGTATTTTATTTGAGATGTAATGATGTATTTGAGATTCCTGGGATTGACCTAGGAATTGTTGATAGTTTATTATTTTTTTGTGCATGTCACATGAGCTGGGAATGCATTTGTGGTTAGTGTATGGTTGCCAGAAATGGCTTTGGCCAGGCTTTTGAGCAGTTGGGGGTAGGGTCCCATCGAGAACAGTAGCTATTTTGCAGTTTGCTGAAAATGTGGGACCAGGCTGCAAAGTGGTCCACACGGGCCCTTCCAGCAAGCAAAGTGGTCCGTACAGATCCACCTTGCTTTTGAGGAGGAAATAAGAGTTTACAGAATGTCTGGACTTCTCCTACTTCCCATTTGCAGTCATTTCGAGTTTTCTTCCCCATTTTCTCTAGAAACCTCCATATTTGTCATGGATTCTTCATCCGTTCCGAGAGTTTTGCTGAGGCTTTCGAAGGAGCGGCAAGCATACTTCCTTGAGCGACTCAAAATGTGGATGAGGCACCACATGAGGCACAATAGGTGGGTGTTCGAGGTGAGATTTCGACTCCGCTTGGTTTGGTCCCTTAAGGAGTTAGTTCCTAATTGGGAATTGTTGCGGGCTATCGCGACGTTCTGGGATGTTATGAGGCACGTGTATAGCTTCTCCTACAATGAAGTGACGCCCACCTTTGAGGATTTTCAAGCTTTGATTGGAGGATCGGAGGTGGATGCCATCTCGCTTCCTGTGATTGTCAGTGTAGCCGTGAGCATGAAGCTCGCATGCTTTCTTCGAACTTCGCTGGAAGAAACGCAGGGTGTGACTTTTGATTCTGGTCACATTGATATTTCTGTGCTGCCGGAGCGGTTTATGAGCGATGACGAGAGTGACGTCTCATGGGATGCATTTGCCTTGTGCGTGATAGCAACGCTTTTCATGGTCAGCGGGTATGTGACGGCGCTTTGCTGGATGTGGTAGGGCACTGTAGAGCCGGGGAGGATATTGTTCCGTTGGTGTTGGGGGAGACCCTTCACGGCATTGATCGTCTGGCAACTGGGGATAGGTTCATGAGAGGGGAAGCCTCGCTTTGCTCACCCTGTGGTTGCGAGCGAGGCTTCAAGCCATGCCCGAGTCTCCGGCGTCTTTTAGCCCGTGGACGTTTGCTCAGCGACCCCTCGTATTGGATATGGATCAGTCTGCCTGGGAGAGATGGATGGCACAGATTGGTACACATCGAATCCTTTGGTGGGTTCCTCTATTGGGGGATTGAGACTAAGAGGGCCTTTCAGGAAGGGTCCTTTGTCGTCAGAGTTCCAGGTTTGTCTTGGTCCTCCTTCTATATTCTGTCGCTCGTTTCCCGGCAGTTCGGGATAAGACAGGAGCCTTTACTGGGCTGGGATGGCATTGCTACTGCGGAGGTGGCTTCTCTTTGTATGGAAGCTTCAGATGCTCTTTTGTACTTTCTGAGGGTATAGAAGTATTTCGCTTTCCCTCCTGTGATGCTCATTCGACGTCGGGAGAGTGTTGTGTTGACCACCGAGTACCTGGATTGGTACAAGCAGCATGTCGGGCAGTCCCAAGTGGTTTTGGGAAGCAGGCGCGAAGCAATCTGGGGCAAGGTTGCCTTCCTAGCTATGGCCTTAGGAGTGCCGAAGCCTGGTCTAACCCTCAGAATGTGACATGAGACGCTTTGTTCAACTACGAGACCAGAGTTGACCGACTGACGGAGAGAGGTCCTCTTTTGCAGACTCGTAGGGAGGAGATCCGGGCCAAGGCACGAACGAATGAAGCTCTGCGAGCTGCTATATTGTTTGACTCTATAGGGAGGACCCCTAGTCTCGGAATGAGAGAGACAGAGTTGGCTCGCGTGGAGCGAAAGAAGACTTGCCGGGGATGAGGGAAGAAAGGGAAGAATGGAGAGGGGACAAGCGCAGATGGCACAGAATGACCTCCTAAGTATCCATTCATTGCATTGCAGACACATTATTTGTTAAATGTATTAAGCTGTCTTTTAGCATGTTGTGAACTTGAGAGTAGATCGTGCTTAAACTCATCAAGAAATGTTGTAATTGTTAATGATTTGTGATTTACTTTTAAAGCTTTGTCGAGATGCAAGATCTCTTGTTCACCTTTTGTTTCTTTTGTGAGCCTTGGCGGCGTCCAGCTTTGGACCTTTCTGTTGTATCTGTGGACTGAAGCAGTCTGGGCCTTGACGGCATCCCTTTTTTTATTTGGGTTTCGTGTTTGGATGGGAAGGTCGAATGGTCCCTTGACAAGTCATTTTTTACGGTCTTTTCCGTGACTTCCTTGCCTCTTATTTGTCGGCGCTGGGTCCTTGACCTCTTTTTTTTGTAGTTTCTGCTTGAGCTCTTTTTTTTTTTGAAAGCTTCTGCTTGAGCTCTTTTTTTTTTGTTTGAAAGCTTCTGCTTGAGCACTTTTTTTTAAAGCTTCTGCTTGAGCTCTTTTTTTTGAAGCGCGTGAGGGCAAAGGCAAGCCCCTAGCTTGGAGTTGACATGGGTCAGTCTTTTGATGCTGAGTGACCTTTTGATGTCCTTTGGTGTTACCGCCGTCGTTTGACTTGGTCAAGGTGATGGTGGGGGTATGTTTTGGAAAGTGTATAGTTTGGTGGAGGTCTTGGTTGACATTCAAACTTTTTGTTTTTTGTGTGTTTTTAGATCAGACCAATTAAGGTTGCCTACGTTCCCCCTGACTAGAGGGCTCAGGTCTGCGTAGTTCGACACTACAAGGAGTGCCAAGAGATGCACACTTGATCTTCTTTAGGCAAAGTATCTGTGAAGTTTGCTGCCGTTGACTGGATTCATGAAGGGATTGCCGTCTAGGTCTGTCCATTCTAAATTGGTAGGCTCAGATGTGCTCCATGGCCTTTAGTCAGTGCTCGTCTAGCAGAGCCATTTCGTTGTGTCGGCTTCGAAGCCATTCGACTTCGTTGATCTCATTTTCCAGCAGCACTCGGAGTGAGGAAATTTCCAATTCAACGGGCAGTACTGCTTCCATCCCATATGTCAGGGCGAATGGAGTTTCTCCAGTGGCTATTCTGACTGATGTTCGGTAGCCCCAAAGTACAAGGTGCAGCTTCTCAGGCCAATCTCATCCTCGTGTGGTCATTTTTCAGATGATTCTTTCGAGGTCTTGTTTGCTGCTTCTACTGTGCCGTTTGTTTGCGGCCTGTAGGGGGAAGACTTGTAGCGTGTGATCTTGAATTCAGCCAGCAGTCTGTCGCATTCTCCTTCGAAGTGGGACCCATTGTCTGATATGACCTCGTCCGGGATGCCGTATCGTCATATGATGTTTTCCTTGAGGAAATGTGCGACTTTCTTGGAAGTGATACTTTGTAGGACTTGGCTTCAACCCATTTTGTGAAGTAGTCGATGGCTACCAAGACGAATTCGTGGCCGTTGCTGCCTGGCGGAGCAATTTTCCCGATAACGTCAATTCCCCACGTGGCGAAGGGCCAGGGAGTAGTCATGCAGTAGAGATCGTGAGGAGGTAGATGATTGAGGTTGGAGAACCGTTGGCACTTGTCGCAGCTTCGGACAAAGTGATTGCAGTCTGCCTCTATGGAGATCCAGTAGCAGCCCATTCGAAGAATGATTTGCATCAGGGCTCTGGTGTTCATGTGGGGGCCGCAAGCCCCATTGTGGACTTCGTTCATGAGCTCGTTTGCTTTTTCTTGGCTGATGCAGCGTAGGAGCGGTCCTTGGTAGCTCTTTTTGTATAGCAAGTCTCCAAGAATGACAAAGTGAGAGGTGAGGCATTGCAGGGCCATGATGCTCTTGGCTTTGACTCCTTCTTTGCGTTAGCCTTCCTCGTTCATGAAGGCGGTTTCCCCGTTCTTGAGGTATTGGAAGATCTGATTGTACCATGGCTCATTGATGGGCTCGGGCTCTGGTTCGATCTCGCAGGAGTAGGCGGGAATTTCCTTTCATCCGACTTTGAAGGGCTTGATTGCCTTTCCCTCGGGGATTTCCACAAGTGAAGCCAGGGTGGCTAGGACGTCTGCGAACCAGTTCCGGTCTCTTGGTAAGTAGTGGAAGGTGACCTCTTCGAATTGCGTGATGAGGTCTTCCATACAGGTGTGGTATTTTTGCAAGCCTGGGTCTATTGTTTTCCACTTGTTGGAAACTTGATTGATGATCAAGGCTGAGTCCCCGTAGACCTCGAGTTTCTGGACATTCCTTTTGAGTGCGGCCTCTAATCCGGCAACGCAGGCTTCATATTCGGCGGCATCGTTGGTTACCTCGAAATTCAACTTTATGGCGATTGGGGTATCCTCGTCCTTTGGGCCGACCAAGAGCATACCAATGCCATTTCCCCTTTTGTTGGCTGCTCCGTCAAAGAACAGTTGACATTGGTTCTCGCCTTCAAGTATGAAGATTCCTTCATCTGGAAATTGTGGCTCGGGACCTTAGGCCTCGTTGGTTGGGAAGTCAGCCAGTTATTCGGCCATTACCCGTCCCTTGATTGACTTCTGGTTCACGTACTTGATGTCAAACTCCGCTAGGAAGAAAGACCATTTGGCGAGCCTCATTTACAGAGATGGTTTGTCGAAGAGGGTATTTGACTGGGTCCATTTTGGAGACCAAGTGCACTCTGTGCGACTGCATGTAGTGTCGTAACTTTCCAACAACCCATACTAGAGCTGTGCAGGTTTTCTTGAGGGATGAGTAGTTGAGCTCGCTGCCTTGGAACTTTTGACTGACAAAGTAGATGGCGTTCTTGACTCGTGAGTCTTTCTTTTCTTGCAGAGCATGGCTCCGACCGTGGTGTCGGTCATAGTTAGGTATAGCAAAAGTGGCTTCTCCTCGTGTGGAGGACAGAGGATCAGAGGGCTCACAAGGTACACCTTTATTTTTTCAAAGGCATCTTGGCATTCCGAGTTCCATTCGATGTCCGCATTTTTCTTCATTAGTCTGAAGATTGGCTCGCACATGGAGGTCAACTGATTGACGAAGCGACTGATGTACTGCAGGCAGCCCATGAAGCTTTTTACCTCTGTTTGGGTTTGCGGTGGTCTCATTTCGATTATAGCCTTGATCTTTTGAGGATCAACTTTGATGCCTCGCTTGGTGACCATGTATCCTAAGACCTTGCCTCGGATGACTCCAAATGTGCATTTAGTCGGGTTTAACCTCATTGAGTGTTTTCGGAGTCGATTGAAGAACTTTCTCAGGTCAGTGAGGTGTTGTCCATCTGATCCCTTTGATTGGATGATCATGTCATCGACGTACACTTCGATCTCTTTATGGATCATGTCATGGAAGAGGGTGGTCGCTGCCCGTTGGTAGGTAGCCCCAGCGTTCTTTAGTCCGAACGGCGTCACTGCATAGCAGTAGGTTCCCCAGGGGGTTGTGAAGGCTATTTTTTCTTGATCTTCTTCGGCCATCTTGATTTGATTGTAGCCGGCGAACCCATCCACGAAGGACTTAACCTCATACTTTGCCTTAGTGTCTACCAACATGTTGATGTTTGGTAGTAGAAAGTCGTCCTTGAGACTTGCTTTATTGAGATCTCGGAAGTCCACACAGCAACGTACTTTTCTGTTGGCCTTGGTGACCGTGACTATGTTGGAGAGCCATGTCGGGTATTCGATCACCCTTATGAAGCTGACGCGGAGCATCTTTTCGATCTCTTCCTTGACTTGTAAAGACCATTCTGGCTTGATTCGGCGTAGCTTTTGCTTGATAGGTTTAGCCTCTGGATTCAAGGGAATCAGATGTTCCACTATGGCTGGATCTAAGCCAGGCATGTCTTGGTAAGACCAAGCGAACACGTCCACATATTCTTTGAGCAGGGCAGTCAATGCGTTTTGCTCAGCGCCGGTGAAGAAACTTCCGATTTGTGTCTCTTTTGGCTCTTCAGCAGTTCCCAAATTCACTTTGGTTAAAACCTCCTCGGCAGCTTAGGCTCGGTTTTTCTCTCCTTTGGAAACATGCTTAAGGATGTGTTTAATGTATTGTTCATTTATTATCAAGTGAATCATTATTAACTATTTGTTTGTAGTTAATTTATCAATTGTTAAAGATGCAATGAGAGGATACTCGGAAAGGTCGAAACTTTCATTAAGAGCATATGGGAATACATTATTGGCAATGAGTTCGTAATCTTCAGGCGTAAGGCCATCAGATGACTCGAGAGACTCAAATTCAAAGACAATGGACTCCGAATGGGTTTTGACTCTGGACTCTAGGACGCGAGGGGTTAGACCAAGTTGTTCGATCATGTCCTTCTTGCTGGCGGCAGGTCCGGAGAAGGTGGCCCAGTTTTTGAGTGGCAATGTTGATGAGCTTGAAAGGGGGCGAGGGTCGAAAGGCTTCGCGCTGCTGTTCCCAATCATGGCTATTATGAAGTTATCAGAAACAAAATCGATTAGGTTTGGCACCTCAATTTCTTCACTGAAGAGTTGGTGGAGCAATGGCTCGTTCCAGGCATCGTCTGCGGAGTCTTCCGCTCTTGTCTTGGGCATTGCTAGTTCGAATGCAGACTCGTCTCGCTTGTTTGTGATTGGGATGTTGACAGAGTGTTTTTTGAGTTCTTTCGCCAAAGAGGGGGTTTTCCCAAACCAGAATTCATTGTGAATAGTGGTGGTAGTGGGTCCCGGTAGAGTTGGTGCGTCGAGAAATGCTCTTCTGACTGGGTTTGGCTCGAGGCCTCTGAATCTTGCCAGGTTTTGTTGGAGCTCGTCCATTGCTGTCGGCCAGTTTTGTTTGGCGTTGATCAGCTCTGTCCCCTTTTCTGTGTCTTCATTCAAACTGCCGGCTTTCTTTGTGAAGTACCGGGCCATGTCAAAGCTGTAAGGGCGGAGGTGCGAGCCTCTTTTGTTAGTAATGAAGCATTTCCGTGCAGCTTTTCTGTTTTCCGCAGCGTCTTTAGCAGTGAGAATGTATCCTAGGCCATGGAGGGTATTTTGTTCCTTGACCTCGATGATTTATTGGGTACCTTGATGGGGTTTTCCCAAACCAAGCCCCGGGATGTAGTTCATGAGCTTCATCATCTTCATGGTAGGAGGGATCCGGTCCCAAGTCAGGGGCAGGTCTATGTGGCACACCTGGGCTTTTGGGCTTTCGACTGTGAACCCTGTCAGCATCATGCCGTCGTTGTCGTGTTTGATCTCCAGAACTGGGACGTCGTTTGTGTCAGTCCCCTCAGTGGTTATGCTATCGCCATAGATGATGGTGAGATCCGTTCCTTGGACAAACTTTACGCACTGGTGTAGGGTGGATGCCACCTCATTGATCTGGTGTAGCCAAGGTCGTCTTAAGATGGCAGTGAATGTGATCGGGATGTCGATGACTTAGAAGTCGGTCGGGATCATCTACTTTTCGAACCACAGGTTCAGAGCGGCTATTCCCAAGATGGAACGAGACATCGAGTCGTATGCTTTGATCGTCTGAGTTGAGGGCTTCAGATCAGTTGGTCCGAGGGAGGCGGTGCTCATCAGGTTGAACTATTATGTAGAGAGGCTCATTGAGGTCAGCCCCAAATTTTGGGAGGTCGAGCTCCGTGAAAGTGATGATGTTCCTGTAATGAACGTTGTCGATCATCTGAACCGCTTCATCTGGCGTCACAGTGATAGGTACCATGGTCTGGGCCAGGCTTTCCTCCAGCTTGAGTTTGTGCGGGTAAGAGGAAGTGAGTAAGGACCAGAGGGAGATGTTAGCCTGAGTACGCTTGAGCTGAGTTAAGATAGGATCTTCAGCCTTTGGGTCAAGAGTTTGGCTTCTTTGGCATAGGGACCCTTTTCGGTTCGAGGCTCAGGCATGGCCGGCCTTTTGTCTGTCATTGGAAGATTTACCGGGATTTGACCGGAACGCGTCAGTATGTTTACCTCTGGCTTTGCTGCTTTGCTTGTCTCTCCTATTTCTGTCATGGGAGGGCCTTGGTTGGCGTAGGGCCAAGCTTCGCATTTCAGTTCGTTCACCGTTATTGCTTTTGTTGAAGCGTCAACAGTGGCTTTGATGTCTTCCTAAGACAGGGGTTGGGGTATCTGGACCCTTGGTTCGTTGGTGGCGGTGCGGAGCTCATCCCAGCTAATCATGGAGCAGAAGTTGCCGTGGTCTTGCGTAGAGCTAGGCTGAGGAGATTTGCTGGAGTAGATGACGTAGTAGTCGAACTTTCCTGATGGTTCTCCAAGGGTTCCGACTGTGGGATCACCGGCTTCATATCTCTTCTTCAGTTTTCGTTGAGAGGAGGGTTTCTTCCTTCTTGGAGGACGATCCTCGTTTATTTCATCTTGGAATTCCATTTCCAAACAAGTGATTCAATCGCAGACGTCCCACCAGATGTGTTCATCATTTTGTGGTGGTATCGGACCTCGGGATGTTGACCGGGCACGTCTTCCCACGGGGGTCTTGTGGTTTTACGTCGTAGCTTCAGGGTTCGTACAAGGGTAAGAGATTGAATTCCGGGAGACAATGAGAGACGTTAGGAGCTGCGGGAGCGGGTATGTCTTTCGGAGCCCAGGTGGTTGGCGGGTGGCTAATGTTCTGAAATGGTGCATGGCACTTTCGATCTAGGCTTGTTGCTCGCCTTGGCGTTTTTCGAGAGCTATGACAGCTTGCCAAACCTCCTCCATTGTCGGGAAGTTTCTCAGGGGTAAGGTCTCGTTTTCCTCATTGTTGTCTGCCGATCTAACCATGGGGAGTTGATGGACTGCCCTGGTGGCTGTACTGGGAAGGATGTTGGACCTTGCAACTTTGACATGGTAGAATAGTTCCCGGGTACTCTCAACCACTCTCGGTTCGCTAGAGAGGGTGACGGGTAAGTTTTAGACACGGGAAGGCCTTTTTGGATAAAAGGGGGGAAGCTCATGTGACATGCAGTTTCCGTTATTTATTTATGATTTTTTTGTTGTTTTAATTTACTTAAAACGTGTTTTCTCAGAGTCCTAGGTAGGTTGGAAAAGATTGCTCTTCTTTTTCGCAACTATGCTAGATCCTGGATCAGTGGAGACCATCTGTGTGGCTATAAGCCCTTCGTTTTGCACCTGTATTTCGACATCCCGGGGTGGACAGCCCCGGGCAAGGGTCCTATAGGGCAAGCGATTTCCACCGGCCTAAAAGAAAAATCGAACCTAAGGATCGAGCCCGTCATGTTCGTTTTAATGCGTTAGCCATGTGAATAGTGAGTCGAGCCGGCACCTGAGTCACGATTTGGTCGAGAGTTCGGCATGACCTCTCTTTACCTTGCTTGCGCAAGGGATCTGTGACGTTAGGCGTTGACTAGGTCATATTGTCATGGCTGACGTATCAAAGGCTTGATGACATGGTGTCATGTAGGCATGGATGTATATCCGGGATGGAACATCGTCTGGGTGTAGCTTCGGAAATCAAGATCGGGTCTAGATTTTAGCATGACCTTTCATCGCTTTGCTTGCGCAAGGGATCTTGAGTTCCGAGCTTTAACCCAAAAAATGGCCGGCATGGGTATGTATCCAAGCTGTATGACACGGACTGGGTAAAAACCATTCGAGTCTGGACAGAGTGTGATGCAAGCGTGCAGGGTTGACACTGGCTAGGATGGGATGTTTGGAATGATCCCATGCGCATCCAAGAGGTCTAGGAAGACCAAACGGACTTCAACTGAGACCACCACGGGTTGAGGGTTGTAGTGTGCAGTGTACCGAGGCAGCAGTGCGAGTAGTGTGTGGTCACTAAAATTCTTTTTCTGAGTAAAACAGAAGTTTTTTTGAAGAATTTTAAATGTATGTACACAGATGTATATTGATGCATTTTTTGTATTTTAATTTTTTTTTTGTAAAATAAAAAGTAAAGCAATGCACATACACACAACAGTTAAAGAAAGGGGTAAAATGAAAGTTTGACCCTCATCATCGTTTTAAAAATCTTTTATTTTTTGTTTAAAAGTTTTTAAAACAAAATAATCCCCAGCGGAGTCGCCAACTAAAATTACCCGGATCGGTGAGGCGCGCGGGCGCCCCGACATCTGACATCGATCAGTCGGGACCGTGTGTTCGCTACATTTTTTTCGCTTGTAGAGTCGCCATGCCGTTTTGATTTAGCCCAAAACATTGAGAAAAGGCCCAATTTAAAAAACTGTTGTTATGTGATGAGATTTTTGAGTTCGGAGGTCAGGTTATGCCTCGGGAAGAGAATGTTAGAGCTCACCCGAGTCGCCTCGTAAAAACGAGTCTTTCGGTACCCCTTCTTTCTTTAAAAGTTGTGTGTGTGTGTGCTTTTAAAAATGCATGCTGTATATAATGTCTACATTGTACACAACATATTGATATGTATTGAAATAGTGTAGGAAGAATGCCTTACCAATGTTGGTTCGTGTCTGTCTTCCGCTGGGGAATAGTGTTTGAGTGTTGAATAGTGTTCCGGGACGGACCGGGATGGCGTCGGGATGTGCCGGTTGTTTGTGGACAGAGCTTTCGTCGTGCCTCGGGATTTTCAGGTGTTTACTCGAGCAGAGTTTTGGCGTGCGTCAGGATCGTTGGTTGCGTTCGGGCAGAGTTTCGGAGTGCGTCGGGATCATCGGTTGAGCTCAGAAAGGGCCGAGACACCTCGAGATGGACCAGAATGCCTCGGGATGGATTGGCAGGGCTTCGGAATGCCTCAGGAGTGCCTCGGGGCAGCTCGGGAGCTTCTCGAGAGCGCTCGACAGTGCTCGGTAGAGCTTCGGAGTACCACGAGGGGCCTCAGAATGCTCTAGAGGGAACCGAAAGGGACCGGGATTGCCCCAAAGGGTCTTAGAGAGGAAGCCTGAAGGCTGGGGAGAGAGGAAAAGAGGATTGTGTGTAAAATGAGAGGAGGAGACCTCTATTTATAGGGTCCAGAATCTGGCAAGGTTTGTCGCACGACACTGACAACCATTACCAGTTTTTTGGTTTTCCTGGATTTAAGGGAATATTGTGGACTTTAAGGAGATTTTGTAATTATGATGTCTGGATGCAAAGTGGTCCGCACGGACACCCTTTGGTTTTCCAAATTTTCCAAAATTCCCAAAAAGTCCTTTTGCACTTTTTAATCCCAGAATGGCCCACCCCTTGGTTTGGTTGGTGGTTTTTGGGGTTTTTGAAGGCTACGGGTGTTTGAGACTACGTTTGTGTGAGTCTGCGGTGTTTCCCGTGCGTCGGAAAGGAGTGATCCAGATTGGGGTACTTACAATTCGAGATAACGAGGGAAGGACAGAATTGTCCACTGGCAGCCTTGTCCCGCGCGGAACGTGCGTGTCTCGCGCGATACTAAGCTTCTGCAGACGTGCAGAAGCCAGTTTCCTCATCGATTTCAACCTCTTTCTTGATAAAACCTTATCAATCCGGTCATCCAATAGAATTTGGGTTCTGGAACCTTCCCAGGGGGTTTTACCTCTCCACCTTCACATCTCCAACACCTATAAACCACCCTAAAATCACCTAAAAGTTTGTTTATCAAACTTGTTGATAAACCAACATCAAAGCCCGAATCAAGGACCGAGGCGAAGCTCTGTCCACATCAAGGTTCGACTCTAAACTTGAGTCGAAGCTCTGTCCAAATCTCTTCACAAGGTAATCTTCCTTTCCCTTTCTAATTGATTGTTAGAGTGGTATAATACATCAAACCTAGGATCGGCCTAGAGCCTCCCCAAATCATGGGGATGGTCTCAAAGCAATCGATCCTATATTCCGTTTAACCTCGTTAAATGGATTCTTTTACTTATTTAATTAAATGTCCTTTTTTTTGAAAACCTCTCTTTTTAGCAAGACCGATCTCCGGATTGGGTGGAATGGGTGCTCCTTGACCATTCCATAACCTAAGCCCCGAACCCAAAATCTCTTTTCAAATGGTTTTCTATATTTCCAAACAAATAATATAGGTGGTGACTCAAAAAGATGTTAAATAAAAAATTCACGCATCGCTACAGTGATCTATCACAGGCCGCAAGATTGAGGAGGAGAGAGTTCGTGAGGACCAATCAAAAGTATGACTTCGCGGTGCCTACTTTTCAGTTTTATACCGATAAAAGGGATCACAAATCCATGAAACCTCAAGCTATAGGGGTAAGCACTCTTGCTTTGCTTGATTTCATTGATTTTGGTCAATTTTTGACTGATTAGGGCTAAATTCGAAATTTGGGAATTTTTGGATTTTCTTTGTGATTTTGTTGATGATTTTATGGATTTGACGATTGACCTACGATGCTAGATACATAGGTAATCATGCATGTGCAATTCATTTGAAGAAATATGAGAATGACTCATTTTTTGAAAATAAAGTGAGAAAAATAAAGCCAAAAATGGAACGGAGTTCTTACATGTGCTTGAACTAGGTCAGCTCCTGATCATGGATGTGAAAATGAGATTTTGGACAATGAAAATGATTCATACATGCCAGTTTGAAAGATAAAATTTATATGCAAAGAATTTTGTGAAAACTGGGATTTTTTTGTGTTTGGGAGAGCATGTGCTCGGGGTGACGTGTTTCAAATGATGAAAGACAGTTGTTCTAGGCAAATGATGCTAGAAAATTTCTTATGAATGCTTTTTTTTGGCAATGTGTGCACTATTTTGTGAATATATGCATGTTTCTGAGATAAGTTGAAGGACCGACGTACCTTTGCTGTGCTTACCTGCAAGAGAGCAAATCACGGGGACCCGCTGAGATAGCGGTGAAATTGTGGGAGAGGATGCCTAACTTCGAGAAGGATGGCCACAACCCTAGCCAGCTAGTGGGGGCTACGGGTCTCCATTCCTTTGTTAAGGCTATCGGCAGAGGCATTCATGTGACGACCAAGAGCAAGGGATTGGTCCTAGCTCTTTCTGAGTTCTGGTGGGATACCACTCATAGCTTTCACCTGGGCTAGGGAGAGGCTACAGTGACTCCTGCCGACTTCACGGCTATTACAGGCTTGCGGTTCACTGATCGGCCTGTGACTTGGAGGGACCACATTTCTGACGCGGAGTTCAGGGACTATGTGGGGTTTGACCTTCGTCTGAAGGGGCTAGGGATGGAGACTCGTTTCGTGGAGATTCAGGTTCTTAGGTGCATGGAGGGCTTTACAGCCAATGACGTGACTGCTCACCAGCTCGCGAGGGATTTCTTGTGGTTGACTTTATCTGTCACCATCTTTGCTAATTCTGGGACGTTGGTGATGATTTATTTGTTGGACTCTTTGGATGATCTGGCTACTGTTTGGGAGGTCTTTTGGGGTGAGGCTGGATTGGCGGAGCTTTACTTTTCTTTAGATTTGTACAGCCGAAACAAGGCTGCTTCTATGGATTGCTTCTCCTTCGCTTTGGAGGTATTCTCATTCTTCTTTTCTGTTCTTTCCCTTTCTGTACCTTCAAATTTCATGAGAGAAAATAACCTTTATGTTCTGACATGCAGGTTTAGTTCTGCGAGGTGATTGGGTTCTTTCCGTGGAACCATTAGAGTGATCCCGCTACCTTCCCGGCTATGGTACGCTGGAGTGGTGAGGCTCGGGACAAGTTTAATGGGAAGACCCGGATCACATTTGACTACAAAATGGTGAGGCCTGTTATCAATAGGGATAGCTGTGAGGGGGTGAGCTTCTACCCTTGGGGGAGATTGTCACGACCCTAATCCTAGGTTCTATTTTGATTCATGCTTAATCGTAATTATGGAGTGCATTGCATTCATTTATATGTTTTGCATTTTTTTGTGACAATTATGTGGTAGTTTAACATTTTTCGTAATTTATATGATATTTTAAATATATTAATAAAATAAATATAATTATTTAATGTCTTATTGAATATATTAGGATTTGTATAATTAAAATGATAATAACTGAAAATTTAATTATATCTTATAAAACAATTGAGGTGCTAAAGAGTAAGAATTATAACTTAAGAATTATAATGTTAGCAAATGAAATAGGAGGAGCCTAGGTGGAAAATCATTCCATGTTTATCCTTGTGTTCTTGGTTTAATGAGGATTGTGATATCATTTTGATATGCTATATTGGTATGGTTCCCTACTTTGGAATCATCCATTGGTTGTTTAAGCAAGTAGTGATTACTGTGCTTATATTTGAAAGTCCAGCTGGTACTTGTTTGTTGGGCAGTGTTATGGGATTATAATAGCACCTGAGCCGAGTTCGTTATAATCCATACACTAGTTCCCTGTTTTCCCAGCCATTGGCCATGATTTGGGTAGTGGGCTAGCTCAAGGGTAGTCTAGTCGCACATTTGGGTATGACTTTGTGTCATAGTCCCTATTTGTTGATATTGTGATTGGGTTTCGGAATCGCTTCTTCAGCTACTGTTGCTGCTCGGATCGTGATATCCTTTTGAGGATGAAATCTTGGCTCAGTATCCTTCTAAGTGTTACATTATTGCATTTATATGTTATATGCATATATATTTTTCTTTGTGTTGATAATAATGTGATATATATATATGCTGATTTGTTGTTATATACTTTCCTAATGTGATTGCATATCATATTGTTGCATATATAATAACTTGTTGAGATTTTTCTCACCCCGTCCTTTTATTGCTTTCTTAGATAGAGCCGAGACAGGGGATAGATCACGTTGAGTACCGAGAGGGCGCCTAGTGGGGATTGTTTTGAGAAAGGTATTTTGTAAGGTTACATTATGTAAATGTATAACCTTGGGGTAGTATTCCTAGACTTGATGTATGTTATGAAGTTTGAACTTTTAAAGGTTTGTAAATATTTTATATTTTGGGAACCTATGTTCCTTGGTTTGTAAATAAGTTTGTGTGTGGTTTGTTAAGGGTGTAAATGGTTTGAAAGTGGTGTGAGTTGGTTTTTGAAGTACAAGTAAATGGTTTTACCTTTAGTTGAAATTTTTATAAAAGTTCTTTACGTTAAACATGTTTTTGAAATTGACAACCTTTAGAAAGGACATTTCGAAAGTTTTTTTTTAAAGGCATCTTCAGAGCGTGTCCCGATGAGGGGCTAAGTAGGACCTTGGTTCGGGGCGCGTTAGAAATATCCAGAGGCTCTGATGGGAGATGCCATGGTCATGACTCGACAGAGGAGGTGGTTGACAGGCTTGACCTGTGATATCATCTACTTGGGGGACAAGTTTTCCAGGAAGCATGGTCACGTCCCTCCTTTGGGCGCTATTACTCCCCACGGTCCTCCTCCTTTCATTCTGCAGCCCAAGGTTTGGTCAGAGGATGAGAGGGACAGGTATAGGGTCGGTTTAGCAGCGAAGGACTACTTTGATCTCCCCACTCCGTACGCCACCTTTGTGGAGGAGAGTTTAAGGATGCCATAGAGGTTGGTGAAGATAGCGGCTGCTCAGGGGTACGGGGAGGCAGAGCCAACCGATCCACCTGTTCCTCCGGCTCACCTATCTTATGTGGTGAATGGGGTGCCAAGGAGGCTGATGGTGCCTGTTCCAGACACGAGAGATGCCGAGTTCACTTTGCCGATTGACAGCACTGTGAATAAACTCTGGATCCCTTTTTACTTTTTAGGCTATTTCTGCAATTCTGGATCTTTTCCTGGGATCTTTTTGAGCTTTTCTCTTTCTCGCAGGTCCCTGCTCGCACTTATGACACCTTGGTACGACAGAACAGGGGCTGGAAGTAGCTAGCTCGGTCTCTCTTGAGGAAGCTGGCTTGCGTGTCGAGGGCTGCGGAAAATGCACAGGAGTCTGAGCGCAAGAGGAGGCATATCGGGAGTACGACTTCTACATCATCGGCCTCAGAATACTACTCGTCTTCGACCAGCGGCGTGCCTCGGGGGCAAGGACCTAACACTGACATCCTGGAGCAGCTGGCGGAGTATGAGCATGTGCCCGTCAACTTGTCCGCCGTGAGCGATGATGAGGACTTGCTGAGGGACCCCGAACTCTACGAACTGAGCAGCGACGAGGAGTCGGAGGCTTAAGGTCTTTTCTGTTCGCACATTAGAGAGAGAAAGAGAGAAAACAAGAAACAAATGATGCATGACCAACAATTTGTGTTTATATTTTTTTATTTGGGGGCCAATTGTGGCAAAAACACATGTAATGATTTTTTTCTCTTATCTTATTGTTATTTTGCTATATTACTTGAGCCTCGGGGCGGTTTTTTGCATGGAAATGGGGCAAAAATAGGGCCGAAATGTGTTATGATCGTGTATGAATGGTGTTTGGGAATGATTTCGTGCAGGTTTTATTGAGAAAGTGGGGTGAAAATCCCACTTGGGCAGCAGCTTTGGCTGCTGCATATTTTTTTTTCTGCAGCAGCGGATGAAGCCGCCCGGCTAGGCCTTGAGAAAATGAGGCCGCACGGCTGGGTCTTCTGTCTGGACTGATTTTCTGCAAACTAAACCAAGGAAGGGTCTTTTCATTTCATTTCCAACTTTGGCCTATCCCAACTGATTTCAAAGTAGATTTTTAGCCAAAAATAGGTGAGTCCAATCATTGCCATGGAGAAACCGGTCCGATGGCAAAAGGGGAAAAGGATCATTTTCTTTCCAACCTTCAGTCTTGGATGAGGTATAACTTTCAATCTCACAAGGGGATTTTTGACAACACCTTCAAAATCAAATCTTTATGGCATTTGAAGGATCTTCCACCCATTGGGACCTTTTGAGAGCAGCAACAAGATTTTGGGACGTCCGGAGACACGTTTACTCCTTTTTCTACAGTTGTGATGATGCCTGATTTTCCTTTTTGCTGAAAATCATTTCGGATTCGCCACGCCGTTTTTAGTTTAAGGGCCAAAACTTTGAAAAATACCAGAAAATGAGTTTGGAGGTCACGTTACGCTCCGGGAAGGACGTTTTGACATGCACCCGAAATGCCTCGTATGATGAGTCTTCCTCACTTGAAACTTTTGTGTGTGTGTGTTTAAAAAGGACTTTTCTGAAAATAAATGAATAATAGGGACTAAAGTAAAAAAAAAAACAGTTGGAAAACAGTGATTAAAACAGAACATAACTATAAATTGAGAAACTGTTTGCAGGTGACAATGTCATTCGCGTGGACAAGACTGTAGTGCAGTCTTATCCGCGCGGATAGCCCTGCAGCTCAATATTTTTTACAGTTTCCAGTTTAGTCACTGTAATTTCCAGAAAGTCAACTGGATTTACAGAACTTAACTGGAATTGTAACTGAAAGCAGAAAATGAAGGAATTGAATGGATTTTTTGTGGCATCCATGTTTTGCCCTCTCTTTCCCTAGACTTTGGTTAGTGGTCATAATTGATGAATCCACTTAACCAAGCCATCCAGGGGGTATGATAAGAATTTGAAAACACTTCATTTTGCTAGAAGGAAAGGGGATTTTGACATAAAAAGTAAGTTGACAAGAGAGTTAGGTCAAGATGTATCAACTTTAGAGAAAGATCTCGAAGGTGGTCATAAGATGACCATCCTTGAGATCTATACTCAAGTGTATCTCCTACATCTTGTGTGACCTATTTTGTAAGTCTAGGTGATTTTCATCCAAGGAAAGTGTTCTAAGGTGAGCATCTTAGACATGGGGAGGGGGATTTGCAAGGAAGTAAAGATTGTGGACCCTTTGAAGTGGTCATCTATGGAGATGGGCTCCAAGATGACCATACTCTAGGTCAAGAAAGTAAGTAAGAACTAGTCATGTAAAGAGACATGGAAGTAAAAAATATGGACCATTTAGAAGTGGTCACATATGGAGATTGACTCCAAAATGACCATCTTCTAGGTCAAGCAAGCAAGTACCAAGTAATGTAAGAGGGGAGTGGGGAATGACATAAAAATAAAGGAAGATGTGGATCACCTTATAAGATCATCCATGGAAATGGATTTTATGGAGATCCTCTTGGATCCTTGGGACAAGAGGGGAAGGGGTGTTCAAACAACAAGTAGTAGCAATCAATTTACATCATTTATGTATGAAAATGTATGTATGAGTGAGTTTTGAGTAAGGAAGAACAAGGGTATTACCAATGTTTCTTGAACATGTGTGTAGGGTTTGAAGGTTTCAAAGGCTTAGGAGTGGTTTGGGATGGATTTGATGTTGGATTTGGTGTTTGATTTTGAATTGTGAAGGTGTGAATGTCTATTTGAGAATGAATTTTGACAGCATAACAATAGGTTTCGTATTTTTTGGGTTTTTTCTGTGTTGTTAAACTGAGGGAGAAAGGCTGTATTTATAGGTTGTCTGGATGACAATCTTATCCGCGTGGACAAGATTGTAGGTACAATCTCGTCCACGCGGATGACCCCAGCAACGTGCCTGATACTGTGCAGAAAGCAGTTTTGGCATTTTGCAAATGATCAATTATTCTTTTTTCTTGGAAATGACAGGTTTCCAGCGAGCTACTTGTCCATTTTTTTATTCCTAAGAGGTCCTTCCTCATTCAAATTGTCAAAATAATGTCCAAAATGCCCCTAAATTATCATAAATAATTAATTCGGGCTGACGGAATATTAACGACCCAGATTGGGGTACTTACAGTAGCCCCTCGGCGACGGTACTTCCAGGGGAAGTGGGGTCGTCGACAGAGTGAGGATCCCAATCTGGCAAAATTTTACCTAGATTGGTGTGGAGGCGACCGAAGTGGTCGGATGGCTGGACCCTTAACGAAAAGATTCCTACGTATCCCAAGTGGGAATCAAGCCGGTCGTAGTTCAGGTGTTGCGGGGGAAAGGAGCAGTCAAACGAATGACCTCCAACCGCATTTTCGTTGTCGAAGGTAGATTCGACTAACGAAGGCATTGCCGAAGGAAGACTCGGCCTAGCAGAAGCGTTGCCGAGACAGACTCGACTTAGCAGAAGCGTTGCCGAAGACTGACTCGACTTAGTGGAGGCATTGCCGAAGACTGACTCAGCTTAGCAAAAGCGTTGCTGAAGACAGACTCGACTTAGCGGAGGTGTTGCCGAAGACTGACTCAACTTAGCAGAGGCATTGCCGAAGACTGACTCGACTTAGCGGAGGCATTGCCGAAGATTGACTAACCTTAGCGGAGGCATTGCCGAAGACTGACTCGACTTAGCGGAAGCGTTGCCGAAGACTGACTCGACTTAGCGGAGGCATTGCCGAAGACAGACCCGACTTAGCGGAGGCGTCTATACCTAAATTGAGACTTAGTTCAGGATTATGAACCTAAATTGGGACTTAGTTTAGGAGTATGAACCTAAGTCGAGCTTCGGTTCAGGGGTATGAACCTAAGTTGAGGCTTTGTACCTGAGGGAGTCTATTTGAAGGTGTTCTCGCTGGGGAAGATTCGGGCTTACGATAATTGTCGGGGCTTATTCGCTGGGGGTACGGGCTTACAATGATGGCCGGGGTTGAAAACAAGGAAGGCAATGGACTTCCGTTAAGTTTTCGTTGAAGGACGGGCTTACGATGACGTCCGAGATTGAAAATGAGAAAGGGAATGGACTTTCGTTAGGTTTTCGTTAAAGGACGAGCTTACGATGATGGTTGGGGTTGAAAACGAGGAAGGGAATGGACTTCCGTTAAGTTTTCATTAAAGGACGGGCTTACGATGATAGTCGGGGTTGAAAATGAGGAAGGGAATGGACTTCCGTTAGGTTTTCGTTAAAGGACGGGCTTACGATGATGTCCGAGGTTGAAAACGAGGAATGGAATGGACTTCCGTTAGGTTTTCGTTAAAGGACGGGCTTACGGTGATGGCCGAGATTGAAAACGAGGAAAGGAATGAACTTCTGTTACGTTTTCATTAAAGGACGGGCTTACGGTGACGGCCGAGGTTGAAAACGAGGAAGGGAATGGACTTCCATTAGGTTTTCGTTAAAGGACGGGCTTACGATGACGGCCGGGATTGAAAATGAGGAAGGGAATGGACTTCCGTTAGGTTTTCGTTAAAGGACGGGCTTACGATGACGGCCGGGGTTGAAAATGAGGAAGGGAATGGACTTCCGTTAGGTTTTCGTTAAAGGATGAGCTTACGATGACGGCCGGGGTTGAAAACGGGGAAGGGAATGGACTTCAGTTAGGTTTTCGTTAAAGGACGGGCTTACGGTGACGGCCGGGGTTGAAATTAGGAAGGGAATGGACTTCCGTTAGGTTTTCATTAAATTGGGGGTCTGAATGCAGAGGGCCAAAAATTAAAGGGGCAAAGCAGGGATTTCGCCTTGCAATCTTGTCCGCGCGGACCAGATCAGCAGGGTGCCTGGTTCAAAAAGCTGGACAGTCGTGTTTGTCTTCCTCATTCTTTTCAAAAGACAGATGAGGAAGAGGGAGAGAAGAGAGAGGGAAAACCGCCATTGTTACTCATTTTCTTCACAAAATCCTTCAAAATCAAGGCTATGGAGTGAGAGGTAGGGGCTCGTGGAGTCCGATGAGGTCGGGTGAGTCGGGAGGCGGCGGAGAGGAGGCTTGAGTTGGTGAGATTGCACCGCCACTACACGCTCTCGCAATCGATGAACGAGGAGTTTTACCCGTATATGTGGCAACATTGGGCCACCGACGAGGACCTTCGCATGGTATGATACTCAATTTTGCCTATTTTGTTGATTTTTTGTCAAAATTGGTATATGTTAGACTCAAGGCTTGAATTGTCAAGATTGGGGCTTTTGTTTGTTTGTTTGTTTGTTAAAGTATGCAATTGGTGATGTATTTGTTTAATTGAAAGCATGAGTAAAAGGAATATGTAATTTATTTGTAAAAAACATGGGTAGTTTGCATAATGTAAAAATAAAGTGGGTACAAATATGCCGAATTTGGGACGGACTCTTGCATAAGATATTTTTGTGATGAAAATTTGCTTTTGTGAATGCATGCTTGATAACATGATGCATGAATGTGAGAAAAGATGTATGTTATGTTTTATAAAAGGAGGTACAAATTTGCCGAATTTGGAACAGACTCTTGTATGAGAGATTTATGATGAAAAGTGCATTTTGTAAAATGAACACAAATTTTCCGAATTTGGAACGGACTCTTGTATAAGAGATTTTTGTTATGAAAAGTGAATACAAATTTGCCGAATTTGAAACGGACTCTTGCATAAGAGATTTTGATGAAAATTATTTTTTGCATGTTTGATAACATGATGCGAGAAAAGATGTATGCAGAAAAATATGCCAGGAACTGAAACGGAGTCTATTTTCTTTATTTTCTGCTTTTCCTTTTGTTTGTGTCATATACTTGCAGTTTTGATGACATATTGTGCTATGTTTATTTTCAGGGGAGAGCGGAGGTTATCCAACGCAAGTTGGATAAGCTAAAGACGTGGGGGTCCGCGGAGGCAGTTGTCAGGCTTTGGGATGCTCTGCCCACAGCTGGTAGGGTGGGTCAACGGAGTCCTCGCCAGCTCATGGTGGCTTCTAAGCTTTAAGGCTTCGTTGAGTGTCTGAGAGGGGTGGCGGGCTTACATAAGAGCAAGGGGATCCTTTTGGCGCTGATCGAACACTGGTGGGATGTTACCCACACGTTTCACTTCTTTTGGGGGGAGGCTACCTTGACCCCCAGTGATTACGCCGCTATCACTGGTCTGTCCTTCAAGGGGCTTAGCTTGGAGTGGCATGACGGGTATACGGACGCGGAGCAGATGGATCTGTTGGGGATTGTCATCGTGCCGCAGAAGGGGATGGGCATGGAATATGCCGTGATCGAGGCGAAGTTGGCCGAGATCATAGCTCGGTACAAGAGAGGGGACCAGACCATCACAGCTGAGCAGATTGCTCGATGCTTCCTATGGTTCGCCCTTTCTAGCACTCTGTTTTGGCACGCTGAGGGCACAGCTATGTTCGCCTTGCTGGGGTCCTTGGCGGATATAGACAGGATAGATGAGTATGCCTGGGGAGAGGCTGGCTTGGCAGAGTTGTACTTCGCTTTGGACAGATACAGCAGGAAGGCGTCCACCTCCTTGACATGCTTCGAGTTCCCGCTCGAGGTATACTTTCTCCTTCTTTTCCTTTGTCCTTTGTACATATTGTGTATGCGCTTTCGGTTTTTGACGGGTCTCCTTTGTTGGATGCATGTCTGGGCCTTGGAGATTTTTGGCTGCGCCTTATAGGACCATGTCCAGGGGGAGGCTTTTGCACACCCGGCTATACTTTGCTATACTTTGGTGGACGAAGGACGCCCGGGTGAAGAGGACTAGTAGGACTAGGATAAAGATGAGGTACAATGACATGGTGCCATTTTTGAAGATGGAGACCAGCGAGAGGGTTAATTTTTATCCCTGGGATCAGTTTGAGGTGGACCAGCTGGGCGGTGCTGAGCACTGGATGAGGCAGAGGCGTATTCTGCGGGGACTCACCTGTGATGTTTACTATTTGGGGGAGAGGGTGACGAGGCAACATGGTCTAGGGATGACTGTTTTGGCATCAGCTGAGCCTCCAGTTGACATGATGTTTCCCCGGGAAGGCTCAGCGAACTGGGATTGGTTCAGAGGTGGGCGGGCTGCCCTGGAGTACATCACTCAGGAGGCTTATCAGGCGTTCATGGTATGCAGGCTGAGGACGCCTCAGGTGCTGGAGAGGGAAGGGAGCTCGATAGTGAGGATCCCTCAGGCTGACTTTTCGTATACCCAGGAGGGGGTTAGGATGAGGGCATAGATACCCCTCCCAGCGGTGACACCGCGAGCTTTCTGGCCTCGACTGAATGCTCAGGTATGTGCTGATCGTGTTCTGATTATTTAGGCTTTGTACTGCTCTCGACATTCCTTTGATTGTTTTTGATGCTTCTGTTTCTTCTTTGCAGTACTCGTCCTGGGTTGTTGATCAGCTTTTGCGTCAGGTTATCAAGGCTAAGAGGTTCATTCGCAACCTCGTGACGCGAGGTAATGCGAAGGTTCTGAGAGGGCGGCGCGGCTGGGATCTAGTGCCTCTATGCGGGAGAGGTCCCCTATTCCTGCCAGCGAGACTATGCCAGGCAGGAGGTCTATGGAGACTCCTCGTACTCAGCCTAAGGGGTCGACGGACGCTTCTCCTTCACCCTATATGGACAGGAGCGTGGAGCTCTCCCGGGATCATATTATTTTCGTAGGCATGGAGGGACCGAGCTTCGTACAGGGCAGGACCGGCGAGGGCTCCTCTTGGCATGGCGGTGGTTATGGCGCTTTTGAGCCGCAGGGAGATTATGGGACTCCCTTGCAGACCCAGGGCACGTACGGCCAGAGTTCTGACGCCTTCTCCTTTGGGTACGACTTCTTTGCGGATATTGGTATGCCGTATCGAGGCATGCCAGCTGATCCTGAGGACCGATACTCTGATGCTGAGGAGGACGATATAGAGCCGGGGATGGCTTTCCCAGAGGCAGCGACGGAGGGGCCGAGAACGGCTCGACAAAATGTGCGAGGCGTGACAAGGAGATCTCCAGGAAGGAGGATCCCGTTCTCGATTCGGATAGTGATTCTGATTGAGCGACTGTACCTGTTAGAGAGAGAAAACATATATACATTTGATGCACATTATTTTTTCTATTTTTGGAATGTAATAACTAGATTAATACATCTTGTTTTGCTAAATATTTTTTGTATTTTTGTTTCGTTAATCCTACACTGAATGCAAGTTGCATGAGCCTGGTTTTGTGTTTTATGGGGACAAAAGAGGGATCTTTGTTGGGATTTTGAATGAAAATCATGGGGAATGGGCATATTTTCATGTTTGGCCATTTGGAGAAAGGTTTCCTTATTCGGGGCAGTAGTTTTTATTGTTGTCAAAAAAAATTTTGGACTGGGGAACAATCTTATCCACGTAGATGAGATTGAGGCTGCAATCTCATTCGCGAGGATGAGGGCAACATCTAGAAAGGTTATTTAAATTTCACCTCAGACCTGGTTTTTATCACTCAACTTCATCTTCGTCTCTGTTCTTTCTGAAGTCACAACCCAAAACCATAGAAAACTATGGAAAGCATGAAGAATTCTCCTAAATTGCCAAAGGAGTTGTAAATGATCTTCTTTGATGAGTTCAAGGAGTGGTTTCGGGAGGTCATGCATGGTAATAGGGCGTTCTTTGAAGAGAGATACAAGATCAAGTCTCTATGGTCTCTTAAGGAGCTTGTTCCGGATTATGACTTGATGAGGGCTTCTGCCACGTTCTGGGATGTTCGGAGGCATGTCTTTTGCTTCTCCTACAACGAGATGGTTCCCACCATTGAAGATTTCAGGGCGTTACATGGAGGACCCGAGGTGGAAGAATTTGCACTTTCCTTGCCCGAAGGGATCTCCTTTGTCAACAAATTGTCTAGTCTCCTTCAAATCTCTAAGGAGGAAGCCCGAGGTATGATTCGAGGACCCGACTATTTTGACATTTCTGGTCTCCCGGATAGGTTTAGGAGCTTGGGTGTTGTTGGTGATTTCTATTGGGATGCCTTTGCTCTTTGTGCAATCGGGTCCTTGTTCATGGTTTGTTCCTTTGGGATGTGCCACCGGTCTCTATTAGATGTTGTTGTGCACTGCCGATCAGGCTGGGATATAGTTCCCTTGATCTTGGGAGAGACCCTTCACGCTATTGATTGGTTGGCTACCGGGAAGCGGTACATGCACGGGGGAAGCCTGTTTCTGTTGTCGATGTGGCTGATGGAGAGGCTGGGGGTCCTGCGGGAGGCTCCACTTGCGTTCAGACCATGGACTTTTGCCAGGAGGGGAGTTACAGTTGAGATCAAGGATCAGGCCTCGTGGGAGCGCTGGATGGCTCAGCATCATACCCAGGACATCCGATGGTGGATTCCGCATTGGCATATTGAGACTAGGAGGACGCTTCAGTATGGATCCCAGGTAGTCATGCTTCCAGGGCTCTGTTGGTCTACCTTCTACATTCCTGCTTTGGCTCTTCGACAGTTCAGGATGGAGCAGGTCCCTTTGGAGGGCTGCGATGATATTGCCACTCGGGTAGTGATATCTGTTTCTATGGATGATCCATCTGCATTTTCCTTCTTTTCCCGAGTATGGAGGTATCATGCTTTTCCTCCTATGGTCCTTCTCAGGCGTCCGGAGCGTATTTAACTGTCAACTTGGTACTTGGATTGGTATAAGGGATATATGGGGGAGACTCAGGTGGATCTTTTGAGGAGGCATGAGACCATGGTGGGACCAGAAGATGTCCTCGTTTCTATTGAGGAGAGTTGAGGTGAGGGCTAGCCCATATGATAGGAGTGGAGATGATATGCTTGACTATGAGATGATAGTGGAACGTCAGAGAGATAGGGTTCCTATGATGCTACCCAGGAGGTAGGAGATCAGGGATGAAGCCCAGGCGACCAGAGCTCTGATAGAGGCAGGCTTAATAGACCCAGCCCCTATTCCAAAGCTAGGGAGGAGGAGGACGGACATCATTCCCATCCCAGGAAGAACACGAGGCACGGTGGGAGAAGATGCAGGAGGACAGAGGGAGACACTGGCACTAGTGGCTAGACCCTCGAGTATCCACTGATCATCCTTCCAGGCACATTAGTTTTTAGCTATGTTTTTTTTATATGTCTTTTCTTTTAGCTCAGTTGTGAGTTTAAGAGTAGATCGGGCTTGAACTCATCAAGAAGTTTTTAACAGTAATGAATATGTGAATTGCATTAGAGCTTTTTGAG
Organism: Adenophora triphylla var. japonica; assembly: GCA_022495995.1. NCBI lineage: Eukaryota > Viridiplantae > Streptophyta > Magnoliopsida > Asterales > Campanulaceae > Adenophora > Adenophora triphylla. The sequence continues at coordinate 210,876 of JAFEMH010002192.1, forward strand.
ATGCGGGTGTGATGTGATCGTTGTGTTGATGAAAAAATATGATATTTATTTATGTTTTAGACCGAACCGTTTCCGGCTGCCTACGTTCCCCTCTTACAAGTGGACTAAGGGGCTCAGGTCTCCGTAGGTCGACCCAATGAATTTGTTTTTTCATTTTTTTTAGAAGGGGTAGGTAGAGAGAGGGACGAGAGAAGTGCAACCCTATTTTTTACCTAGGCCACCTTTTCGGGTTTTCAACCTAGTTGGGTATTACTCTTTTAGCACTTTTGAGGGGAAATGACTTGATCTTTAGGCATAGTATTTGCGGAGCTTGTCTCCATTCACTGGATGCACAAAGGGGTTTCCATCTAAGTCTGCGAGCTGCATGGCTCCTACGGAAAAGATCTTCTGAACTACATAGGGTCCAATCCAGATGGGCTCCCATTTGTCAAGTGGATTGGCATGGGTTGGGGGCTTCTCTTTTAGCATGAGGTTGCCCTCTCGGATGTCCCGATGTTTCACTTTCTTGTCAAAGGCTCTGGCCATTCTTGTTTGGTAAGCTCGGGTATGTTCCATGGCTTTTAGACGACGTTTATCTAGCAGGGCCAACTCATCGTGGCGGCTCTGGAGCCATTCAACTTCGTTGATCTGATTTTCCAACAACACACGGAGTGATGGGATTTCCAATTCGATAGGAAGCACGGCCTCCATTCCGTAAGTGAGGGTAAATGGCGTTTTCCCTGTGGCAGTTCTGACGGATGTTCTGTATCCCCAGAGGGCAAGGTGGAGCTTGTCTGGCCAATCTCTGCCGAGGACAGCCATCCTTCTGATTATGTTTTCTAGAGTCTTGTATGCCGCTTCAATGACACCGTTGGTTTGGGGTCGATAAGGGGATGACTTGTGACGAGTTATTTTAACTCTGCCAACAATCTGTCGCATTTTCCCTCGAAATGAGAACCATTATCAGAAATCATTTCAGCTGGCAAACCGTATCTGCACATGATGTTTTCTTTGATGAAGAGGGCCACCTTCTTGGAATTGAGGACTTTGTAAGACTTGGCCTCGACCCATTTGGTGAAATAATCTATGGCTACCATGACGAACTCGTGACCGTTGCTTCCTGGTGGTGTAACCTTGCCGATGACGTCGATTCCCCAGGTAACAAAAGGCCAAGGGGTTTTCATGCAGTAGAGGTCGTGTGGAGGCAAATGGTTGAGATTTGAATAGCATTGACATTTGTCGCAGCTTCTCACGAACTGGATGCAATCCGTCTCCATAGAGATCCAAAAATAGCCCAGATGACCTGCATCAAGGCTCAAGCATTCATGTAAGGGCCACAGGTACCACCATATACTTCATTTATTAGCTCGGCATCCCTTTGTTTGCTGATGCAGCGTAAGAGGGGACCTCGGTAGCACTTTTTGTACAACGTATCTCCCAGAAGGACGTAGATGGAAGCCAGACGTTTCAGACCCATCATACTTTTTGCCTTGATCCCTTCATTGTATTCCACGTCTTCATTTTTTAAGGAGGCTTCACCGCTTTTTAAGTATTGGTAGATTTGAGCATACGACGGGTCGTCTACTGTTTCCCTCTCTGCTTCAAACTCAAAGTAGCAGGTTGGGTTTTCTCTTCTCCCAACCCTGAAGGGTTTGACTGATTTTCCTTCGGGTATTTCAACAAGAGAGGCTAGTGTTGCCAGGGCTCTGCGAACCTGTTGCGGTCTCAGGGCAGATAGTGGAAGCTGATCTCCTTGAACTGGGCCACGAGGTCTTCCATATAGGCGTGATACTTTTGCAGACCCGGATCAATTGTTTTCCACTTGTTGGACACTTGATTGATGATGAGAGTAGATTCACTGTATACTTCTAACTCCTTGATGTTCCTTTCTAAAGCAGCTTCCAATCTCGCTATGCAGGCTTCATACTCGGCAGCATTGTTAGTGACCTCAAAGTTGAGCTTTATAGCTATGGGAGTATGTTCATCAGTGGGGTCGGCCAAGAGCATTCCTATTCCATTCCCCCATTTGTTAGCTGCCCCGTAAAAGAAGAGTTGCCAGCGATTTTCTCCTTCTAGAGCGAAAATTCCTTCATCAGGGAATTGAGGTTCAGGCCCTCGGCATTCATCACTTGGGAAGTTAGCCTGTTGGTCTTCCACTACCCGTCCTTTCACGGATTTCCTCGTCACATAAGTGATGTCGTATTCGTCCAGAAAGAACGACCACTTTGCCAATCTCATGGAGAGGGAGGGCTTGTCGAACAAGTACTTGATGGGATCCAGCCTTGAGACCAAGTGTACTGAGTGAGACTGCATGTAGTGCTTCAACTTTCCCACTACCCATACTAGACCTGCGCAGGTCTTCTCGCAAACTGAGTTGTTGAGTTCATTGCCCTGTAACTTTCTGCTCACAAAATAGATGGCGCTTTCAACTTTGGAATCTTTCTTCTCCTGTGCCAGTATAGCCCCAATTGCTGTGTCTGTGACTAGGGATGGCCAAAACCGGTTTCGAGCTCGGTTCCAGTTACTCCGATTCCCGTTTTCTCCCCGGTTTGCTTCGGTTCCGGGCTTTTTCTATCCGGTTCCGAACAATAATGAATAAAGAAGCTAAAAATTATTGAAAAATAAGGAATTTCCATCCGGTTCCGATTTCGGTTCACTATTTATGTGAACCTTAACCGGCCCTTATCCAAAACGGTTCCGGTTACCCCGATTCTGATTTTCGTGGCGGTTCATGGCGGTTCTGGGCTTTTACGGTCCGATTCCGGTCTGGTTTTCCGGTTCCAGTTCGGTTCCGATCCGATTTGGCCATCCCTATCTGTGACAGTTAGGTATAGCAGTAGTGGCTTTTGCCGATGTGGGGGGCAAAGGATTGAAGGGTTCACAAGGTATGCCTTGATCTTTTCAAAAAAAAACTGGCATTCTGGGTTCCATTCGGTGCATGTGTTCTTCTTCATCAGCTTAAAGATAGGCTCGCAGATGGAGGTCAGTTGATTCACAAAACGACTTATGTACTGCAGCCTTCCCATGAAAGATTTGACTTCTGTCAGTGTTCGAGGCGGCTTCATTTCAACTATGGCTTTGATTTTCTGCGGGTCTACTTCGATTCCCCGTTCAGTTACCATGTATCCCAACACCTTGCCTCGCTTGACGCCGAAGGAGCATTTAGCTGGGTTTAGCCTCATGGAATGTTCTCTGAGACGGTCGAAGAATTTTCTCAAATCGATGAAGTGCTGGCCATCGGATCCTTTGGAGTGGACTATCATATCATCCACGTAGATCTCTATTTATTTATGAATCATGTTGTGGAACAGGGCGGTGGCGGCCCTCTGATAGGTAGCCCCAACATTCTTTAGACCAAAAGGCATGACTGTGTGGCAGTACGTTCCCTAGGGGGTAGTGAAAGCTGTCTTAGCCTGGTCCTCTTTGGCCATTTTGATCTGGTTGTAGCCAGCGAAACCGTCAACGAAAGACTTGACTTCGTAGTTGGTCGTGGTATCTACCAGCATGTCAATGTTTGGCAGGGGGAAGTCGTCCTTTGGGCTGGCTTTGTTGAGGTCTCTGAAATCCACATAGCATCGGACCTTTCCGTTAGCCTTGGTGACTGTTACGATGTTGGAGAGCCAGGTGGAGTACTCAATGACCCGGATGAATCCTGCTTTGAGCATCTTCTCAATTTCTTCCTTTACTTGTACCGACCACTCGGTTTGATCTTTCTCAGCTTCTGTTTGACTGGCTTAACTTCTGGATCTAACGGTATCCAGTGCTCCACTATGGAGGGATCGAGGTCGGGTATATCCTTGTAAGACCATGCAAACACGTCCACAAATTCCCTAAGTAGTTCAGTCAGAGTTGCTTGTTCGGGCCCATCGAAGAAGTTGCCAATCTGCGTCTCTTTAGGCTCTTCTGCAGTTCCCAGATTCACACGAGTCAAAAACTCCTCGGCAGCTTGGGCTCGGTTTTTCTCTTTCTCAACAACCTGCTTAAAGATTCTTTAATGTATTGTTCGTTTAGTGTGTCTGCATCTTTATCTAGTGAATCATTATTAACCGTTTTTAAGTTATTAGTTAATTTATCATTTGTTAAAGTGGCGATCAGGGGATACTCAGAAAGGTCGATCATTTCATTCAGAGTAAAAGGAAGTACAACATTGGCTACAATTTCATAGTCTTCTGGCGTAAGGCCATCAGATGACTCTAGGGACTCGAATTCGACGACAAGAGACTCAGAGGACTTGAAATAGGTGGACACAAGGGGATGAGGGACCAATCCAAGCTTCGTGACCATTTCATCTTTGCTCGCGGATGGACCGGAGAGAGTTTCCCAATTCTTCAAGGGCATGGTAGACTGCATAACTATGGCTCGGGGATCTAACGGCTTCTATCCTCCTGCTTCAATTACTGCGATCATTTCTTTCACTGAACCCAAGTCGATCAGGTCTGGAATGTGCACTTCTTCCCCCAAACATCTGTTGCATGACGGGACCATCCCATTCATCTAGGGAAAATTCTGGAGTCTTGGCCTTTGGCATGACCAGTTCAAACTCAGCTTTTGTGGCCTCCTCGACAGTCGGAATGACTTCGTTGAGCTTCTCAAACTGCTTTACCAGCTCGGCACCCCTTTGAAAGTGTACTTGCTCTTCATGGTGGTAGTAGCCCCATGTATCTTGGGTAGATCAAGAAACATTCTTCGAACGGGGTTGGCTCTGGTTCCCCTGAACTTGCTGAGGTTCTCCTGTAGTTTCAGCCAGCCTTCTCTAGGAGTGGGCTTTTTGACTGTGGCATTATCCAGCTGTGGAGCCCCCTTTATGAAGTAGTCAGACATGTCAAGACTGAAAGGGGGAGATTTAGGATCATTGAAAGGGACCTTTTTTCATCAGCTTCCTTTGTTTTCCGAGCAATTTCTTTCTCTTTTGCAATCTCCTCTGAAGTTGGCTCATATCCCAGGCCATGGCGAGTTTTCTGTTCCTTCACCTCAATGACCTTGTGAGTCCCTTGTAGGCATTTCCCGAGACCCAGACCAGGCAGGTAATTCATCTTTCTCATCATCCTCATAACAGGAGGGATCTTGTCCCGGGTGACAGTCAGATCCACGTTGCAAACTTGGGCTTTAGGAGACTCGACTGTGAAGCCAGTCAGCATGAAACCATCTTCATCATGTTTGATCTCCAGGATAGGTATTCCACCCGTGTCAGTGCCTTCCAAAGTGACTAGGTCTCCATAAATGGTTGTTAGATCCCCCTCTGAAATGAACTTTACACACTGATGAAGGCTCGAAGTGACCCCATTGACTTGGTGCAGCCAAGGTCTTCCCAAAAGAGCGTTAAAGGTGATTGGGATATCAATGACTTAGAATTCTATAGGTATCATTTTCTTGCCGAACCACAGGTTTAAAGTAGCAGCCCCAAGTACTGTACGAGATGTTGAGTCATAGGCCTTGACCGTGAGGGAGGAAGGCTTCAGATCTGTGGGCTTGATGCCGAGTAGGCTCATGATCTTTGTTGGGAGGATGTTCATTCCGAACCCATTGTCAACTAAGACCCAAGGGAGGTGCCATTCATCTAGCTGAATCATGATGAAGAGAGGCTTATTATGATCGGCTCCAAACTGGGGGAGATCTAGGTCTGTGAAGGTGACTATGTTTCCGTAGTGGATGTTCCCAATTAATTGCACCACGTCGTCAGGGGTAGCATCAATAGGGACCAGTGTGTGGGCCAGAATTTCCTCCAATTTCAACTTGTGGGGATAAGATGATGTGAGCAAAGACCACAGATATATGTTAGCTTGAGTTTGTTTCAACTGAGTGAGTACAGGATCCTCTTTTCCAGGGTCTGGAATTTCAGCTGTCTTGGCATAAGGGTTACGGTTCTCCCTGGGTGTTTGATCCGCTGATTTCTTATCTGTCTTGGGATTACCCTGATGGATCTGTCCGAATCTGCTCAACAGGTTAACTTCTCCCTCTGGCTTATCTGTCGCCTCTTTACAGGACTCTTTTAATGCTGCAAAGGTCAACGGAGGAGCTTGCTTAGCAACTGGCCACCGGTTCTGACTCATTTTTGTTGCAAGTTTCCCGGAGCTTAGCAATGGTGAGGGGCTGAGCTTGGGGATATTGAGTATTACTGGCTTCTGACTGGGTAGCCTTCCGGATTGCTTCCCAAGTTACAGGTTTCTAAACCTGGGGTTACGCTGTTGTTCCTTGGATGGCCCACAGAGCTAGGGCATCTTCCGAGGATTGAATTGTCATGTAGTAAAGGGGGCAACCCATCCTTTTCTTTATTTTCTTTAGTTAATTAGTCAACCGGACAAAAGAGATTCTTAGAAGTGTATACCTGCAAGGACATTTTTTTTTCAAAAAGTGGGGACGAGTCCCCGATTTGTATTATTTGATGACTTCATTTGATGAAGGCACCAGAGAGCTCATTTTGGGGTTTGGCTCTTTTGAGAGAGCATGGTCATGGAAAGGTGTATGGAAGCCCTTGCTGATAGAAATCAGTGTTTATCTCTACTTTCCCTATGTTGTAGAAAAGAAGACTCGTCGAGACATTTGGAAACATGTTTTATCCAAAATAATCACAAGACTGCCAAAAAATCCTTCATCAGTTTGAAATGCCTTTATGACCGGACCATTTCAGGTTGCCTACGTTCCTCTCGTTGTGAGGAGCTCAGGCCGTCGTAGTTCAAGCATTGAGCAATATTAGTGATCATTTGGAATAAGACCATTTCATTAAGTACAAAAGAGTGTCTCGAGTCTAGCGAGAAAAGAAAAAGACTCGTACAAAAGTTGAACAAAAAATAAAAATTCTTTTAACTACCCTGTCCATAACGAACTATAATAGCAGATGTCTACGAAGGACTTTAGTAAAAATAAAATACTAGAGCCTATGAAGGTTGACTAAGAGACTATTTTAACATTTTCATTTAAGGATGGGTAACCCCCATCATAGCTGCTCCTCATTGGTACTTGAATTACGGACCTCCAGATTGTGCAGTCATCTGAGTCGAGACTTTGGTTCATTAGGGTAGAGGTTATAGTAGTCGAATTTCCCTGATGGTTCCCCGAGTGTCCCTACACTGGTATCACCGGCTTCATATCTTGCCTTCAAATGTTGTTAGGAAGAGGGTTTTGTTTTCCTCTTTGGGGGACAGTCTTCACTGATTTCATCTTGGTAGTCTCTCTCGAGACAATCGGGACAGTCGCAGACATCCCACCAAATGTGTTCGACAGCTGGTTGTGGGTTTGGGGCCTCGATATGCTGATTGTTGGGCTCGCCTGGAAGCAAATGATTGGATCACGAGGGGTGACGAGAGGCATTAGAAACTGGGGGAGCAAGCACGTATTTGTCCTTTAGGGGAGCTCAAGTCAGCTGGGGAATTGTCAAGGTTCCGAAATGGCGTGTGGCTTCCTCGATCCAGGCCTGCTGCTCGTTCTGGCATTCCTCGAGAGCCCTGATGGCTAACCATACTTCCTCCATTGTCCGAAAGCTTCCTGGAGGTAACGTCTTATTTCCTTTTCTGATATCTGTTTGGACAGCCCGGGAAGCACTGGGATTCGCCCGGTGGGTGCCATTTTGAGGAGGAACATTTGACTGCTGCTGAGAAAAACCAAACTGACCCGTCCCTGACTGCTGCTTTAGATCAAACTGTGATGGCGGTATTTTGAGCTATTTCTTGGGGACCGGCTGACCTGTAGGCCGAGAAGCAGGAGTTCTGGCAGTAGTCGCATAGGAGGCTGGTGGTGGCATCCTAACATATTCGGGGCGACCGAGAGTGGAATTAGGGTCCTCTTCCTCTTTCACGGTGAAAGTGCCGTCGGGATTGGGACTGGCAATCAAACCATAGCTCCTAATAGCCTCCAGAAGGCTGTTCATCCGTGCTTCCTACCACAGTCTCATTTGTTCGACCAATTGGATACCAGCTGATGCAGACATTCTGAAAATCAGAGTTGAAGCGAACGGTGAATCTGACGATGCGCTTGATTCTTCCCAACTAACCAGACGGTGACCCGGTGTCCGTACCCAAGCCTTGCAAGGTGCTACGGGAGGAAGATATAAGGGAGGTTCAGACTTTGGGAGTAGAAGAAATAGGGTAGGTGTTTGGGCTCAGGGCTCATGCATCATGCGGTTATTTGTTTCCGTTTACTTAAAACGTGTTTTATTAAAACCTAAGCGGTTGAAAAATATCGCTCTTCTTTTTTTCTTTAAATTACTCTAAGTCCTGGATCAGTGGAACTAGGGCTGTTACACGTCGCGAGCCTGTTCGAGCTCGACTCGGGCTCGGCTCGAAAAAAGCTCGAGTTCGAGTGGGCTCGAGTTGAACTCGAGCTCGAACCAATTTTTAAGCTCGTCATTTTTCGAGCTCGACTCGTGTTCGGCTCGTATGTTCGACTAGCTTTGTTCGAGATCGGCTCGTTTGAGCTCGACTCGGGCTCGGCTCGTTAAAAGCTCGAATGAATTTTAGTATATATATATATATATATATATATATATATATATATATATATATATATATATATATATATATATATATATATATATATATATATATATAAGCTCGTTTTGGCTCGAGTTCGATTACAACTCGAATTAGGGCTCGATAAATCTCGTTTGATTTCAGATTATTTTCAAAAAATAAGTCGAAGCTCGAGCTCGGCTCGTTAATACTCGAGTTCGAGCAGCTCGCGAAAAGCTCGCGAGCCGGCTCGCGAAAAGCTCGAAACTTGATTCGAGCCGAGCTCGAACATGAATTCTGGGCTCGAGCTCGAGCTCGAGAAAAGCTCGAGCTCGTTTAAAAGTTAACGAGCTTGAGCTCGAAACATCAAAAGCTCAGCTCGGCTCGGCTCGTTTACAGCCCTAAGTGGGACCTATCACTACGCCTGCATACCCTCAACCTGTAACCTCGAACAAGGGTTTCGTAGGGTAAGCGGGTCCCACCGACCGAAAAGTAAAGCGAACCTAAGGTCTGGCGGATCATGAAGTCTTAACGCGCACTCGATGTAAATTACTGGCAAGGCCAGCGTCGAGGGTCAAGATCGAGTCAAAGTGCCTGATGGAAAATTGGCATTACTCCAAATGATAAAAATCCACAAGGGATATTGACTTGACGTAGGCTAAGCCGTAATTAAACATGGATTGAGCGTTAATCCTTGATGACTCAGTGTCATACCGGGGGCCGGTGTATGAGCCGTGCGGGTCAAAGTCAAAGTCCGAGCCCCAGTCAAGATTGAGTCAAAGTTCATGACGGAAAACCGGCTTGACTTCTACTGAGTTAGGTCCGCGGGGGATTCTGACTTGGCACGTTGACTAGGGTTTGACCTACATGGGGCATGCACTGACACAGTCTGACACGGACCGGACCAAAAACCAACCGAGTCTCGAAAAAAGTGTATCACGGGCAAGTGCGGGGTTGACACGAGGGTAAACCAATGGCTGTTTGGGTCATCCCGTGCTCGCACCGAGAGGCGTAGTAAGGTCTCCCAGGCTGCTACTGAGATTTCCCGGGTTAAGGACGTAGTGTGCAATGTATGGTCAACGTGCGCGTAGTGTGCGGCAGTCTATCTTCTTTTTTTTTGAGTAAAAACAGATATTTTCAAATGTGTCTTAAATGCATGATGCATGCAAAAAGATATTTTTTTTCTCTTTTTTTTTTGAAAAGAAATTATTAATTTTTTGTACTGAAAGCATGCAAGCACATAAGCACATAAAATTCGAACAGTTAAGAAAATGGATTCGACAACGGTCAAGATTTTGACTTTTCCGGGACGGTCAAACCGAAATACACGCATCGCGGGAAAACACACACACAGAGAAAGGTTTCAAGTGTCGGGACGGAAGCTTGACCCACATTTTTTTTAATGAAAAAACAAGTTTTTACTTAATTTGAAAAACAAGTTTTTTTTTTGAAATGACACCTAGTACATGGCATTGTTATACCATAATTTATCCCCGGATCTAATAAGGAGGCGTTAACAGGAAGGTTAATGGTTTCCCGCCCATATACTTATTATCATTTTTTTATTTATGTTTTTCATAAAAAATAAAAAAGAAAGCTTATTTTCTCCCCAGCGGAGTCGCCACTGTGATGATGCCCGATTTTCCTTTTTGTTGAAAATCATTTCGGAGTCGCCACGCCGTTTTTAGTTTAAGGGCAAAAACTTTTAAAAATACCCAAGATTTAGAGAAAATGAGTTCGGAGGTCATGTTACGCTCTGGGAAGGACGTTTTGACGTGCACCTGAAATGCCTCGTATGACGAGTCTTCCTCACTTGAAACTTTTATGTGTGTGTGTGTGTGAGTGTTTAAAAAGGAATTTTCTGAAAACAAATGAATAATAGGGACTAAAGTAAAAAAAAACAGTTGGAAAACAGTGATTAAAACAGAAAATAACAGAAAACTGAGAAACTGTTTGTAGGTGACAATGTCATCCGCGTGGATAAGACTGTAGTGCAGTCTTATCCGAGCGGATAGCCCTGCAGCTCAATATTTTTTACCGTTTCCAAATTAGTCACTGTAATTTCCAGAAAGTTAACTGGATTTACAGGACATAACTGGAATTGTAACTGAAAGCAGAAAATGATGGAATTGAATGGATTTTTTTCTGGCATCCATGTTTTGCCCTCTCTTTCCCTAGACTTTGGCTAGTGATCATAATTGATGAATCCACTTAACCAAGCCATCCCGGGGGTATGTTAGGACTTTGAAAACACTTCATTTTCTAGAAGGAAGGGGGTTTTGACATAAAAAAGTAAGTTGACATGAGAGTTAGGTCAAGATGTATCAACTTTAGAGGAAGATCTCTAAGGTGGTCATAAGATGACCATCCTTGAGATCTATACTCAAGTGTATCTCCTACATCTTGTGTGACCTATTTTGTAAGTCTAGGTGATTTTCATCCAAGGAAAGTGTTCCAATGTGATCATCTTAGACATTGGGAGGGGGATTTAGAAGGAAGTAAAGATTATGGACCCTTTGAAGTGGTCATCTATGGAGATGGGCTCCAAGATGACCATACTCTAGGTCAAGAAAGTAAGTAAGAACTAGTCAATATAAAGAGACATGAAAGTAAAAAATATGGACCATTTAGAAGTGGTCACATATGGAGATTGACTCCAAAATGACCATATTCTAGGTCAAGCAAGCAAGTACCAAGTATTGTAAGAGGGGAGTGGGGAATGACATAAAAGTAAAGGAAGATGTGGATCACCTTAGAAGATCATCCATGGAAATGGATTCCATGGAGATCCTCTTGGATCCTTGGGACAAGAGGGGAAGGGGTGTTCAAACAACAAGTAGTAGCAATCACTTTACATTATTTATGTATGAAAATGTATGTATGAGTGAGTTTTAAGTAAGGAAGAACAAGGGTATTACCAATGTTTCTTGAACTTGTGTGTAGGGATTGAAGGTTTCAAAGGTTTAGGAGTGGTTTGGGATGGATTTGATGTTGGATTTTGAATTGTGAAGGTGTGAATGGCTATTTGAGAATGGATTTTGACAGCATAACAGTAGGTTTTCGTATTTTTTGGGTTTTTTCTGTGTTGTTAAACAGAGGGAGAAGGGTTGTATTTATAGGTTGTCTGGATGACAATCTTATCCGCGTGGACAAGATTGTAGGTACAATCTCGTCCGCGCGGATGACCCCAGCAGCGTGCCTGATCCTGTGCAGAAAGCAGTTTTGGCATTTTGAAAATGGTCAATTATTCTTTTTTCTTGGAAATGACAGGTTTCCTGAGAGGTATTTGTCCATTTTTTATTCCTAAGAGGTCCTTCCTCTTTCAAAATGTCAAAATAATGTCCAAAATGCCCCTAAATGATCATAAATCATTAATTTGGGCTGACGGAACATTAACCACCCAGATTGGGGTACTTACAATAGTGAGATTGTTTCCACCTTTGAGGATTTCCGAGTATTGATTGGGGGTCCAGAAATTGAGGCTATTTGGCCGTGGATTTACCAGTGATCCTAAAGCTGACATCTTTTCTGCAAATTTCTCCGGAAGAAGCCAAAGGGATGATGATAGCTCCCGATAGGATCGACATTTCTGACATTCCAGGCAGATTCATGTTTCCTGGTACTGCTGAGACCACGGTGTCTATGGATGCTTTTATTCTCTGCGTATTTTCTTTCCTATTCATTGTCGAATCCTTTGGAGTGTGTCATAGCGGCCTTTTGGATATGGTCAGAGACTGCAGGACTGGGAGAGATATTGTCCCTCTGATTTTGGGAGAGACGCTGCACGGCATTGATAGGATGGCCAGGGGGACCTTTTCATGCGGTCAGGGAGCCCAGCTGTACTGACTCTATGGTTGCAGGAGAGACTCGGGGCTTTACCTTGGGCTTTGCCTACCCAGTGACCTTGGGAAATTTCTCGGAGGGGTGCACCGAGACAGTTGGATCAGGGTCACTAGGAGCTGATGATGGCTCGGCTGTCTACCTAGGATGTTCGTTGGTGGGTGCCTCATTGGAGGTTGCAGACCCATAGGACATTTCAGGAGTCCTACATAGTGAGTGTTCCGGGGCTATCCTTGTTGTCAATCTACATTCCCCGCTTGGTGTCGAGACAGTTCGGGGCCTTACAGGAGCCATTGGATGACTGGGAGGACATTAGCACCATGGAGGTGGCACCTTTAGACATGAGAGGTCCAGATAGCTTCTCCTTTTTCTCGAGAGCATGGACATATGCCACTTTTCCACCCAGGGCCATTCTCAAGGATAGGAAGAGTACAATTTTGACCACAACTTACTTGGATTGGTATGAGAGGGAGATTGGGGCGACTCAGATTGTCTTGGGAGAGGGGCGCCAGGCCTTATTGGGTGCTGATAGTGAATCTAGCAGGGCTTTAAGAGAGGCCGAGGCAAAGGCTAGTCGCCATAACCAGTCGGGCGATCTTATCAGAGATATGGAAGTCCGATATGAGAGACTATTAGAGATTTTCCCTCTCACCGAGGATCAACGGGAGGAGATAAAGACTCATGCCAGGGTAGAGAAGGCACTTATTGACACAGGTTTGATAGAGGCTCTAGTGAGGGTACCTAAGATAGGAATGAGGGAAACCGACATCATTGAGAAGAAAAGAAAGAACACTCGACGAGGTCAAGGTCGAGGAAAGAAGAACAAGGAGGATGTTGTTGCTGACAACTGATAGGCCTATTCCAAGCATCCACTTATTACCTTTTGCAAACACATTAGTTGATTAGGTCTTTTATTATATATTCTTGTCTTCGTAGCAGGTTAGGAGAGTCAAGAGTAGACCGTGCTTGAACTCATCAAGAAGTTTTTAATTTGCAATAACAAGAGATATTATCTTAGAATTTTTCAAGAAACATTACATGGAAATTTGAATGTCTTATTTATTTTTTAGACCGAACCATTTTTGGCTGCCTACATTCCCCTTTTACAAGAAAGGCTAAGGGGCTCAGGTCTCCGTAGTTCATTCTAATGAACTTTTGGATTTTTGTTGTTGTTTCTTTTTTTTTTTTGGTGCAACCCTGTTTTCTGCCTAGACCGCCCTTTTCAGGGTTTTCAGCCTAGCTGGGTATTACTCTTTTTGCGCTTTTTTTCTTCTTTTTTTATTTTTATTTTAGACATAATAACGATGAAGCTTGTCACCGTTGACCGGGAGAACAAAAGGATTGCCATCCAAGTCTGCCCGCTTCATTGCTCCTCCTGATAGTATCTTTTGTACCACGTACGGGCCGATCCAAACGGGTTCCCACTTTCCTAGAGGGTTTTCTCCGGTAGGGGGCTTCTCTTCCACTACCAAATCTCCTTCTTTGATGTATCTGGCCTTGACCTTTTTGTCAAATGCCCTGGTCATTCGCGTCTGATAGGCTCGGGTATGTTCATGGCTTTTAGTCTCCTTTCATCAAGAAGGGCGAGCTCATCATGCCGGCTGTGCAACCATTCTACTTCCTTGATGCTATTTTCCAAGAGGACTCTCAGTGACGGAATTTCCAACTTTATAGGCAGGACTGCTTCCATTTCGTAAGTCAAGGCGAAGGGGGTTTCTCCCATAGCTGTTGTGACAGAAGGTCTGTAGCCCCAGAGTGCTAAATGTAATTTTTTGGGCCAGTCACGACCGCGAGTAGCCATCTTTCGGATGATTCTCTCAAGTGTCTTATTTGCAGCTTCTACCACTCCATTGGTCTGAGGTCAGTACGGGGATGATTTGTGGCGAGTGACTTTGAATTCTGACAGCAATCTATCGCAGTCTCCTTCAAAGTGTGTCCCATTATCCGAGATGATCTTGTTTGGCACCCCATATCTGCACATGATATTTTCTTTGAAAAACTGGGCAACCTTCTTAGAAGTGAGGACCTTATAAGACTTTGCTTCCACCCATTTCGTGAAATAGTCCACTGCCACTAACAAAAACTCATGCCCATTGCTTTCGGCTGGGGCTATCTTCCCAATTACATCAATGCCCCAAGTTGCAAATGGCCAAGGCGTCGTCATGCAGTACAGGTCATGAGGCGGGAGATGATTAAGGTTGGCAAACCGCTGGCATTTGTCGCACTCTCGGACATGCTAAATACAGTCTGTTTCCATGGAGATCCAGTAGTAGCCAATTCTGAGGATCACTTGCATTAACGCTCTGGCATTCATGTGAGGACCGCAGGGACCATTATGGACTTCGCTCATTAACTCTTTTGCTCTTTCTTTGGTGACACACAGCAGGAGTGGTCCTTGGTATCACTTTTTGTACAGATCGCCTCCTAGAATGACATAGTGAGAGGCCAGTCGCTTCAAAGCTTGCAAGCTTTTGGCTTTGATGCCTTCCTTCAGCTTACCTTCTTCGTCTCTGAATGTTGATTCCCCATCTTTGAGAAATTGGTAAACTTGATTGTACCAAGGTTCCTTGACGAGTTCAGGTCCCACTTCTATTTCACAACAGAAGACTGGTGCTTCCCTTCTACCCACTCTGAATGGTTTTACTACCTTTCCCTCGGGGATCTCTACCAATGAGGCTAGAGTAGCTAAGGCATCTGCAAATCTATTCTTGTCTCTTGGCAGATAGTGGAAGGTCACTTCTCTGAACTGTTTTGTCAATTCTTCCATATAGGCATGATACTTCTGTTGGTTAGGATCCACAGTATTCCACTTGTTCGAGACTTGGTTAATGATTAGGGCTGAGTCTCCGTACACCTCGAGTTCCTTAACATTTCTTTCTAGGGCGGCCTCCAAACCGACTATACAGGCTTCATACTCTGCCGCATTATTTGTGACGGAGAAGTTCAGCTTGATGGCTATTGGCGTTTGCACATCTTTCGGGTCTACCAACAATATTCATGTTCCATTTCCCCTTTTGTTAGCAGCTCCGTCGAAGAAAAGTTGCCATCGATTCTCGGGCTCAACAGCGAAAATCCCCTCATCCGAAAACTGGGGTTCAGGCCCCCTGTCCTTATACTGGGGAAATTTGCCAGATGGTCTGATAGTGCATGACCCTTAATTGCCTTTCTTGTTACATAGTTGATGTCAAACTCTGCTAGGAAGAATGACCACTTTGCCAGGCGCATCGAGAGGGAAGGTTTGTCGAAGATATACTTGATGGGGTCCATTTTTTAGACCAAATTCATCGAGTGAGCCTGCATGTAGTGTTTCAGTTTCCCGACTACCCAGACTAGTCCTGCACAGGTCTTTTCACACGCCGAGTAATTGAGCTCACTCCCTTGCAGCTTTCGACTCACAAAGTAAATGCCATTTTCTACTCGATAATCTTTCTTTTCCTAGGCCAACATAGCCCCAACTGCCGTATCGGTGACAGTGAGATATAGAGCTGAAGAGGTTTCTGTCCCTGCGGGGGGCACAGTACTGGGGGATTCACTAGGTACGCCTTAATTTTGTCAAAGGCATCCTGGCATTCTTCATTCCATTCTGTATCAACATTTTTCTTCATAAGCTTTAAGATGGGCTCACACATGGTTGTCAGCTGATTGACGAAACAGCTGATGTACTGCAACTTGCCCATAAAGATTTTGAATTTTGTCTGGGATTGAGGTGGCCTCATATCCATTATGGCTTTAATCTTTCGGGGGTCGGCCTCAATGCCTCGCTCTGTGACCATATACCCAAGCACTTTCCCCCTTGTCACTCTGAAGGTGCATTTTGCAGGGTTCAGTCTCATAGAATGTTTTCTTAACCGATCAAAGAACTTTCGTAGATCAATAAAGTGTTGTCCATCTGAAATTACCCGAATCCGGCTCGCGCACGGGCCCTACCATCTCGCATTTGCGTGTTTTTGTTGGTCAAGGAGGTGTCTCACTGTGTTTTTGCTTGTAGAGTCACCACACCTTTTTGATTTAGCCCAAAACATTGAGAAAAGGCATCAGTTTAAAAAAACTATTGTTGTGTGATGAGATTTTTGAGTTCGGAGGTCAGGTTACTCCTCGGGAAAAGAATATTAGAATATTAGAAGCTCACCCGAGTCGTCTCGTAAAAACGAGTCTTTCGGTTCCCTTTCTTTCTTTAAATGTTGTGTGTGTGTGTATGTGCTTTTAAAAATACATGTTGAATCGGATGTCTACATTGTACACTATGTATTGAAATGTATTCAAATAGTGTAGGAAGAAAGACATACCAATGTTGGTTCGAGTCTGTCTTCCGCTGGGGAATAGTGTTTGAGGGTGGAATAGTGTTCCGAGATGGACCGGGATTGCTTCGGGATGTGCCGGTTGTCTGCAGACAGAACTTCGGTGTGCCTCGGGATTGTTTGGTGTGTACTCGGGCAGAGTTTCGGCGTGATTTGGGATCGCAGGGATCGTTGACTGGATTTGGGCAGAGGTTCGTCATGCGTCGGGATCGTCGGTTGTGCTCGGGCAGAGTTTCGGCGTGCGTCGGGATTGCCGGTTGGGCTCGGAAAGGGCTGGGACGCCTCGAGATGGACCTGGCAAGGCTTTGGATTACCACGAGGGGCCTCACAATACCTCGAGAGTGCCTTGGGGCAGCTCGGGAGCATCTCGAGAGCGCTCGGCAGAGCGTCGGAGTACCACGAGGGGCCTCGGAATGCTTCGGAAGAAATCGAAAGGGATCGAGATTGCCCCGAAGGGTCTTAGAGGGGTTCCTGAAGGCTGGGGGAGAGAGGAGAAGAGGATTGTGTGTGAAAAATGAGAGGGGGAGACCTCTATTTATAATGTAGGAAATTTTGCAAAGAGGTCCGCACGGACCTTCCATGAAAACTAAATTTTTGGTTTTCCCAGATTTGAGAAAATATTGTGGACTTTAAGGGAATTTCGTAATAATTATGTCTGGGAGCAAAGTGGTCCACACAGACGTTCTGTGCTTTTCCAAATTTTCCGAAATTCCCAAAAAGTCCTTTTGAGCTTTTTTATCCCAGAAAGGCCCCCCCTTGGTTTGGTTGGTGGTTTTTTTGGGTTTCTGAGGGCCACAGGTGTTTGAGACTGCGTTTGTGTGAATCTGCGGTGTTTCCCGTGCGTTTGGAAGAGAGTGATCCAAATTGGGGTACTTACAGAAGCCCCACGACGACGTCACTTACGGAGGAAGTGGGGTCGTTGATAAGATAAGGGCCCTGATCTGGATCGCGTGCTGGGAGAGGATGTGACCGTGTAGGTCAGTTCATGAGGACGTGGCAGAGTCCTGTTGTGTGACCGTTTAGGTCGGTTGGCTGGACCCTATGACAGGATTCCTACGTATCCCATATGGGAATCAAGCTTGATCGTAGTTCGTGTGTGGGGTGAGTGTTGTCGTGCACGAGGACCTGTGATGTCCTCTGACTGATACTCTATGCGTGGGCGTGGTAGTATCTTGTGGGTAACCGTTTAGGTCAGTTCTGGACCCTGTGATAGGATTCCTACGTATCCTTAGCGGGCATCAAGCCTGATCATAGTTTAGAGTGGGTACGTGGACGTGTCGGTGTCTTGTGGGTGACCGTTTAGGTTGGTTGACTGGACCCTGTGATAGGATTCCTACGTATCCCTAGCGGGAATCAAGACTGATCGTAGTTCAGAGTGGGTACTGTGATGATGCCACCCGATTTTTCCTTTCTTTTTTTGAAAATCAAAATGGAGACAGAGTCGCCACGTCATTTTTGTTTTAAGGGCCAAAACTTTGAAAAATGCCCGAGATTAGAGATTTGGGTTCGGAGGTCGCGTTACACGCCGGGAAGAACGTTAGTGTTCGCCCGGAATGCCTCGTAAAACGAGTCTTCCAAGCTTAAAAACCATTTATGTGTGTGTGTGTGTGTTCCTTTGGACAAAATAAGTTCAAACTGAGAAAAATAAAAATTGGGAACTCTTTATAAGACATTAAACAAGTTCCATGATTTTTGGTATGATTTTTGGGTTGAGTTTTGGTACTCAAAAGATTTCTTGAAGTTGGAAACAAATTCTGCCAGAATGAAAAAGGCAGTGGACACTTGATTTTAAAACGGATTTAAGAGCTTTAAAACTTCAAAATCTGGGAAAAGTCCAAGAATGAAAGTTGTTCAAAACACCTTAAATAAGGTTTCTGTAAAATAACTTTTCCATTTGGAGATGATTTTGTGGACCAAAACCTTCTGGAAATCTAAGATATGAAATCTGGATTTCCAGAGACTGATGAACTGACCTTTAAAAATACAATTTGAAAAATGGAGTTATACTCACACAAAAAATAAAGTAAAAATATTTCTGGAAATCTCTGGATGTTTTCTACAAAAAGTATTTTGTAGTCAACACCAAATTCCAAGTTCTTCTGTGTCCAAAAAATTAGACCATGGACAGAGGTCTTAGAGAAAGGCTACTGGACAGCAACTTTCTCTTGAAGAAAAACATGATTTTAAAGGGGGTTTGGCATCCATGCTTGTCCCCATTTCCTTAGGCTTTGATTAGTAGTCACTAGACATTTTAGTGGTGATCTACTATATCAAGCCATCCTTAGGGTACATTAGGACTTAAGCATTTCATTTGCTTGGGAAGGGGAGATTTAGCTTTGAAATTGAGATTTTATGTATGAAAATGGTTTTTAGGGTTTTGAAAATATGTTTGTAAGAAGTGAAAACAATTTTGAAAGAAATGTTGATCCTTGTAGAGGATCATCCATGGAGATGAACTTCCATGGTGATCCTCTTGGATCTAGGGCAAGAAATGAACAAGTTACATCTTCAAAGTATGAGATGCATGCATGGGTGAGAGAGATTTAGGGTAGGGAGAAGGAGGTTATACCTATCTTCTTTTGTGTTTTGTGTTTGAAGCTTTGAGTTTTGAGAGTGAGTGGGTGTGGTTTGGGAAGATAATCAAGAGAAAAAGGTGACAATTCAAGGGAATTCTCACTGTTTTCTCTAGTATTTTCGCCAGAGGTGTTGCTGTGAGTTGTTGTTCCTTCTTATTTCTGAGACTGAAGGGCTTAATTTATAGGCCTCTAAAAATTCCCTTTTCATCCGCGCGGATCATTGTGGCAGCGTGCACTGTTCATTAATTGCAACAGCAGGCTTTGGACACAAGGAATATTTTCAAAATATTCAAACTGGTTGCTGTTTTTCAGCTTGCCAATTCGGGTTTTTTCAATTTCTTTTCCTTTTTAAGATTCTTTTCTTGGTTTAACCTTAAATGGCAATCCCTAATCTACCCTTACTTTGTTAGAAAGGTTAGAAATTGTTAAAAATGTTAGGAATGTTAGGGCTTTTGTTAATTTTCTAACGAAAATACTAACGACTCAAATTGGAGCACTTACAGTAGCCCCTCGGCGACGGCGCTTTCGAAGGAAGCGGGGTCGTCGATAAGAGTAAGGCTCCATATTTGACAGGATGATCAAGTGATCGAGTGGCTGAACCTAGCGATAGGCTACCTACGTATCCCGAATGGGAATCAAGCCGGCCGTAGTTCGGGTCTTTGACCCTGGAGTGACTGTTTTAGGATGTCAACCTGGTGAGCGAGTTCTGTAGTCGGTTGCTGAAAGAAACTCTGCTGGGGATAAGAGATGACCATTTTCGTCTGATGGCTAAAGTTGTATATCCGCTCTGCTGGGGATAGGAATGACCGTTTCGGTCTGATGGCTGAACCTAATGATAGGCTACCTGCGTTACCTTAAGAGGAATCAAGCCAGTCGTAGTTCGGGTCTTTGGATGTTGACCCTGGAATGACTATTTTGAGGCGTCAACCTGGTAATGATGGCGCTTTAGGTGCCTCAGACCTTAAAGATGCTGGCGTTTTAGGTGCCTCGAACCTTTGGTGACGATGGCATTTTAGGTGCCTCAAACCTTAATGATGATGGCGTTTTAGGTGCCTCAAACCTTGATGATGGCATTTAAGGTGCCCCGAACCTTGATGATAGCGTTTTAGGTGCCTCGGACCTTGATGATGGCATTTTAGGTGCCTCAAACCTTGATGATGATGGCTTTTTAGGTGCCTCGGACCTTGATTTGAAATGTTTTCCCTTAATGGTTTGGGATGGATGGTCCTTCGGTGGACTTCGTCTGCTGCCGAAGGAGAGGGTGACCGTTTTGGTCGGGTGGCTGGACCTATGGTAGGCTACCTATGTATCCCGATTGGGGAATCAAGCCCTTACGTAGTTCGAAAGCTGCTCGAGATTTCGCCGGTCTTTGTTGGAGAAAAAATCGGGCTTACGTTTTACGGTCGTTGATGATAATGAGGAAAGAAACGGGATTCCGTTGACTTCGCTGGGATTTTGTTAGCCTTTGTCGGAGAAATCGGGATTCCGTTACCTTTCTTGGAGAAATCGGACTTACGTTTTACTGCCGTTGATGATTTTGATGAAAGAAACGGGATTCCGTTATCTTTCTCGGAGAAATCGGACTTACGTTTTACTGTCGTTGATGATTTTGATGAAAGAAACGGGATTCCGTTATCTTTCTCGGAGAAATCGGACTTACGTTTGACTGCCGTTGATGATTTTGATGAAAGAGATGGGATTCCGTTATCTTTCTCGGAGAAATCGGACTTACGTTTGACTGCCGTTGATGATTTTGATGAAAGAGACGGGATTCCGTTATCTTTCTCGGAGAAATCGGACTTACGTTTGACTGCCGTTGATGATAATGATGAAAGAAACGGGATTCCGTTATCTTTCTCGGAGAAATCGAACTTACGTTTTACTGCCGTTGATGAAATTGATGAAAGAACCGGGATTCCATTATCTTTCTCGGAGAAATCAGACTTATGTTTGACTGCCGTTGATGATTTTGATGAAAGAGACGGGATTCCGTTATCTTTCTCGGAGAAATCGGACTTACGTTTGACTGCCGTTGATGATTTTGATGAAAGAGACGGGATTCCGTTATCTTTCTCGGAGAAATCGGACTTACGTTTGACTACCGTTGAGTTCTTTTGAAAGGGGGTTAACTCTGGTTCACTTTGGTTAACTCCGTTAAGTTGAGGACTAAACTGCAGAGTCCTGAAATTTTAAAGGGCAAAATAGTCATTTTGCCACTTCAATTTGGTCCGCGCGGATCAGAACGTGACCTGGACAGATTTAAAAAGGCCAAGGCCTTTTTCTCTTCTTCCTCATTATTTTTTAAAGTTTTCGAGAGAGAGACGAGAGAGAAAGGCAAAACCGCCATTGTTGGCCAAAAAACCTCAAAATCCTTCCGATTTTCTTCGATTTTTAAGCAATGGAACACGTGGGAGTTGCCATTCAAGGCCAAGGACGCGGCCCGGTTGCGGAGAGGCGATTAGAGCTCGTTCGAATAAGGAGGCATTATTCTCTTTCGCAATCGATTGCGGAGGAGCCATACCCCGATGCGTGACAACATTGGGCCACTGATCCGAGTCTTCGCACGGTATATATCGAATCTCTTCGCTTCCTTTGTTGATCTTTGTTTGAAATTGATTTTTTGGTGATTTTTTTTTTAATATCCGAGAATTTGATGTTCTTGGCTTCGAATTTTGACTTTTGCATGTTGTAATGAGTTTATGGGTAACTCAAATATGCATTTTGTTAAAAAAAAAATGGGCATTTTGCCATATGAGATGATGAAGATTTTCCCGAATTCGGGACGGACTTTTTGTTGCATGTGGAATTCTTGCAATGTTGATGTGAATGATATGAATGCATTTTTTTGTGAAAATGTGATTTTCTGTGAAAAGTGGGACGGATTTTCGCCTCCGTTGATTGAATGCATGAATGGAAAAAAATGGGACGGAATTTTTCTTCCGTTGATTGAATGTATGAATGGTGGAAAACTGTTTATGTATGCTATTTCATGAAAAATGGGACGGAATTTTTCTTCCGTTGACTCAATGTCGTTGACATGTTTCTTTATGCCTGAATAAATGATGAATGGTGATTGTTGAAAATATTTTCTTTTGTGCGAGAAAAATGGGGCTAGGTTTGTTGTATGCCGTTATGCTGCCCGATTTTTTTTTAAAATTTTATGTCTATGATGCATGTGTATGCTTGTGCAATTATTTTTTTTTGACACATTTTTTTTTAAATGCAAATGCAAATTTTTTGTCATTTTTTTTTATTGCAGGGTGGAAATCGTTTTGTGACGGAGCAGCTGAATAAGCTGAAGACTCGAGGATCAGTAGAGTCTGTGGTCAGCCTGTGGGACCGGATTCTAGTCTTGGGCCGAGGAGCTTTGATGAGTCCGAGACAGATCGTCATTGGGACTGGATTGTACGAGTTTATCGAGTGCCTGAGGGGATTGGTTAAGTTCTCCAAGAGCAAGGGCCTGATTTTTGCTTTGGCACAGCACTGGTGGGACGCGACCCATACATTCCATTTCTTCTGGGGCGAGGCCACAGTCACACCTTCTGATTACGCCGCGATCACGGGCCTGTCCTTTAAAGGACGGAGCATTGAGTGGAGAGACGGCTATAGTGACCGGGACCTGCAGGATCTTCTGGGCTTTACCCCCATTCCCAAAAAGGGGATGGGGATGGAGTATGCTGTGGTCCACGGGAAGATCGTGGAGAGCATTGAGAGCTATGAGGCTGGGGATGAGAGAGTGGCCGCTGTGCAGATTGCTAGGGCTTTCTTGTGGTTTGCTTTTTCGAGCACACTGTTTGGACACGCCGAGGGGACGGCGGTGTTTGCCCTGCTGAGGACGTTGGAGGATGTGGAGATGGCTGGGGAGGTGTCTTGGGGATAGGCAGGGCTGGCAGAGCTATATTTCGCTCTGGATCGATATAGCCGGAAGGCTGTCAGCTCTCTGACGTGCTTCGAGTTCCCTTTGGAGGTATAAGCTTTTGCTTTTCTTTTCCTTAAGCACGCACTTTTCTTCTCTTTTTTTTTGCGCTTGATTGATGAGATCTTTCTCTTTCGCAGGTATGGGCTCTGGAGTTTTTTCATGTCACGATGTGGCGGCAGCCGGCGGAGCACATCGGGGCATATCCGGCCATGCTCTCCTGGAGCAAGCATGCTCGGGAGAAGATAGGTTCTAAGGGGCGCACGACCCTTAAGTACAGGGAGTGCCTGCCTTTGACGAGGGCTGAGACAGAGGAGAGGATGGTGTTCTACCCCTGGGGCCGCTTCGACGTGGAGCAGCTGAAGGGTGCAGAGAGGTGGACCGTGCAGCGGAGGATTTTGAGGGGCTTGACCTGCGATGTGTATTATCTGGGGGAGAGAGTGACGCGCCAGCATGGCGAGGGTGCGCCTCTGATGGCACCGGTAGAGCCTCCTGCCGACATGATGCATCCGAGTGAGAGATCGGAGACCTGGGGCGACTATCGAGGTGGCCAGCACTTCTCGATGTTTGTGGCGATTGAGGAGTATTCGCGATTTATCTTGAGGAGGCTAAGGATGCCCCAGGTTCTTGAGAGAGAGGGGTTAGGGATTGTGCGGTACCCTCGATCGGACTTTTCATATGTCCAGGATGGGGTCAGATTGAGGGTACAGATTCCTGTCCCTGAGCGAGTCCCACGAGCTTTTCGTCCTCGCCCGGATATGAAGGTATGGCCATTGACTGTCTCTTCTCTTTTTTTTTTTGCTTCATCATTTTTTTTCGCATCTATCATTTCTGACACTTTTATTTTCATGCAGTTCCCGGCTGCGGTGGTGGAGAAGCTGACAAAGCAGGTGATCGGAGCCAAGAGGTTCCTGAGGAGGATGGTTGCTTGTGGGGCTGCTCAGGGCAGAGCGAGACGTGCACAGCCGGCGCCTGTAGAGCGGGAGACTTCCCCTATTCCTTCGGAGCATTCTACCGAGACTCCTCTTTCTCCTCTCCTAGATCCCGGTATGGAGCTTCCTCCGGATCACGTCATCCTCGGGGATTTGCACGGGCAGGGGCACGTCTGGCACCACGGTGGGTCCTCTTCGCATGTCCAGGGATCCGATGCGTTTACGTTCGGATACGACTTCTTTGCGGACCTCGGCTTGCCTTATCGCGGCGTTCCGGTTGATCCAGGCGAGCCTCTCTCTGGAGACGAGGACGATGATTCCGGGCCCGAGACATTCATGGCTACTGAGGAGGCGGGCCCGAGCCGCAAGAGGGATCGGGGGAAAGCACCGGCCACCGAGGATTCTGATTGACTATCTTTTATTGATTTCTGAGATTGTACCTATTTAGACAGATACAGTTTATTTTTCATGCACACCTTTTTTTTTGTTTTCCTTTTTTGTTCGGAATGTAATGATCTAGAATTACTTTTCTTTTTAGTTTTTTTTTTATCTATTATGAATGCAATGTTGCATGAGCCCTGGTTTTTTTTTTGCAAGGGTGCGAATGTATGGTACGTGAACTGTTTGGGCAGGCTTTGCACAGGTTTCGAGCGGCCGGGATGAAATATTCCTCCGTGGTGCAGCAGTTTGAACTGCTGTAGATTTTTTTCTGGTTGTGACACTTATGTCCGCGCGGATGAGACAGTCTTCTGACACTGTCCTTTAATTTTGCTTCAGATCTGGTTTTCCCTTATTTCAAATTCAAACACCTTCTTCAACCACCAGTTCAAACAGCCATTTTCGGGGAGAAGGAGAGAAAATCCATGGAGAGAATTGTGAGCATGCAAAATCCATCCAAATTATCCCAAGCTTCTCGAATGTCATTCTTCACCAAGTTTAAGGAGTGGTGTCGGGAGATTATGCATGAGAGGAGGTCATTCTTTGAAGAAAGGTACAAGATACGATGCTTGTGGTCTCTTAAGGAATTGATTCCGGATTATGATCTTTTGAGAGCTTCTTCCTCATTTTGCGACACTAGAAGGCATGTTTTTTGCTTCTCTTACAATGAAATGGTCCCGACTGTTGAAGAATTTCGGGCTTTGCTTGGTGGTCCCGAGGTGGAGGAGATTGCGATTCCTTTGCCCGGAGGAGCCTCTTTTGTTGATAGGTTGTGCAACCTTCTCCATCTTTCCCCGGAGGAAGCACAAGGTATGATCCGCGGTCCCGATCATTTTGACATTTCTGCAGGTCAACTCTATTTGTTTCCCATTCCAAGTTAGCTTTGTACTTTTCTGTGAAGGCATTAGTAATCTGGTCCCATGTAGCCCTGGCCTCGGGTTTTAAGAGGAAGAACCATTTAAAGGCACTGGATTTCAAAGATAGGATCGAAATAGTCACCAATCGCTGATTGGTACACCCTTTGGCCTTCATCGCCAAGGTATACGTGTCCAGATGAGTTTTCGGGCATGCAGTACCATCAAAGAGGTCCAGATTCGGCATAACAAATTTGTGAGGCAGGGGAACGATGGAGTCTGGGTCCGTAGGCCGGAAGGCAGACTTCTTAGCGATCAATTCAGCAATCTGCGCTTTCATTTCCTTATGTTGTTCCATGAACCAGGCCAGATGAGGATCTTGTGGTGGAACCATGGCGTTCAAACCAGTGACTGAGCTAGAGAGAGGAGCTACCACTAGCGGCGGACTGATGGAGGGAACGGCCGATCCGGGGACATAGGTGAAAACCTGTAGGAGCCTGGGCGAAGGGATAGAACCTTGCGGCCTGCTGTTGATTTTCAACTGGCAAAGTGGGTGGAGGCAGTCCTGATGTAGCTGGGTAGCTTGGATTTCTGGAGTGAGACCCATAAGTAGGCTTAGGTGCCGGCTGCTGTCCCTGATTGTTGAATTGCATGGCTGTCTGTGGCGATGGTGTATAACCAGGGGGTAATGCGGTCCTGGTGATTCTGATGAAATCGGGATGGAGGTTTGGTAACCCATCGAACCCTGAGTGAGAAATGGATTTGTGAAAGCTGTGTGAGGAGCAACTGAGCTAGCATCATTCTGAGGAGGGGCTCCTGATTGTGGCCCCGAACCAGACTGTGGCGACATTCCAAACTGTTGCTGTGAAGGTCCGGACTGATCGGTTCCAAACTGAGGTGGGATTCCAATTTGCTGTGGCATTCCGAGGTATCCCTAACCATGAGAAGATATTCCGTACTGGCCTTGTCCCCACTGAGGAACTGCGAACTGGCTGTCCCCGTCGCCGCATGGATCCAAAGTGGTCTCCGTGGTCGGGAGCCGGCCGACCCGAGGACCGAGAAGCATGGGTTCTGGTGGTAGTACCGTAGGAGGTTGGCAGTGGCATCCTGGAGTAATCGGGGCAACCAAGATTGGGATTGGGGTCTTCCTCTTCTTCCACGGTGAAGGTGCCATCGGGATTGAGGCTGGCGGCCAAACCATGGCTCTTAATAGCCTCCATAAGGCTATTCAGCTGTGCTTCTTGTCGCAGTCTCATCTGTTCGGCTAACTGATTCCATTCTTTGTTACATGCAGGGAGTCCCAGAGGCGGAGTGATGTTGTCCCCATCGTTACCGGCCGATGCGTACATTCCAAACCCGGAGTCGGAACAAACGGTGAAGCTGACGACGCGCTTGACTCTTCCCAACTGATCAAACGGTGACCCGATGCCCGAAACCAAGCTTTGTGAGGAGCTGCGGGGGGAAAGACACGAGGGTTCAGATGTTTGGGAATTGAAGGAGGGTAGGTGTTTGGGCTTTGGGCTCATGCAACATGCAGTTATTTGTTCTAGTTTACTTTAAAACGTATTTTATTAACCTAATCGGTTGGAAAAGATTGCTCTTCTTTTTCGCAAACTACTCTGGATCCTGGATCAGTGGGCCCCGTCACTACATCTATAAGCCCCTCGTATTCCATCTGTATTTTGACTTCCCAGGGTGGACAGCCCCGAGCGAGGGTCCTATAGGGCAAGCGGGTCCCACCGACCGAAAAGAAAAACGATCCTAAAAGTCTGGCGGGTAATCGAGTCTTAACGAGCATTCGATGTAAATTACGGACAAAACTGACGTCAAAGTCAAGATCATGTCCGAGGGCTTGACAAAAAGTCGGCATGGTTCGGACTGATAAATGTCCACAATTGATCTTAACTCGTCGTCAGTTAGGCCGTAATTAGGCATGGAATAATCATTAATTCTTGATGACTCGGTGTAAATGCCGAGTCGCCGTATAATTTGTGCCGCCGAGTCAAAGTCAAGGCGCCAGTCAATATCTGGTCAAAGCCCGTGACGGAAAACCGGCAGGACTTCGACTGATTAGGGTCCCAAAAGATATTGACTTGGTATGCCGACTAAGGCTTGAAAGGAAAGGTCTATACACAGACAGGGCATGACACAGACCAGACTAAAAACCAACCGGGTCTCGGACAAAGTGTGTCACGGACAAGTGCATGGTCGACACGAGGCTCCATGGGATGTTTGGGTATTCCCATGCTTGCACCGAGAGGCGTAATAAGACCAAACGGGCCGCTACAGGGATTTCCCCGGGTTAGGGACGTAGTGTGCAGTGTAAGGCCAAGTGCGCGTAGTGTGCAAGCAGTCTATCTTCTTTTTCTAAGTAAAATAGAAATTTTCGCATGTGTCTTAAAAAATATGATGCATGCACAAAATGATTTTTTTTTTTTTTTTTGAAACTCCTTTTTTTTAATTTCTTTTTTTTTTTGAAAATCTTTTTTTTGAAAGCAAATGAACACATAAGCACATAAACACATAATTCAAAATTCAAGGCAACGGGTCCGATAGTCAAAATTTTGACTTTTTCCGAGACCAAAACAACACGAAAATGTGAAAAAATCAACACACACACAACAAACGGTTTCAAATGCTGGGACGGAATCTTGACCCACAAAAAGCTTTTCTTTTCTTTTTTTGAAAAGATAAAACTTATTTTTCCCCAGCGGAGTCGCCACTGTGATGATGCCACCCGATTTTTCCTTTCTTTTTTTGAAAATCAAAACGGAGACGGAGTCACCACGCCATTTTTGTTTTAAGGGTCAAAACTTTGAAAAATGCCCGAGATTAGAGATTTGGGTTCGGAGGTCACGTTACACGCCGGGAAGAACGTTAGTGTTCACCCGGAATGCCTCGTAAAACGAGTCTTCCAAGCTTAAAAACCATTTGTGTGTGTGTGTGTGTGTTCCTTTGGCCAAAATAAGTTCAAACTGAGAAAAATAAAAATTGGGAACTCTTTATAAGACATTAAACAAGTCCCATGATTTTTGGTATGATTTTTGGGTTGAGTTTTGGTACTTAAAAGATTTCTTGAAGTTGGAAACCAATTCTGCCCGAATGAAAAAGGCAGTGGACACTTGATTTTAAAACGGATTTAAGAGATTTAAAACTTCAAAATCTGGGGAAAGTCCGAGAATGAAAGTTGTTCAAAACACCTTAAATAAGGTTTCTGTAAAAGAACTTTTCCATTTGGAGATGATTTGGTGGACCAAAACCTTATGGAAATCTCAAATATGAAATCTAGATTTCCAGAGACTGATGAACTGACCTTTAAAAGACAATTTGAAAAAGGGAGTTATACTCACACAAAAAATAAAGTAAAAATATTTCTGGAAATCTCTGGATGTTGGCTACAAAAAGTATTTTGTAGTCAACACCAAATTCCAAGTTCTTCTGTGTTCAAAAAATTAGACCATGGACAGAGGTCTTAGAGAAAGGCTACTGGACAGCAACTTTCTCTTGAAGAAAAACATGATTTTAAAGGGGGTTTGGCATCCATGCTTGTCCCCATTTCCTTAGGATTTTATTAGTAGTCACTAGACATTTTAGTGGTGATCTACTATATCAAGCCATCCTTAGGGTACATTAGGACTTAAGCATTTCATTTGCTTGGGAAGGGGAGATTTAGCTTTGAAATTGAGATTTTATGTATGAAAATGGTTTTTAGGGTTTTGAAAATATGTTTGTAAGAAATGAAAAAAAATTTGAAAGAAATGTTGATCCTTGTAGGGGATCATCCATGGAGATGAACTTCCATGGTGATCCTCTTGGATCTAGGGCAAGAAATGAACAAGTTACATCTTCAAAGTATGAGATGCATGCATGGGTGAGAGAGATTTAGGGTAGGGAGAAGGAGGTTATACCTATCTTCTTTTGTGTTTTGTGTTTGAAGCTTTGAGTTTTGAGAGTGAGTGGGTGTGGTTTGGGAAGATAATCAAGAGAAAAAGGTGACAATTCAAGGGAATTATCACTGTTTTCTCTAGTATTTTTGCCAGAGGTGTTGCTGTGAGTTGTTGTTCCTTCTTATTTCTGAGACTGAAGGGCTTAATTTATAGGCCTCTAAAAATTCCCTTTTCATCCGCGCGAATCATTGTGGCAGCGTGCATTGTTCATTAATTGCAGCAGCAGGCTTTGAACACAAGGAATATTTTCAAAATATTCAAACTGGTTGCTGTTTTTCAGCTTGCCAATTCGGGTTTTTTCAATTTCTTTTCCTTTTTAAGATTCTTTTCTTGGTTTAACCTTAAATGGCAATCGCTAATCTACCCTTACTTTGTTAGAAAGGTTAGGAATTGTTAGAAATGTTAGGAATGTTAGGGCTTTCGTTAATTTTCTAACGAAAATACTAACAACTCAAATTGGAGCACTTACAGGTACGTGGACGTGTCGGTGTCCTTTGGGTTACCCTTTAGGTCGGTTGGCTGGACCCTGTGATAGGATTCCTATATATCCCTAGCGAGAATCAAGCCTGATCGTAGTTCAGAGTGGGTACGTGGACGTGTCGGTGTCCTGTGGGTGACCATTTAGGTCGGTTGGCTGGACCCTGTGATAGGATTCCTACGTATCCCTAGCGGGAATCAAGCCTGATCGTAGTTCAGAGTGGGTACGTGGACGTGTCGGTGTCCTGTGGGTGACATTTTAGGTCGGTTGGCTGGACCCTGTGATAGGATTCATACGTATCCCTAGCGCGAATCAAGCCTGATCGTAGTTCAGAGTGGGTATGTGGACGTGTCGGTGTCCTGTGGGTGACCGTTTAGGTCTGTTGGGTGGACCCTGTGATAGGATTCATACGTATCCCTAGCGGGAATCAAGCCTGATCGTAGTTCATAGTTGGTATGTGGACGTGTCGCTGTCCTGTGGGTGACCATTTAGGTCGGTTGGCTAGACCCTGTGATAGGATTCTTACGTATCCCTAGCGGGAATCAAGCCTGATCGTAGTTCAGAGTAGGTATGTGGATGTGTCGGTGTCCTGTGGGTGACCGTTTAGGTCGGTTGGCTGGACCCTGTGATAGGATTCCTACCTATCCCTAGTGGGAATCAAGCCTGATCGTAGTTCAGAGTGTCATGAAATTGTGAGTGTATGCGGGCGTGGTGGTACCCTGAGGTGATGTGACCGCTAAGGTCGACTGTGAGGACGTGGTGGTGTCCTGAAATGGAAATTTTACGGTTTTTCGAACCGGGTAATTTAAAGCCTTCCGGGCTGGAGATAATGATTTGGGAGGTTTATACGGTCTTCCGGACTGAGTGGTTTTAAGCATTCCGGGCTGCAGATAGTGATTTGGGAGATTTATACAGTCTTTTGGACCGAATAATTTAAAGCCTTCCGGGCTGCGGATAGTAATTTGGCTGATTTATGCGGTCTCCCGGACCAAGTAATTTAAAGCCTTCCGGGTTGCGGATGATGATGAGGACGTGTTATGCCCTCTAACTGAGGTGGCGTCGTGCGTGAGGACGTGACTTGTCCTCTGACACAGGTTGTGTCGTGCGTGAGGACGTGACTTATCCTCTGACAGTGGTTGTGTCGTGCATGAGGATGTGTGGTGTCCTCTGACTGAGGTTGTGTTGTGTATGAGGGTGTGTTGTGTCCTCTGACTGAGGTTGTGTCGTGCATGAGGATGTGTTGTGTCCTCTGACTGAGGTTGTGTCGTGCATGAGGATGTGTTGTGTCCTCTGACTGAGGTTGTGTCGTGCATGAGGATGTATTGTGTCCTCTGACTGAGGTTGTGTCGTGCATGAGGATGTGTTGTGTCCTCTGACTGAGGTTGTGGTTTAGGAGTATGAACCTGGCGAGGCCTTTTGTGAGGCATGCTTGCTTTGTGCTTGATTTTGAGAGGCGTGATTGCCTTGTGTTTTGTCTGCTGGAGACTGGTTGGACTTACGATGATTGCCGGGTGGATGAATTGTTTATTGTGAAGGCATTCGTGCTTTAGGATGTGTGTTCGAAGGCCTTTGGTGCCTTGGAATTTGTGTGTGGAGGTGTTTGGGGCCTTTTTGTGTTTGTTTTACCGTTTAGTGGGCGATGTTCGGGCTGACGAATGACGGCCGGGGTTCATTTGCTGGGGATGCATGGTCTTGTACGGGTTTTCAAGAATTCCCGTTTGAGTTTTTGTTCGCTGAGGAAGGGATTTCGGGCTTACTTTGATGGCCGACGTTTGTTTAGTGTTTTATGTTTTGGAGGCATTTTGTGCCTTGGGATTTGTGTTTGGAGGCGTTTGCGCCTTTTGTGTTTGTTTTACCGTTTAGTGGGCGAGGTTCGGGCTTACGAATGATGGCCGGGGTTTGTTTTGCCGTTTAGTGGGGAAATCCGGACTTACAATGACGGCCGGGGTTAGTTTGGTTGGGTTAAGAACCAAACTGCATTGAATCTGCCGAAAAAGGCCTTTGGACAGCCAGGGGCAAAGATTATAAAGAGAAATCTTGCTAGGTTATGCAAAGAGGTCCGCACGGATCAACTTTGTTTACAAAGAGGTCCGCACGGACGATCAAGGAAATTTAATTTTCCCAGATTCACATCAGCTTCAAGCAACGAAGCCTCCCCATTTTCCATCTTCAGTCGAGAGAAAAAGAGAGAGAGGGAGAGAAAAACTTGGTTTTTGTTCAAGATTTCCTAAGGAATCCTTCCGAGTTTGCTTGAATTGCTAGCCATGGCGGAAAGGGTTAGAAGAGGTCGTTGCCAAAGGAGCCAAGAGGCTATCGAGAGGAGATCGGACCTTCAAAGGAATTGCACTTCCTTTGTGCCTTCGTCTAGGAATCCGGATGTGTTGTATCCGGATCCAGGGGTGCACAATTTGCGGGAGAGGACCGCTGGGGAGGTAAGAAATCAATTTTGTTTTGATTCTTACTTGAATTGTTTGTATGCTAGAACTAGGTTTTAGTTTTCGTATATTTGAGGCTTTTGTTGTTGCCATGCTCTTTTTGTGAAATTTGAGATGAATTATTGAAATTGTGCATGTAAGAATTGTGGGTATGTGATTTTTGTGCAAAAATGTGGAGATTAGCTCTTATTTGTGAAAATAAAGTGCCTCTCTTTGAAATGCATGCTTTGGTGATTTGTACCTTACGCTATTTCCGTATGTACATTGTGGAAAAATTGCCGTGTAGGAATGGACTTTGTGTAAAAAGTGTGACGTGTGCCGTGTTTCGTGACGGATTTTGTCTGAAAATGTGTGCCATGTAGGGACGGACTTTTTAAAAATGTGTAACGTAGTGTGTGCCGTATTTTGTGACGGAGTTTGTGGGAAATTTATGTGCAATGTGTGCCGTGTTTTTGTGACGGGTTTTTGAAAATGTGTTGTGTAGGGATGGATCCCTCTTTTGAGAAAATTTGTATAGTGTGTGCCGTGTTTTGTGACGGACTATGTGGGGAAAATGGTGTGCAATGTGTCCCGTGTTGTTGTGACGGTTTTTTTTTTTGCCGTGTTGGGACAGACTTTTATGCTCTGCCGTGTTGGGACGGACTTTTTATGCGTTCGTTCCCCCTTTTTTGGTATATTTGCATTAAATACTGTGATTGACGTACCTTTGCTGTGTTTACCTGCAGCATGAGAGGCCTTTGTCTGGAAAGGCGAAGAAGATGAAGTCTCGGAGGTCGCTCGAGGCCGTAGTTGAGCTGTGGCAGCATCTGCCGGATATCTCCAGGGAGAGTAGACCGAGTCCTAAGAGGCTGGTCTTTGGTTCTGGTTTGGGCGCGTTCGTTGAGAACCTTGCCGGGATTGCGGAGACAAGGAAGAACAAAAGCATCTTCTTGTCTTTGTCTGAGTATTGGTGGGACACCACGCATACCTTCCATCTGAGCTAGGGAGAGGTGACGGTGACTCCCACCGACTTTGCGGGGATTACTGGGCTTTCTTTCAAAGAAGGGCCAGTGAGATGGAGGGACAGGATGTCCGATGGGACGTTGGCGGAGTTGCTGGGCTTTGCCCCCTTCCCTCGTAAGGGCCTGGGTATGCTGTATAGCGATGTAGAGGCGTAGATCATGGCCAACATCGGGACCTATCACCGGGGCACTGGATTGGTGACGGCTGAGTAGCTGGCGCGCTCTTTCTTGTGGTTTGCTCTTTCCGAGACTTTGTTCTCGAATGACGCTTCCTCCGGTCCTTTTCCTCTGCTGGAGAGTTTGGTGGACTTAGGGAGAGTTGGTGAGATTGCTTGGGGCGAGGCAGGCGTGGCCGAGCTCTACTTTTCCCTGGACCGATTCAGCCTAGGCGTGGCCAGTTCCCTGGGATGATTCGATTCTGCATTGGAGGTATGAGTTTATTGCTGTATATAGTTTTGCATTTTGTCATTTCTCCGTCTTCTTTTTTTTTTCTTTTGTTCTGAGACTTATTTGCTTTTGTTGAAGGTGTGGTCTATGAGATCTTCCGGTGTCAGTCGTGGGATCGGGATGCTGAGGCCATGGGGGCCTATCCTGCTATGATGGGCTGGGCCCGTCCTCTGAGGAGGAGGAGGACGATTAGGGGGAAGCTCACTGTTGCATATCGGGATGTGCAGGAGTTCCTGGAGAGAGATAGCCCAGCGGGATTCAGCTGTACCCCTGGGTTCGATATGGCAACGACGAGCTCGAGGGCGATCCCGTGGTGACACAGCAGAGGAAGATGCTGCGGGGCCTGACTTGTGATGTCATGTATCTGGGGGAGAGGGTCTTCTGGAAGCATGGCCCAGGTGTGCCCCCTATGGCTCCGAGGGATCCGCCCTTTGGGATGATGCATCCTCGTAAAATGGATGTGCTGGAGTACGAGAGGTAGCTAGGCGGCGTGAGTGCCGAGGATTTTATTTTATATGGCGAGGAGTACGGGGCCTTCGTCAGGCGGAATCTGAGGACGCCACAGGTGTTGGCTAGGGAGAGGCAGGATGGTCCACCGCATCCCCCAGATGTTCCGGTGCCTGGGCCGGACTTCACATATATCCGCGGGGATTCGTCGAGGCGGAGGGTGTCGGTGCCCGTCCCTGAACAGGCTCCTGCTGCTTATCGGGTTGACCCGAATGCTCCAGTGAGTGTGCTTACTCTTTTCCATCTTGGCATCTTTTCTATATTTTTCTCTTTTTGTCGAGTATGCTTGTATCTCCTTAGCTGAGCGTTTCTTTGGTTGTTTGCTTGTGCAGGTCTCGGGGAGATCCTTTGATACGTTGACCCGCCGGTTTGTGGGGATACGGTCTTTTGCGAAGAAACTCGTGGGGAAGGTGTCCTGCAGGTCTTCGCGGCGTCCACCGGCGTTTGTGCCGATGCCTTCGAGGCATTCTGTGGATACTCCTTCGTCGAGGGCTGAGCCAGGGCCACAACAAAATGGACCAGTTTGGGGGCGGCATAGTCTTGATGCAGGGACATCTTTGGGGGCCCAGAGATCGCAGACTCTTCATCAGTTCTTTCCCCCGTAGGATGCACAGGGAGAGGGTTCGTCGGCACACCCCTTCTATGATCCTTTCATCGGGTTTGATCCCTCGGAGTACCTCGAGTACTCGCCGTAGGAGGGGGTCCAGTATTCTGATGATGAGGGTGTGGCTGGCGAGTTCGCCGAGATGCCTGACTTCCCGTTTGCTGAGGTTGATGATGATGAGTCGAAGTAGGGCTCATTTGCTTTCCCTCTTTCCGTTTTTTTTTTGTTTAGCAACAGACATTTTGGTACCTGTAATAAAACAGTTTGTATATGCACAACAAAGTATTTTATTTGAGATGTAATGTCATATTTTGTGATTCCCAGGGATTGTCCTAGGAATTGTTGCTAGTTTATTATTTGTGTATGTCACGTGAGCTGGGAATGCATTTGTGGTTAGTGTATGGTTGCCGGAAATGGCTTTGGCCAGGATTTGGGTAGTTTGGAGCAAGGTTCTGTCGGGAACAGTGGCTGTTTTGCTGTTTGCTAAAAATGTGGGACCAAGTTGCAAAGAGGTCCGTACGGATAGACCTAGCATGCAAAGAGGTCCGTACGGACAATCTTTGCTTTTGGGAAGGAAATAAGTGCTTTCAGGATGTCTGAACTTCTCTCACTTCCCATTTGCAGTCATTTCGAGCTTTCTTCCTCATTTTCTCTTGGAACCTCCATTTTTGCCATGGATTCTTCGTTCGTTCCAAGAGTTTTGCCGAGTCTTTCGAAGGAGCGGCAAGCATACTTCCTTGAGCGGTTGAAAATGTGGATGCAACACCGTATGAGGCACCATAGGAGGGCTTTCGAGGTGAGGTTTCGACTCTGCTCGATTTGGTCCCTTAAGGAGTTGGTTCCTGACTGGGAATTGTTGCGGGCTGCCGCGAAATTCTGGGATGTTAGGAGGCATGGGTATAGCTTCTCCTACAATGAAGTGATGCTCACTTTTGAGGATTTTCGGGCTTTGATGGGAGGACCGGAGATGGAGGCCATCTCGCTTCCTTTGATTGGCGGTGCTGCCGTGAATGTGAAGCTTGCATGCTTTCTTCAGACTCCATTGGAAGAAGTGCAGGGTATGACTCTTGACTCAGATCACATCGATATTTCTGCGCTGCCGGAGCAGTTTATGAGCAATGACGAGAGTGACGTCTCGTGGGATGCATTTGCCTTGTGCGTGATAGCGACGCTTTTCATGGTCAGCTTCCTTGGGGTATACGACGGCGCTTTGATGGATGTGGTAGGGCACTGCAGGGCCGGAGAGGATATTATTTCGTTGGTGCTGGGAGAGACCCTTCACGGTATTGATCGTCTGGCAACTGGGGATAGGTTCATGAGAGGGGGAAGCCCTGCTTTGCTCACTTTGTGGTTGCGAGAGAGACTTCAGGCTATGCCCGAGGCTCTGACGTCGTTTAGCCCGTGGTCATTTGCTCGGCGACCTCTTGTATTGGATATGGATCAGTCCGCCTGGGAGAGATGGATGGCACAGCTTGGCGCATATCAGATCCGTTGGTGGGTTCCGCATTGGGGGATTGAGACTAGGAGGGCCTTTCAGGAAGGGTCCTATATTATCAGAGTTCCTGGTTTGTCTTGGTCCTCTTTCTATGTTCCATTGCTTGTTTCCAGGCAGTTCGGGATGAGGCAGGAGCCGTTGCTGGGCTGGTATGACCTTGCTACTACGGAGGTAGCTTCTTTTTGTATGGCAGCACCAGGTGCTCTTTTGTATTTTTTGAGGGTATGGAAGTATTCCGCTTTCCCTCCTGTGGTGCTCCTTCGACGTCTGGAGATTGTTGTATTGACCACCGAGTACCTGGATTGGTACGAGCAGCGTGTTGGGCAGTCCCAAGTGGTTTTGGGGAGCAGGCGTGAAGCGATTCTGGGGCAAGGTTACCGTCGCAGCTATTGCCTTAAGAGTGCTGAAGCCTGGTCTGACCCACAGGATGTTACGGGAGACACTTTGATTGACTACGAGACTTGAGTTGACGGACTAACGGAGAGAGGTCCTCTTTTACAGACTCGCAGGGAGTAGATTCGAGCCGAAGCACGAGCAAATGAAGCTCTACGAGATGCTGGATTGTTTGACTTCTACGGGGAGGACCCCTAATCTCGAATTGAGAGAGGCAGAGCTGGCTCACGTGGAGCGAAAGAAGACTCGCCGGGGACGAGGGTAGAAAGGGAAGAATGGTGAGGGGACAAGCGCAAATGGCGCGTAATGACCTCCTAAGTATCCATTCATTGCATTGCAGACACATTATTTGTTAAATGTATTAAGCTGTCTTTTAGCATGTTGTGAACTTGAGAGTAGACCATGCTTGAACTCATCAAGAAATGTTGTAATCGTTAGTGATTTGTGATTTACTTTTAAAGCTTTGTCGAGATGCAAGATCTGTTGTTTGCTTTTTGTTTCTTTTGTGAGCCTTGGCAGCATCCATCTTTGGACCTTTCTGTTGTATTTGTGGAGTGAAGCAGTCTGAGCCTTGACGGCATCCCTTTTCGCTTGGGTTTTATGTTTGGATGGGAAGGTTGGATGATCCCTTGACAAGTCGTTTTTTACGGTCTTTTCCGTGGATTCCTTGCTTCTTGCTTGTTGGCGCCGGGTTCTTGACCTCTTTTTTTGTAGCTTCTGCTTGAGCCTATTTTTTTTGAAAGCCTTTGCTTGAGCTTTTTTTTTTTTTTTGAAGCGCGTGAGGGCGAAGACAAGCCCCTAGCTTGGAAGTTGACATGGGTCAGTCTTTTGACGCCGAGTGACCTTCGGATATCCTTTGATGTTGCCGCCGTCATTTGACTTGGTCAAGGTGCTGGTGGGGCATGTTTTGGAAAGTGTATCGTTTGATGGAGGTCTTGGTTGACATTCAAACTTTTGACTTTTTTGTGTGTTTTTAGACCGGACCAATTAAGGTTGCCTACGTTCCCCCAGACTAGAGGGCTCAGGTCTGCGTAGTTTGACATTACAAGGAGTGCCAAGAGATGCACAGTTGGTCTTCTTTAGGCGAAGTATCTGCGAAGTTTGCTTCCGTTGACTGGATTCATGAAGGGATTGCCATCTAGGTCTGTCAGCTTCATGGCACCTACGGAGAAGATCTTTTGAACCATGAAAGGGCCGATCCATATTGGTTCCCATTTTCCCAGTGGGTTGGTTCGAGTGGGAGGCTTTTCTTTGAGTACCAGTTTGCCTTCCCTGATGTCTCGAGACTTGACTTTCTTGTTGAAAGCTCTAGCCATTCTGCTTTGGTAGGCTCGAATGTGTTCCATGGCCTTTAGTCGTCGCTTGTCTAGCAGAGCCAGTTCGTCGTGTCGGCTTCGAAGCCATTCGACTTCGTTGATCTCGTTTTCTAGCAGCACTCGGAGTGAGGGAATTTCTAATTCAACGGGCATTACTGCTTCCATCCCGTATGTCAGGGCAAACGGAGTTTCTCACGTGGCTGTTCTGACTGATGTTCGGTAGCCCCAAAGTGCAAGGTGCAGCTTCTCGGGCCAATCACGTCCTCGGGTGGTCATTTTTCGGATGATTCGTTCGAGGGTCTTGTTTGCTGCTTCTATGGCGCCGTTGGTTTGTGGCCGGTAGGGAGAAGACTTGTGACGTGTGATCTTGAATTCGGCCAGCAGTGTGTCGTATTCTACTTCGAAGTGGGAGCCTTTGTCTGATATGACCTCGTTCGGGATGCCATATCGGCAGATGATGTTTTCTTTGAGGAAATGTTCGACTTTCTTGGAAGTGAGCACTTTGTAGGACTTGGCTTCGACCCATTTTGTGAAGTAGTCAATGGCTACCAAGACGAATTCATGGCTGTTGCTGCCTGGTGGAGCGATTTTCCCGATGACCTCAATTCCCCACGTGGTGAAGGGACAGGGCCCGTCATGCAGTAGAGATCGTGAGGAGGTAGATGATTGAGGTTGGAGAACCGTTGACACTTGTCGCAGCTTCGGACAAAGTGGATGTAGTCTGCCTCCATGGAGATCCAGTAGTAGCCCATCCGAAGAATGATTTGCATCAGGGCCATGATGCTCTTGGATTTGACAAAGTGAGAGGCGAGGCGTTTTAGGGCCATGATGCTCTTGGATTTGACTCCTTCTTTGCGTTGACCTTCCTCGTTCATGAAGGCGGTTTCCCCATTTTTGAGGTATTGGAAGATCTGATTGTACCATGGCTCATTGATGGGCTTGGGCTCTGGTTCGATCTCGCAGCAGTAAGAGGGAATTTCCTTTCGTCCGACTTTGAATGGCTTGATTGCCTTTCCCTCGGGGATTTCCACGAGTGAAGCCAAGGTGGCTAGGGCGTCTGCAAACCGGTTCCGGTCTCTTGGCAAGTAGTGGAAGGTGACCTCTTTGAATTGTGTGATGAGGTCTTCCATGCAGGCGTGGTATTTTTGCAAGCCTGGGTCTATTGTTTTCCACTTATTGGAAACTTGATTGATAATCAAGGCTGAGTCCCCGTGGACCTCGAGTTTCTGGACGTTCCTTTCGAGTGCGGCCTCTAGCCCGGTGGTGCAGGCTTCGTATTCGGCGGCATTGTTGGTCACCTCGAAATTCAGCTTTATGGCGATCGGGGTGTGCTCGTCCTTTGGGTCGACCAAAGCATACCAATGCCGTTTCCTCTTTTTGTTGGACGCTCCGTCGAAGAACAGTTGCCATCGGTTTTCGCTTTCAAGTGCGAAGATTCCTTCATCTGGAAATTGTGGCTCGGGACCCTGGGCCTCGTCGGTTGGGAAATCAGCCAGCTATTTGGCCATTACCCGTCCTTTGATTGACTTCTGGTTCACGTACTTGATGTCAAATTCCGCTAGGAAGAAAGACCATTTGGCGAGCCTTATTGACAGGGATGGTTTGTCGAAGAGGTATTTGACTGGGTCCATTTTGGAGACCAAGTGCACTGTGTGCGACTGCATGTAGTGTCGTAACTTTCTGACAACCCATACCAGAGCTGCGCAGGTTTTCTCGAGAGCTGAGTAGTTGGTTCGCTACCTTGAAACTTTCGACTGACGAAGTAAATGGCGTTCTCGACTCGCGACTCCTTCTTTTCTTGACAGAGCATGGCTCCGACTGCGGTGTCGGTCACAGTTAGGTATAACAAAAGTGGCTTCTCCTCGTGGGGAGGACAGAGGATCGGGGGACTCACCAGGTACGCCTTTATTTTTCAAATATATCTTGGCATTCCGAGTTCCATTCGATGTCTGCATTTTTCTTCATTAGTTTGAAGATTGGCTCGCACATGGAGGTCAACTGATTGACGAAGCGGCTGATATACTGCATGCGGCCCATGAAGCTTTTCACCTATGTTTGGGTTTGTGGTGGTCTCATTTCGATGATGGCTTTGATCTTTTGAGGATCAACTTCGATGCCTCGCTCGGTGACCATGTATCCTAAGACTTTGCCTCGACTGACTCCAAATGTACATTTTGTAGGGTTTAATCTCATTGAGTGTTTCCGGAGGCGGTTGAAGAACTTTCTTAGGTCAGTGAGGTGTTGTCCATCTGATCCCTTTGAGTGGATGATCATGTCATCGACGTACACTTTGATCTCTTTGTGGATCACGTCATGGAAGAGGGCGGTAGCTGCCCGTTGGTAGGTAGCCCCAGCGTTCTTTAGTCTGAATGGCATCACTGTATAGCAGTAGGTTCCCCAGGGGGCTGTGAAGGCTGTTTTTTCTTGATCTTCTTCGGCCATCTTGTTTGATTGTAGCCGGCAAACCCATCTATGAAGGACTTAACCTCAAAATTGGTTGTAGTGTCTACCAACATGTCGATGTTTGGTAGTGGAAAGTTGTCTTTGGGACTTGCTTTGCTGAGATCTCGGAAGTCCACGCAGCAGCGTACTTTTCCATTGGCCTTAGTGACTGTGACTATATTGGAAAGCCATGTCGGGTACTCGATCACCCTTATGAAGCCAACTCGGAGCATTTTTTCGATCTCCTCCTTGACTTGCAAAGACCATTCTGGCTTGATCCGGCGTAGCTTTTGCTTGACGGGCTTAGTCTCAGGATTCAAGGGAATCCGATGTTCCACTATGTCTGGATCTAACCCGGGCATGTTTCGGTAAGACCAAGCGAACACGTCCACGAATTCATTGAGCAGCGCAGTCAATGCATTTTGCTCAGTGCCGGTGAAGAAACTCCCGATTTGCGTCTCTTTTGGCTCTTCAGCAGTTCCCAAATTCACTTTGGTTAAAACCTCTTCGGCAGCTTGGGCCCGGTTTTTCTCTCGTTTGACAACATGCTTAAAGATGTGTTTAATGTATTGTTCATTTAATGTGTCTGCTTCTTTATCAAGTGAATCGTTATTAACTGTTTGTGTGTTAGTTAATTTATCAGTTGTTAAAGATGCAATGAGAGGATACTCGAAAAGGTCAAAGCTTTCATTAAGAGCATATGGGAATACATTATTGGCAATGAGTTCATAATCCTCTGGCGTAAGGCCATCAGATGACTCGAGAGACTCGTATTCAAAGACAATGGACTCAGGATGGGATTTGACACTGGACTCTAGGACGTGAGGGGTTAGACCAAGTTGTTCGATCATGTCCTTCTTGCTGGCAGCAGGTCCGGAGAAGGTGGCCCAGTTATTGAGTGGCAATGAGCTTGACAGGAGACGGGGGTCGAAAGGCTTCGCGCTGCTGTCCCCAATCATGGCTACTGTAGAGTTATCAGAAACAAAATCGATTAGGTCTGGAACTTCAATTTCTTCGCTGAAGAGCTGTTTTAGCAATGGCTCATTCCAGGCATTGTCTGCGGAGTCTTCCATCTTTGTCTTGGGCGTTGCTAGCTCAAATGCAGACTCATCCCGCTTGTTGGTGGCAGGGATGCTGACAGAGAGTTTATCGAGTTCTTCTGCCAAAGAGGGGGTTTTACCGAACCAGAATTCATTGTGAATAGTGGTGGTAGTGGGTCCCGGTAGAGTTGGTACGTCGAGAAATGCTCTTCTGACTGGGTTTGGCTCGAGGCCTCTGAATCTTGCAAGGTTCTGTTGGAGCTTGTCCATGGCTTTCGACCAGTTTTGTTTGGCATTGACCAGCTCTGTCCCCTTTTCTGTGTCTTCGTTCAAACAGCCAGCTTTCTTTGTGAAGTACCTGGCCATGTCGAAGCTGTTAGGGCGGAGGTCGGAGATTGCGTGCAAGCATCTTTTGTTAGTAGCAGAGCGTTTTCGTGCAGCTTTTCTGTTTTCCGCAGCGTCTTCGGGAGTGGAATGTATCCCAGGCCATGGAGGGTATTTTGTTCCTTGACCTCGATGATTTGTTGGGTACCTTGATGGCGTTTTCCCAAATCGAGCCCCGGGATGTAGTTCATGAGCTTCATCATCTTTATTATGGGAGGGATCTGGTCCCAAGTCAAAGGCAGGTCTATGTGGCACACCTGGGCTTTTGGGGTTTCGACTGTGAACCCTGTCAGCATCATGCCGTCATTGTCGTGTTTGATTTCCAAGATTGGGACGCCGTTTGTGTCGGTCCCCTCGGTGGTTATGCTGTCACCATAGATGATGGTGAGATCTGTTCCTTGGACAAACTTTACACACTGGTGGAGGGTGGATGCCACCCCATTGATCTGGTGTAGCCAAGGGCATCCCAATATGGCAGTGAATGTGATCGAGATGTCGATGACTTGGAAGTCGGTTGGGATCATCTTCTTTCCAAACCACAGGTTCAGAGTGGCTATTCCCAGGACTGAGCGAGACATCGAGTCGTATGCTTTGATTGTCTGAGTTGAGGGCTTCAAATTAGTTGGCTTGATCCCTAGCAAATCCATCATTTTGGAAGGAAGGACGTTCATGGCTGATCCTCCGTCTACCAGGACTCTGGGGAGGCGGCGCTCGTCAAGTTGAACTGTTATGTAGAGAGGCTCGTTGTGGTCAGCCCCAAATTTTGGGAGGTCGAGCTCCGTGAAAGTGATGATGTTGCTGTAATGAACGTTGCCGATCATCTGAACCGCTTCATCTGGTGTCACGGTGATAGGTACCATGGTCTGGGCCAGACTTTCCTCCAGCTTGAGTTTGTGCGAATAAGAGGAAGTGAGCAAGGACCAGAGGGAGATGTTAGCCTGAGTATGCTTAAACTTCTGGCTTTGCTGCTTTGCTTGTCTCTCCTATTTCTGTTATGGGAGGACCTTGGTTGGCGTAGGGCCATGCTTCGCATTTTAGTTCGTTCATTGTTATTGCTTTTGTTGAAGCTTCAACAGTGGCTTTGAGGTCTTCCCAAGACAGCGGTTGGGGTATCTGGACCCTCGGGCCGTTGGTGGCGGTGCGGAGCTCGTCCTAGCTGATCATGGAGCAGATGTTTCCGTGGTCTTGTGCAGAGCTAGGCTGAGGAGATTTGCTGGAGTAGATGACGTAGTAGTCAAACTTTCCTGATGGTTCTCCGAGGGTTCCGACTGTGGGGTCACCGGCTTCGTATCTCTTCTTCAGTTTTTGTTGAGAAGAGGGTTTCTTCTTTCTTCGAGGGCGATCCTCGTTTATTTCGTCTTGGAACTCCATTTCCAGACAAGCGGTGCAATCGCAGACGTCCCACCAGATGTGTTCATTGTTCTGTGGCGGTATTGGGACCTCGGGATGTTGATCGGGCACGTCTTCCCCTGGAGGGTCTTGTGGCTTTATGTCGTAGCTGCATGGCTCGTATGAGGGCAACAGATTGACTTCTGGGTGACCATGAGAGATGTTAGGAGCTGCGGGAGCAGGTATGTCTTTGGGAGCCCCAGGTGGTTGGGGGGTGGCTAATGTTCCGAAGTGATGCATGACACCTTCGATCCAGGCTTGTTATTCGCCTTGGCATTTTTCGAGGGCTATGACGGCTTGCCAAACCTCCTCCATTGTCAGGAATTTTCTCGGGGGTAAGGGCCCGTTTTCCTCATTGTCATCTGCCGATCTGGCCATGAGGAGTTGATGGACTGCCCTAGTGGCTATGCTGGGAAGGATGTTGGACCTTGCGGCTTTGACACTGGGAGAATAGTTCCCGGGTACTCTCGATCACTCTCGGTTTGCTGGAGGGGGTGACGGGTAAGGTTTAGACATGGGAAGGCCTTTTGGATAAAATAGGGAAAGCTCATATGACATGCAGTTTTCGTTTTTTATTTATGATTTTTTTGTTGTTTTAATTTATTTAAAACAGTGTTTTCTCAGAATCCTAAGTTGGTTGGAAAAGAATGCTCTTCTTTTTCGCAACTATGCTAGATCCTGGGTCAGTGGAGACCATCTGTGTGGCTATAAGCCCCTCGTTTTGCACCTGTATTTCGATATCCCAGGGTGGACAGCCCCGGGCGAGGGTCCTATAGGGCAAGCGGTTTCCACCGGCCTAAAAGAAAAATCGAACCTAAGGACCGAGCCTGTCATGTTCGTTTTAATGCGTTAGCCATGTGAATA
The DNA here is from genome assembly GCA_022495995.1 of Adenophora triphylla var. japonica. NCBI lineage: Eukaryota > Viridiplantae > Streptophyta > Magnoliopsida > Asterales > Campanulaceae > Adenophora > Adenophora triphylla. Next base: position 254,895 of record JAFEMH010002192.1, read on the forward strand.
GTGAGCCGAGCCGGCACCTGAGTCAAGATCTGGTCGAGAGTTCGGCATGACCTCTCTTTACCTTGCTTACGCAATGGATCTATGACGTTAGGCGTTGGCTGGGTCATATTGTCATGGCTGACGTATTAAAGGCTTGATGACATGGTGTCATGTGGGCATGGATGTATATCCGGGACGGAGCATCTTCTGGGTGTAGCTTCGAAAATCAAGATCATGTCAAGATTTTAGCATGACCTTTCATCGCTTTGCTTGCGCAAGGGATCTTGAGTTTCGAGCTTCGACTCAGAAAATGGTCGGCATGGGATATGTATCCAGGCTGATGACACGGACTGGGTAAAAACCAACCGAGTCTGGACAGAGTATGACGCAAGCGTGCATGGTTGACACATGCTAGGATGGAATGTTTGGAATTATCTCGTGCGCGTCCGAGAGGCGTAGGAAGGCCAAACGAACTGCAACTGAGACCACCCCGGGTTAAGGGTTGTAGTGTGCAGTGTATCCGAGGCAGCAGTGCGCGTAGCGTGCGGTGAACCGAGGCAGCAGTGCGAGTAGTGTGTGGTCTCTAAAATTCTTTTTTTTTTAGTAAAACAGAAGTTTTTGAAGAATTTTAAATATATGTACACAGATGTATATTGACGCATTTTTTTGTATTTTTATTTTTTTTGTAAAATAAAAAATAAAGCACATGCACACACACACAACAGTTAAAGAAAGGGGTAAAATGAAAGTTTGACCCTTATCATCGTTTTAAAAATCTTTTGTTTTTTGTTTAAAAGTTTTTAAAACAAAATACATCCACAGCGGAGTCGCCAACTGAAATTACCCGGATCCGGCTCGCGCGCGGGCCCTGGCATCTCGCATTCGTGTGTTTTCGTTGGTCGAGGAGGTGTCTCGCTGTGTTTTTGCTTGTAGAGTCGCCATGCCGTTTTGATTTAGCCCAAAACATTGAGAAAAGGCATCAGTTTAAAAAAACTGTTATTGTGTGATGAGATTTTTGAGTTCAGAGGTCAGGTTACTCTTCGGAAAGATAATATTAGAATATTAGAGCTCACCCGATTCGTCTCGTAAAAACGAGTCTTTCGGTACCCCTTCTTTCTTTAAATGTTGTGTGTGTGTGTGTGCTTTTAAATGCATGTTTTATCAGATGTCTACATTGTACACTACGTATTGAAATGTATTGAAATAGTGTAGGAAGGAAGCCTTACCAATGTTGGTTTGTGTCTGTCTTCCGTTGGGGAATAGTGTTTGAGGGTGGAATAGTGTTCCGGAATGGACCGGGATTGCTTCGGGATGTGCCGGTTGTCTGCGGACAGAGCTTCGGCGTGCCTCGGGATTGTTAGGTGTGTACTCGGGCAGAGTTTTGGCGTGATTTGGGATCGCAGGGATCATTGACTGGATTCGGGCAGAGGTTCGGCGTGCATCGGGATCGTCGGTTGTGCTCAGGTAGAATTTTGGCGTGCGTCGGGATTGCCGGTTGGGCTCGGAAAGGGCCGGGACGCCTCGGGATGGACCTGCCAAGGCTTCGGAGTATCACGAGGGGCCTCAGAATACCTTGAGAGTGCCTCGGGGCAGCTCGGGAGCATCTCGAGGGAGCTCGCCAGAGCTTCGGAGTACCACGAGGGGCCTCGGAATGCTCCAGAAGGAACCGAAAGGGACCGGGATTGCCCCGAAGGGTCTTAGAGGGGTGCCTGAAGGCTGGGGGAGAGAGGAGAAGAGGATTGTGTGTGAAAAAAATGAGAGGGGGAGCCCTCTATTTATAGTGTAGGAAAATTTGTAAAGAGGTCCGCACGGACCTCCCATGAAAACTAAATTTTTGGTTTTCCTAAATTTGAGGGAATATTGTGGACTTTAAGGGGATTTCGTAATAATTTTGTCTCGGAGAAAAGAGGTCCGCACGGACGTTCTTTGATTTTTCAAATTTTCTGAAATTTCCAAAAAGTCCTTTTGAGCTTTTTTATCCCAGAAAGGTCCCCCCTTGGTTTGGTTGGTGGTTTTTGGGGTTTTTGAGGGCTACGGGTGTTCGAGACTGCATTTATGTGAGTCTGCGGTGTTTCCCGTGCATTTGGAAGAGAGCGATCCAGATTTGGGTACTTACACCATCTGCGCCTTTAGAGTGGATAATCATATCATCGACATAGACCTCGATTTCCTTGTGGATCATGTCATGAAAAAGTGCAGTTGCTGCCCTTTGATACATAGCCCTAGCATTTTTTAACCCAAATGGCATCACCGTGCAACAGTACGTCCCCCATGGCATGGTGAAAGTTGTCTTTTCCAGGTCCTCTTCTACCATCTTGATCTGATTGTAGCCAGCAAAACCATCGACGAAAGACTTGACTTCGTAGTTGACCGTGACGTCCACCAAAATGTCTATGTTTGGCAACAGATAGTCGTCCTTGGGACTGGCTTTGTTTAGTTCCCGAAAATCCACACAGCAGCGTACCTTCCCATTTTCTTTAGTCACAGTCATGATATTCGACAACCAGGTCGGATATTTAATGACCCTGATGAATCCTACCCGCAGCATCTTTTCAATTTCCTCCTTGACCTACAGAGACCATTCTGGCTTGATTTTCCTTAGATTCTGTTTCACTGGCTTGGCATCAGGTGTCAAAGGAATCCTGTGTTCTACAATCGAGCTGTCCAGCCCTGGCATGTCCTTGTAAGACCAGGCGAACACATCCACATACTAACTGAGCAGATCAACCAGTCTATCCCATTCGGCCCCTTGAAAGAAGTTTCCGATCTGTGTCTCTTTAGGTTCTTCGATAGTACCCAGGTTAGCACTAGTCAAAACTTCCTCAGCAGCTTGGGCACGGTTTTCCTCTTTATCAGTAACCTGCTTAAAGATTTCTTTAATGTATTATTTTTCATTTAGTGTGTTTGCATCTTGTTCAAATGAATCATTATTAACTGTTGTTAGATTATTAGTTAGTTTATCATTTATTAAGCTGGCAATAAGGGGATACTCGGAAAGATCTATCATTTCATTTAATGCAAAGGGAAAGGGAAAGATGACATCGGCGACACACTCATAATCTTCAGGCGTGAGGCCATCAGATGACTCGAAGGACTGAAACTCAAAGACTCCTGACTCTAGAGACTCTTAACCCTACACTACTAATGACAAAGTGCTTAACTGGACTAGACAGGGGAGTACTCTTCGCTGTTGCTGCTTGGGGGAGAAGCAGATTTGCCGGCGTTCACAAAGTTGGGGAGCTTGAACTGGTCTAAAGCTTTATCGGAGTCATTCGTAGGTCGATGCCTTGGAAAAGTGGTAAGGGGATCGAGGGAGGCCTGGTTCAGTCTCTCAGCAAGCTCATATGTAACAACCGGACTCATGGATTGAAGGGTTTGATTCATTTTGTCAAGGTATTGCTGATAAGTCATCTTCCCTTTACTGATTTTCGACACCACCACCTTATCTGTGTAGCCGAAAGGGGGGTTGGCTTGGATTATAGAGACCTTGATTTTGCCCTGATTGACCATGCGTTCTATGGGGATCCTATGTTCTGCCTCTAAATCTTCCAACTTCTCATTGAACTTGACGATGGCTATCAACTCGAAACACTCTATCTCTAAGGGATCGATCGGGAGGGGGTTGCTGAGATGGATCTTGTCCTGGTTGACTGATGCTTTGATGGGCTATTTAAAGTAACTGACATAGTAATAAAACTTGCCCAAGGGTTCTCCTAGCATTCCTATGCTGGTATCTCCTGCTTCATATCTCTCCTTCATCTTTTTTTGGGAAGACTTCTTCTTCTTCCTCCTCTTTGAGGGGGCATCCTCGTGGATCCATTCCTGATAGGCATCCTCCAGATACTCATCACTGTCACAAACATCGTACCAAATATGGGGTTTGGGTTGAGCTAGTGTGACTTCCTCTCCAAGTATCGGGTTACCACCATTATTTGCTATCAAGTTTGCCATTCTAAACCTCTGAGTAGACGAAACTGACAATTCTGACGAACTGTCTGAGCCTGAAATTTCTGCACTGAAAAGCCGGTGACTCGGTATTCTCACCCACTTCTTTCTCGCTGCGGGAAAGGGATAGGCAAGGTTTAGACTCGGGGATAGGTGTTTAGGCTGAAGGCTCAAGTAATATGCAATTAAGAATCTTCAAGTTTACATAAAACAGTGTCTTTTAATTATTTCTATTTGGTTGCAAAAGGTTGCCCTTCTTTTTCGCAACTACTCTAGATCTTGGATCAGTGGGCTCCATTACTACGTCTATAAGCCCCTCGTTTTGCCCTGTATTTCGACATCCCAGGGTGGACAGCCCCGGACGAGGGTCATATAGGGAAAACGGATCCTACAGACCGAGAGAGAAGAACGGTCCTAGGGTCTAGTGGATCATAGGAATTTTTAACGCACGAGCGATGCGGATTATAGTCAATGTCAATGCCGTGAAAGTCAAGTCTTTTAGCCTTAACAAAATTTCGGCAGAGCTTCGCTTGCCGCAATAGACGTTGATTTCGGCATTGTCCAAGGAAAATAATAGGCATGGGTCGGACGTTAAAAGTCGAATGACACGGTGTCACATTGAGCGTTGTTGCATACTTTGTGCAAGTCAAAGTCAAAGTCAATACCGGGGTCAAGATTTTGCCACTTTTGCCTAACGAAATTTCGGCATGGCTTCGCTTGCGCGAGGAGTCTTGACTCTAGCATGGATTCGGGTTTGAAAAAAACATACCCCGTGCAAGTCAAAGTCAATGTCGAGGTCAAGATTTTGCCAATTTTGCCTAACGAAATTTTCGCATGGCTTCGCTTGCGCGAGAAATCTTGACTTTTAGCATGGGCTCGGGTTTGAATTTTACGGGGGTAGACAACGAGGATGTATGACACGGTCTAGACCAAAAACTAACCAAAAGTCACGGTTTTAAAAGTGTGACACGGACTAGTGCATTGGTCGACACTAGCTGCCATGGGGAGCTTGGGATGATTCCGTGTGCGCCCGGGAGCGTCGTAACACTGTCCGTGACTGCAGCTGAACAACCATCCCAGGTTGAAGGACGTGCGTGCAAATGCGTAGTGTGCGGTCTCCTAAAAATTCTTTTTTGAGTTAAAATAGAGATTTTCATCATGTGTTTTAAAAGAATGTTTTGGGGACGGGGAAAATGCATCACATAAGCACGTAAATTTTTTGGAACCAGGCCAGATTCAGGACTGAATAGCCTCAAGTCGCCACGGTTTCCAAATTAACCTCAAATAAAAGTGTCCTGATGGAACTGCGAATGAAGCCGTCCGGCTCAGATCCAGGTAGATCAGGCCATCCGGCTGGATTCAACAGCTTTCCAGGTTCCAATTTACTTCCTTTCCAGACTGTTTTTCCAGGAATTTTTGGCAACTTTCAGCTTTAGAATGACACCTGTTCATTATTCAGAGTATGCACAAGCCAAAAAAGAACACTAAAGATGCATGAAAAAAGAAAGAAAATTGCACAAGCACAAAGATCGGACCCGAGATGGAAGGCTAACCCTCGTAAATGTTTCCAACGCTTCTTATGAGAAAAGAAGTTCGGAAAACATTTACATTTCCCCAGCGGAGTCACCAAACTGTGAATGTGGCCCCGGGATTTAATCCTCTTTTCCTTTTTACGAAAAAGGGGGTCACCGTTCACCTTAGTTTGAAGACACCGGTTTTATGAAAATCAGAGTCGTCACGCCATTTTGATTTCCTCAAAACTTTGAAAAGAGGGATAAGGGTTTGGAGGTTAAGTTACTCCTTGGGAAGAACGTTTGGCGTTCACCCAAGGAGCCTTGCAAAAGCAAGTCTTCCTAGGTCCAAAATTTGTGCTTGTTTGTGTGCTTGTGTGCATGCATGATTTGAAAAGAGAAAAAGATGTGCCAAGTTTATCTTCCGAACGTAAAAACCATTTTAAGAAGGTTTTAGCTCGGGATACCTTGGACTTTGGTGTTTTCGGGATTTTGATCCCGTGCTCACTTTGGACTTGTGATCATCATTATGGGACTTATCTACCCTCCCGTTAGATTAATCAACCATCATAGGCGTAGGAGCCTTGGTATGTCTTAACCTAACATTCCTTGGGAATTTTAGTCATATGTGATCAAAAGGGGCTCGTCTTTAAGTCCAAGAATGAGACTCTTTAGAAAAGAATGAATCTTTGTCCATCGATCCTACATCTTGAGACGATGATGATTCATATGGACATTTTTATGTTCGTCTCAAGTGATTGTCGGAGATTTCGGGACTAAGACTCATTGAGTTCTAAAGGGACAAGGATTGTGGCATTTTTATGATGGGATTAATGTAAAGATGGAGTCTTTAAACCTCTCCTCACCATGGAATGCATCAAGAACCACGGGAGTAGGGGAATGGGATGTAAAGATTGAATCTTTATGCTCATCCTATGTCTTTTTGTGACTTAGAAAGCTTTTAGACAATCCTTGGAGAAAACGATCCATCTTCAGGGACAAGGGGAAAATAACATTAATGTAAAGATTGCATTTTTAATATGAACAATACAATGAGTATCATTAAACTAAAGACATAATGTAAAAGGGATGATCTTTATGGCTTTTCCTATGTCCTTAAGACCTCATAAGGTGGACAATCCTTGGAAAGCTAGATCCATGGGATGGGGATGACATAAAATAAATAAAGATTACATTTTTATACATAAATGTAAAGGGGAGTCACATCATCATATGGTAGATCATCCCTAGAACAAGCCACTTGTGGAATCTTGTTCATCCTAGGGAGAGGATCTTCATTTAATCCTTTGGGTAGGGGAATAGGAAATATGAAGATTACATTGCAAAGATCAAAACTTTATGACAATAATAAATGTAAATGACAAGTAATAATAGAACATGAGTATATAGGAGTGTATCAAAAGGTAAAGGAAGGAGAGATTACCAATATTGGTTTTTCTCTATCTTCCAAGGGAGTTTTCCTAGGCAATATCTATTTAGGAATAGATTAAGGTAGGATTAGTGTATGAGAGAGGAGGGTTTTGTTTATTTTTTGTGACTGGAATTCGAGTTTCTATTTTGACAGAGTAACAGTGCTCTCAAAATCTCCTTTTAAAATGAATAGAGGAGGCCTCTATTTATAGGCGTCTGGTGTGCTTCTAATGAAGCCGCCCGTCATGATCTCTCGGCTAATGAAGCCGTCCGGCGTCTTCTTCCGTCGCGTCAGCATGTTTCTAGATTCATGCAAGGTGGCAGCTTGGAAGCTTCTTTCCAGCGAGGTCCTATTTAGAATTCTAATTCCTAACAGGTCCTTCCTTGCTTGGAAAGTATTGAAAAGTTCCCGAATTATCCATAAACTTTATGAAAGTTTGGGGAACTTCTAGGAAACTTTAATTGGAACGCATGAGCTAGATTTGGGTACTTAAAAATGTGCGATCCTATCTTCAAGCTACTTAAGAAAAATGCACCCCAAGAGTGGACCGAAGAATTTCAAGAGGCATTCGAGGAAGTTAAGCACTACTTAACTTCTCCACCCATCCTGGTTCCATTGCACAAGGAAAAACCCTTGAAACTATACCTCAAGGTTACTGACAATGCACTAGGGGCTATGCTTGCTCAAGAACATCTAGCTTCCCACACAGAGAATGCAATTTACTTCGTCAGCCGTAGATTCCAAGGAAGTGAAGTCAACTACTCTCCACTCGATAAGTCTTGTGTTGCACTCATCTGGGTAACACAGAGGTTAAAACATTATACGGAAGCTTTTCCAGTTCGCCTCATCGCACGAATGAATCCTCTGAAGTACATCCTTGACAAATCCGATTTGTCTTCGCGCTTGGCCAAATGGTATTTCGTGCTCGCGGGATATAATATCACTTACGTCACTCAAAAACCCGTCAGTGGGAGTGTATTCGCAGATCAGTTAGCCGAATTTCCTTGCGACGAAGTTAAGGGGGAAGACCCGCGATTCCCTGATGAAGATATCATGAGTATAGAGGATGAAAATAAGTGGCAACTATTTTTCGATGGCGCAGCCAATAAGAAAGGTTATAGCATCAGAATATTATTGGTGGATCCCGACAACATCTATACTTCGATAGCAATACGTCTCGACTTTGATGCCACTAATAACACTGCCGAATACGAAGCTTGTATAGTAGGACTCGAAGTAGCCCTAGAGCGCAATGTAACTGAACTTGAGGTGTTTGGGGATACCCAAAAGTTGGTGCAGCAATTCCAAGATGTCTCATTCTACTACCTCCCAGAGACAAAAGTCGGTTTGTAGATGCTCTAGCTACGCTTGCTTCCTTGGTCGAAATTCCTGCATGGAAAGTAGTAAAACCCTTCAAAGTAACTTGGCGAGCAACTCTTGCCTATTGCGCCGTCATAGACCTCTATGACTGCAAGGAAGACTGGTCGTCCAAATGTGCCACCATTGATGACTCTAATAAGAAGCCTTGGTACTATTACATTTGGCATTTCCTCCTAGATGGAACCCTCCCGCCTGAGGCCGATATGAAAACTCAGGTTGCCCTTAAGAGACTAGCAGCTAACTACGTCATCATTGCCGATCGCCTATTCAAAAAGTACTCCAAAAGGAACCTCCTCTGTGCCACCGAAGAAGAGGCCAGAGAGATAATGGACCATGTTCATCAAGGAGTGTGGGAACCCACATGAGCGGAAACATGCTCGCCAAGAAGATCATCAGACAAGGGTACTTTTGGTTAACCATGGAAGTAGACTGCACCAACATGGTCAAGAAATGCCATAAGTGCCAGATACACGCTAACCTTCAGCATGCACCGCCTTCCTTGATGTACCCTATGACATCCCCTTGGCCATTCTCTATATGGGGTGTTGGTCCCAAAGGTGGCAACAAGGGTGAAAAACAACTAGAGGGGGGGTGAATAGCTGTTACAAATTTTTTGCCCTCTTTTAAAACTAAACCTCTAAGCTTACAAAACCGCTTGCAGTTGATAATATACTGCAAGTAGAGATGTAAAATGCACGACAGAATATTTGAAGATACAAAGCGGTTTTGAGGTGCGGTTTGTAATGCGGTTTTGATAGTGCGATTTTAGTGAGTGCAGTTTACAAACAAGTGAGGTTTTGACAATGTTAACTCCAAACACAATTTCACAACAATGGATAACTACAATAAAGATCAAACAGAGAAAAAGATAGATAATTAATAAGCACAATAAATAATAAATGCAGTAAAGTAAGAACACAATATTTGGAGTGGTTCAATCATTTAAACGATCTACGTCCACTACCAAGATGGTTAGTCTTGGATTTCTAAGAGAGATTTTATATTGAGTATATGAGAGATTACAAAGTACAATGAGTAATACTCAGATCTAAAATCTTTTCTATGAAGAACAAATCCTAGACTATAACCAGTGTATCTCAAATGAATAATCTATGTGATTAAGCAAGTGAGGTGTGTGTGTGAGAACAAGATCAAGGCTCTTTAAATCTTTGAGATGGAGAGCACAATGATTCTTGATGGTGTTAAGGCTTGATTTCTGGGTTGGGATATATTTTCTTGAAGTAGAAGATGAAGATTCAAAGGACTAAGAATTTCTAGGCAAAGCTTCAGCTTTTATGAACACAACACTTTCAATTTTCTCAAGCAATATTCAAATGGTGAAGATTGGGGGTATTTATACCCAAGCATCCAAGATATAGCCGTTAGACACAGCTGTTGCAAGGACAGTACTTGATGCTTTCCCTTTGGTCCACAGCAACCACTTTTGTCCTTAGGAACTGTAGTTGCAGGTAAAGATGATCAGACCTCAGCTACAATTAAGGTGGTTAGGACATTTGTCACTTTTTCAAGATCCTTGCAGATCTTGTCTGAAAAGTAGTCACGTGACAAGATATGGTGGTTGACATTTGATATTGCTGACGTAGATTCCAACGGTCAAATGTGGTTAACTTCAAGTCTTCAATCATTGGATGAGGTTCTGGTGTACATGCGGTTGATGAGGTGCGGTTGGATACACCAGAGGAGGTTGCTGAAGTGCGGTCCATAAGATGGAACTACAAAGCAGTTGTTGTTCACTACAAGGCAGTTGCACTGGAGAGTCTCAAAGGTAGTTTCAAACAAGGAATTCCACCAAGCAGTTGCTAGGTGCGGTTCGCTAGATGCGGTTGATAATATGGTCTGAAACTTTTGAACTGCAACCTCAAATCAATTGAGTCTTGTGCCAGTCTTCAAGCCTAATTTTAACCTATTCTATAAAATGGACTTAGCTAAAAAATTGAAGTATAAGATTCATTACATAGGGTCCTAAAGTCCTTAAAATAGACAGGAGGTTATTGTATCAATCAAATCTAATCTAAAAAAGGAGGGTTAAAATATGCATACCTAACAATCTCCCCCTATTTGATTGATGCCATTACCTACTATAACTAAAGCAAACATTGTACTTGGTTAAAACATGTCCATAAGAATTATCATGGTAATTCATGTCCCAAGTTAATGCACACACTAGCTTAAGCTATAGATTTCTATACTATTTGAAAGATAGAAAATTACATCTTGAAAAGTATAGAAATGCATTCAGTGCACTTGAAAAATATGAGTTTAAGCTTAAAGTGCGGTTTAAACTGAATGTTTAACCTTCATTTCAAAAAATATGATTTTAAGTTTGAAAATATTTGAATGAGGTTGTAAACCATAAGCGGTTTCATTGTTCTACAAACAAGCAGTTTGATATGAACAAAGTTTTGGAACCAATGATGCACTTTTCATTACTACATTTGCAGTTACATGTTACATAGGTAGAAAAGCAAAATACAGAGGTTACAAAGGAAATACAAAGAGAGTGCGGTCCAACTTACAAAAAGAGTTCACCAAAAAAAATTACAGGGCAGAAGCAGTTCATTGCTGGTGCGGTTGCTGACCCTGCTGCTGCTGCTGCGGTTGGTTAACTTCTGGATCATGAGCTTGACTTGATGCAGAAGTCTCAGTCTTCAAAGCTCTTCTGATCTTTCTGACCTCTTCAGCGGTTCTTCCTTGAGCAGTTACTAATCTTCCAAGAGTGGTTTCTTGAGTTGCAAGCCTAAGATTAGCATCACTGACTGCCTTAGAATTTTCTCTGACTTGAGTAGTCAGGTCTTCAATTAAAGTATGGAAGGAGGTATTCAAAGAGTTGAACATAACATGAATCTCCCCCTGAACTGCTGTGGTCTGAGAGGAAATAGCTCCTGTCATGAGATCCAGATCAACAGACACCTTAATGGAGGTTTTCAACTCATGAATAGTAGATTCAAGCTTGGAGTTGAAACCTGATTTGAGATTGTCCAGGCGATCATTGAATTCATCCTGGATTTCATTCAGCTTAGCCTTTAAGGAATCTTCTAGAGTATTTGTCTTGAATTCCAGCTGAGATTTGACTTCATCAATTTTCGATAGAATATTTGTCTCAATTGCATCCAAAGCTGTTTTAAAGTCAAGAGAGGGAAGCGGTTGAGAGTTGATTGATTGAAGCAGTTCAGCTTGAAGGGATTCCAAGGCTGTCTTGAAGGAGTTGGAGAATTGATTGAGCATATCCTTCAGCTGGGTGGCTGATACATTGTCTCCCAAGGTTTGGATCTGAATGATTTTATCAGCTAAATCTTTTCAAAATCCTTCAAAACAGGATTCAGCTGAGGATTTAACAATGTTTGCAATGTCCTTCTCCCCCTTAATGGCATCAAGCCTCTCAAGGCAAAAAATTTCATGGAATTTTTGTGGTCAGCCATTTGGAGGGTTTGAGAGGCAATCAGATGGGACTGAGTTTCAGCTATCTTCTGAAGGGAGCAGTTGGAGGCCTCAAGAGTTGCATTAGATGCAGTCAATTTGATGATATGGCCTTGGTTAATAAGAAGCTAGTTCTGAATGAGGTTAAGTGTTGAAAGAATTTTGGAGTAGTTAGTTGGAGGAGGGGCGGTTGAAGTAGAGGGAATTTGGGTGAAAGCAGGAGGCGGTTCTGAAAAGGTAGGAGGTGCAGTTTGGGGTAATTGGGTGAAAAGGGTTTGGAAGATACGAGAAGCAGGAATTGTATAGGGTGAGGTGGTTGAAGTTGGAATGGAAAGTGTTTGGGGCAATGTAGCATGGGTGGTTGGAATATGGCTGGTTTGAGTAGGGGTGGTTGAAATAGATGCGGTTAGGATTGGGGTGGTTGGGATAGGGGCGGTTGGGCTGGGGGCGGTCGATATAGGAGCGGTTGATATAGAAGTGGTTTGGATTGAGATGGTTGGGATAGGAGTAGTTGATACAGGGGTAGTTGAAACTGGGGTAGTTTAAAGAGGAATTTGGGAAGTTAGAGTAGTTGTAGTAATTGGATTTGTATGTGAGGAAGGGGATATTTTTGGTGGAGGAGTTTGAGCGCGGTTTGATTGAGGAGGGGATGATTGGTTTATGTGAGAATTTGATGGTGAAGTAGTTGGATCCCTAAGTCTGGATGTAGAATGAGCTGGGCCTGCTGATGGCTTGGAGGTCCATTAGTAAAGGCATGAGGGAAAGAGGTATTTTGGTTTAGTGGGGTTTGGAGATCAGATTGGGAAGAGGAATGAGAATTATATTGAGAAGAGGAGGATTTATCAAAATAGGAAGAGGTCTCACCAGGAATTTTGACAAGAGTTTGGGCAACACGTTGAAGAAAACGTTTTGTCCCTTTGGTGGGAGTTGTCTTCTTGGCCATCATTTTGTATCTCCTCTTTTTGGGATTCTCCCCTTGAGCGGTTTTGTCTCGAGGAGGTTGAGTAGGGGAGAGCGGTTTGGGAGATTGAGATTTGGCAAGAGAAGGTGGTTGGTTATGAATAGGAGAAGGTGGTTGGTCTTGAATTGGTGAAGGTGGTTGGTTATGAATTGGTGAAGGAGGAGGAGTTTGAGCTGGAGGTTGAGTTGGAGGTGGAGGCGGTTGAGTTTGAGGAGGGGGTTGCGGTTGAACTTGTGGTCGGGGTTGCGATTGGAGTTCAGAGGTAGTTGACTTACCTTTTACAGCTTTCCTTAACTCTGCCTTTCTCTCCAACTGGTCTAACTTGGCCCTATAGAAAGCAGCCTGATCCTCTTCTGATAGATTAGCAGTTGCAGCTTTGGCTTTCTTGGCCTTTGAGATTAGAGGAGCAATTCCAGCATCTTCCTCTTCTTCTTCAACCTCTTCATCAGGTTCATCCAACAGATCCATCTTCTTTCCTTTAGAACTGGGACCAGCATTAGCGATTGCGGTACGCGGTTTTGCTGAAGCGGTCTTAGTTCTTTTCACTGGCGGTTCAGCTGCAGGATTTTTCCTTCTAGAGACTTTCTTGATAGCTTTCCCAATAGTTGTGACCTCAATCTCAGGAGTCATCTCAACATAGAACACCATAGGTTGATGAGTATCAGCATCATACAAGAATTTATATTCAGCATTCCCAAAAGAGTATCTGAAATTATGACAGACTCTAGTTCCAAGAGATTCTTTATCAACCCAATGCACAGACAGGTCAGGAGTGGAAATCCTCAGATCTTCTAAATGTTGGTAGCTGGCAAAAAGGGCGGTTAGGAGCCTACAGAAGGGTCTCCATCTCATCTCTTCGTTCTTCTTCTTGGACTGATAAGTGTCAATAGAATTGGCTAGCTCTCTCATAAGGATCTTGGGCCAATTGTGCTTGATTCCATTATAAATGGCACAACAGTATATCCACTGCTGGGAGGTGAAGTTATTATGGTTTCCAGTTTTACCACAAATAGACTTCCCTACAAGATAGCACAAGTGGCTCATCATCTCACCAAACTCCTTCCTTGGTTTCTTCTTATAATACCCAGATAATGAGGTGAGTTTAACAGTAGAGAGAGCGGTTGCAACCATCACCTCTTGACTGACTTCCTCAGGGGCACCAGAAACATGGAAGTCAAAAGTACTTCTAATATCCAAATAATCAATGGAAATTTTGAATCCTTCAACATCAGCAACCAAACAATTGATCTTCTTTCCATCAGCTAACTCTCTTTCACCAGCCTCAGCAGTTCCATAGAACTGGTCCACAAAAGATGGGATAGTATAAGATTGCTTTTTGCTGAAGAGGGGAAGGATTCCAGAAGCACTCAATCTTCTTACAACTCCCTGCCTAGGGCATCATTCTGAAGTTCAGTCTCTATGATCTCATACCCTGGCAAGAAAAATCTTGGTTCCTACAAAGTGAAATATAGAGGTTAGATCCATTAAAAGGATTCACAGTGCACATGCGGTTTGGGCACCCTTGCGGTTGGCAATGGTGCGGTTGGAGATATGAAGAACTCCAAACCTCAAGTGAATTGTGAATACAACTGAAGGAACAAGGAAAATATAATAGAGAGATTACTAGTATGTGGCATTGTAATTCAAAGTTATCCCACACATGCAAGCAGTGTTTTGAAGGGGAAGGTTATGGTGTCCAGCCTATATCCTAAGTAACATCTCAAAAATATCAAGCATGCAGTTGCAAAGAATTAATATAAACAGTTAACTGACATGCGGTTGCAATTTATTGAGCATGCAGTTTGAAACAAGGATAAGCGGTTGCATGCAAGCGGTTTCAAACCAAAGGAACATGCGGTTGAAGTTCAAACAGTAAATCCAAAAATTTTATTGAAAATATTCAAAGTGTGGAAAAACATGATTGAAAATCAAATGAACCAAAATATATGAAATTTTCACAAGGCAAATGAACAGTCTCTTTGAGGACATGATGAACACGAAGAACAACCATAACATCAAGAACAGAGATTCATCAAAAGTTCACCAAAATCAACAAATAACATATCAAAATGATCACATTGAGCAAGGGATTAACAATATCACAATAAAAATTCAGCCTTTGCTCAGAATCAACAAGAACAAGCAAGAACATTAAAGTGGGTTTTCGAAGAGTTCAAACTGAAAAATCCAAAATCAGTGTCCAAAACAAGCATTGATCATAAAATAAAGTTCATAATCATAATCTAGACAAGAATCCGAACAAAACCTAAGCAATTTCATTCAAAATGATGAACAAACGAAGCAGTTATGAACAAAAATACATTTGAGGGTTTCGAAGCTTTCAAGGTCCAACAATGGCAGTTTCACATGTAAATTTGCAGAAATGTAAGGAGATGAAGTGTTAGAGTTCATACCATGTCAGTGAATGGAGTCTTGGGAGCCATTGAAAAAGGTTTGAAAAAGATTTAAGGTTTTATGAAGATTTTGGAGGAGAGAGAAAAAGTGAGTTGGTAGAGAGAAAGGACTGTGTGCAGAGATTGACAGAGTTGGAAGAGTTGGAATTGTGGTGATTGATTTTTATTTATATGTAATTTTCAGAATGTGAACAGTTGAAAAGACAGTTTGATTATCCCATAAAAGAAATCATTTCCTCTATTTGCACCCTTTCATCTTCTACACCTTAGCCAATGACGGCTGACAAGAGAGATTTTAGTGCTAATGTTCCCTTTGCATTAAATGCATTTAAATTTTGAAATAACGTGGGAAAAAATTTGCAAAAATATCCATATGTAAAAATGAGGACTGAAATGAAAATAAGAAAACTTACCTGGAGTCCACGTGGCATGTGCGGTTGACAAAGAATGAGTAGTTAGAGATTCAAACCGCATTAGCTTCTTTAAAGCTGAGAAAGGTTAGAAACTTTTGAAAATTCCAAGTGTTGAAGGCGTGGTTGATAGATAAGCGGTCAGAATTCAGCATGCGGCTAAAACTACACGGTTGGCTGTAAGCGGTTGACTGCTTGTGGTTTGAATACACGCGGTTCAACAAAGGGAGGTTTGAAACCTCAACATGAATTACAACCTAAACTCAACACACAAGTTAGCAAATAAAAAGAATGGAATCATTTAAGTTCAAGCATACCCATTTCTCCTCTGAGGAAAGAAAACCTCTTGGAGTCCAGAGCTTTGGTGAGGATATCAGCAATCTGGTTGTCTGTCCCCACATACTCTAAATGGATATTCCTCTTCTCCACATGGTCTTTGAGGAAATGATACTTGATATCTATATGCTTGGTCTTGGAATGCATGACAGGGTTGTTGGAGACTGAAATTGTTGAAGTGTTGTCACACATGATAGGGCAATTTCCTTCTTCAATTCCATAGTCCACCAACTGCTGCTTCATCCAAAGGATTTGACAGCAACAACTTCCAGCAGCAATGTACTCAGCCTCTGTGGTTGACACTAAAACTGATGCTTGCTTCTTGCTGGCCCAAGCAACTAGTCTATTCCTGAGGAAATGACAAGTACCACTAGTGCTTTTCCTGTCAATAGTACAAACTGCATAATCTGTATCTGAATAACCTACGAGATCGAAGTTCGAATCTTTGGAATACCAAAGTCCAAGGTTAGTGGTTCCAGATAAATAGCAGATTATACGCTTGACTGCAATTAAATGTGCTTCTCTAGGATCTGCTTGATAGCGTGCACATACACAGACAATAAACATGATATCAGGCCTACTAGCAGTTAAATAAAGTAATAAGCCGATCATACCTCGATATAGGGTTTGATCAACCTTCTTACCTTTTATATCTTTATCTAGCTTATTGTCGGTGGCCATAGGAGTATCATATGCTTTTGCATTTCTAATCCAAACTTCTTTATCAACTCCTTGGTGTATTTGGCCTGGCTGAGGAAAATACCTTCTTCGCATTGCTTGATTTGAAGCCCGAGGAAGAATATTAATTCTCCCATCATGCTCATCTCAAACTTGCTTTTCATTAGCTTCTCGAAACGCTTACAAAGTAACTCATTAGTAGAACCAAAAATGATATCATCAACATATATTTGAACAAGTAAAGTATGATCATTGTATTTGGCAATAAAAAGAGTTGTATCAATTTTACCGCATTTAAATCCTTTTTCTAGTAAAAATTTAGAAAGAGTCTCATACCATGCCCTTGGAGCTTGCTTAAGTCCATACAAAGCTTTCTGGAGTTTGTAGACATGATTGGGAAATTTAGAGTCTTCAAATCCAGGCGGTTGGGCAACATATACGGTCTCTTGCAGTTCACCGTTGAGGAAAGCACTCTTCACGTCCATTTGATATAACTTGAAACGCTTGAAAGAGGCATAGGCTAAGAATATTCTAATAGCTTCCAATCTTGCAACTGGAGCAAAGATTTCATCATAATCAATTCCTTCTTCTTGCCTATATCCTTGTGCAACCAACCTTGCTTTATTCCTAGTTATGCTTCCATTCTCGTCCGTCTTATTCCTAAACACCCACTTAGTTCCTATTACTCCTTGATCCTGAGGTCTAGGCACCAATGTCCAGACCTTGCATCTTTCAAACTGGTTGAGTTCTTCTTACATAGCAATGACCCAACTGGAATCTTGAAGTGCTTCATCAATCTTCTTGGGTTCAACTTGAGATAATAAAGAAGTATGCTCATCATAGTTCAATCTCCTTGTTTGAACACCGGAGAGTAGATCACCAATCACATTAGAGAGAGGGTGACTGCTGACTTCACGAATCTCCGGGGGTAAGTCTGGTTGGACTGAGGTTTGCTGAAGATCTTCAATTGGAACGTCATTAGATCCTTCGGCGAAGTCATGGAAGGTGAGTTGACAAAGAGGTTCAGTAAGCTGGATGGGGGAATTCTCAACATCTTCTTCCCTTGGAGTTTCATCTGGAGTGGAAACTTCAGGTGCGGTTTCAAAGGAGCGATTTGAGGGAATTTTAGTTAAGGGTGCTGGATTTTGCGGTTGAGGTTCAGGTGTGATTCTAGATGGTTCACCTGTTTCATTATGCTCAGCAAAATCATCAGCAACATTTGGAGCCAAATGTGGCTCAAGGAGAGAATGCTCATCGAATGTAACATGGACAGACTCAACTATCTTTAAACTAGTTTTATTGAAAACACAAAAAGCTTTTGAATGTTTAGCATACCCAACAAAAATACCTTCATCGGCCTTGGCTCCGAATTTACCTCTATTTTCTCTTCCGTTGTAGAGGATAAAGCATTTGCAGCCAAAGATCTTGAAGAATGCAATGTTGGGGGTTCTTCCTCTCCAAAGCTCATATGGAGTCTTGTTATAGGTTTTGTTGATGAGGGAGCGGTTCTGAGTAAAGCATGCTGTGTTGATTGCTTCAGCCTAGAAATACTGAGGCAGCTTGGCTTCAGATATCATTGTCTTTCCAGCCTCAATCAACGTCCTGTTCTTTCTTTCCACAACCCCATTTTGTTGTGGAACACCAGCAGTTGAGAAATTGTGATCAATCCCATGGTCATCAACCAACACCGTTGTTCTTAAAAGAAATATATTCTCATTCTTGGGTTTGTTCACAAAAATATAGAGTTAAAATGTTAATATCTTCCGTAAAGTTGATAAAAACATTAAAACTCCAATATCCCTATCTTGTTTATATATTCCGTGAAGTCAATACAAACATTCAACAGATTCAATTTAAAACATAAGAACATAAGAACCTAGATTAATTGATTTCAGTGAAATCCTCAATTAAATCTAATCCTCTCAACAATGTCAATTGTATAAATCATTCATGTGAATGCAATAATTTATACCTGTTAGTGTAAACTGCATGTGATATCGTAGATGATTTCCCAAGTTCCAGATGATATCGCAGATGATTTCCTGTGCTAGAATTTACATAGTTGTACATTTCTTATTTATTATTTAATGGACTAATTTGCTAATATAATATGTATAGTCTATGGTTTATGTCCATATTTGAGGTTGCAATATGATCAAAGAAAGAGCTAGACACGTGGGGAATTTGGAAGAAAAAGGTTCATGCATAAATGACATTTTATGAATAAAATTGTTACTTTGGCAACAACAAATTAAAACGTGTGAAGACTTGTTCAAAGAGTTGTTGCTGATTTAATAGAGAGTACAAGGCTGATAAATCTTGGGAGTATAAGGTGTTGAAGCTTGGACTTGATGATTAAACAACACGGTTGCTATAATTGAGGAAGTGGGTGCTAGAAGTAAGGAACAATCTCAACCACTCTCCCTACTCTCCCTTAACATGCAAGACAGCCCCAAGGCTATTTATTGAGTATCCTTCAAGTAAATTGAAGACTACAAATATGCTTGGAAGGATTTATTTGAAGAGGTGCCAAGAAAAATCATTTTATACACACCTTCGAAGCATATAGAGATAGAGTTCTTTGTTTGGTTCTTTTCATCCTTCCTCCCTTGTAATCTCGCACTTGATTACATTGGTATCAAGTTGTGTGAAGGCTAGGATAGGATTTTATTCTTTATCTCTTGTTCCATAGAGCTCATAGTGTTATAGCCATAGGGAACATTTCGGCTTTTGTAATTATTTTTTAAAGTGATTATAAAGTCTTGCCTAAGAGGCACTCTCAAGTTATATTATTTATATAACTTGAGAAAAACAATTTAGTGTTATTATTCCGCTGCAATCTCTTTTACAAAATTGCTTTATTTTCGAAGTGTGTGTGTGCTACCCCAATTGCTATCGTTGGTGATGTTATCACCTTGGATATCACTTGTGATTCTGGCCATGACAATTTCAATTGATATCAAAGCAGGTCACTTGATGATACTAAGTGCTTGGTCTAGGTGTCATGGCTTATGATCCTGCAAATCCAAACCAAAAATGTCTTCCTGTTTTAGATGGTTCGAATTATGCATATTGGAAAATCCGTCTTCGCTCGCATATCAAATCAATTGATCTTCGAGTGTGGCGATCTATAGTTAATGGGTACTCTCTTCCACTTTTACCTCCTGATGAGGATGGTGATATCCAGGTTAAACCTGACACCGAGTGAACTAATGAAGAGATCACCCTAGCTAACTTTAATGAGAAAGCTCTTAATGCTATTTTTGAGTGGGTTGACATGCACATTTTTAAACTTGTTCAAAATAGTTCCACAGCTAAAGAAGCTTGGGATATTTTACAAAGGTTTTGTGAAGGTGATTCTAGTGTGCGTGAAAAGAAACTTAGAGGTCTTACTCGCAAATTTGAAAGATTGAGAATGTGTGAAAATGATACCATTTCCTCTTATTTTGAAAAATTGTTTGACATTGCTAATGAGTGTCAACTTTTAGGTGAACCTTTTATAAACAAACAATTGGTTTCAAAGGCTATTAGAACTCTCCCTGAGCGTTTTAATATGAAGGTTTCATCTATATAAGAGGCTCACAATCTTTCTACTATGGACATCAATTCCTTAATGAGCATTTTAAAAAATTTTGAGTCAAACCTTGCTGAGCAAAGTGAAGCTTCTAAAGGCAAGAGTGTTGCTTTAAAATTTCAATCCTCTAGTGTATCAACTGATGAGGATGACAAAACTTTTGAGGAATTAGGTGAAGATGCCAGTGTTGCCTTGCTTGCTAGGAAATATAACTCTATGTTATGAAAATTTAACAAAGAAAATGTGAAGGTAAAGGCTAAAGAGCAACAAACCAAGGTGTACAATTCAATGCCAAAGAGAACATTTCCATCTACTCAGAAAGGTGGTTTCATAAGGAGATCATCATCAGATCAATCTAGATCTGATCCGAAATGGGGTCATTACTCAAACGAGTGTGCCAACACTCTAAGGAAGATGAGGAAGAACCTATGGGTATCTCTCAGTGACAATGAAGATGAGGAGACCAATCAATCTGAAGATTCAGATCAAACAGCAATGGTGGTCACAAGTTGTGAATCGGACTATGTCAGTGATACCTCATGTGATATCCAAATTGGGATAGCACCTGAGATATCATCCAACAGGTATACAGAATTTAATTTGATAAATGCTATTGTTTTGTGGGTTCTGCTAACATGGATGCAGGTTGTTCACAAGAGGATGAACAAAATAAGGAGTTCAGCAAGGATGAACTCATTTGTGGTCTTAAGAACCTTTGTAAAGAATCGGTGGACGAATGGAAGAAAGAGAACAAGAAGGTCATTTCTCTGTCCAAAGAGGTTCAAGACCTGACTGATGGCTTGACTAGATTGGAAGTTCAACTCACAAAGAAGGATGTGGAGCTGGACAAAGTCAAGGCCAAGCTTACTCTAGCCGAGGTCACATTTAAGAAACTCAACACGAGTTCTTCCAAACTGGATGCAATTCTTGGGTTGAGCAAACCACTCAAGGCAGGTATGGATTTTCAAGAGTCCTTAAATTCTATTACATCTACTTTGCCTAATAAGGAAGATAAGTTAGTTTTTGTTAAAGAAAGAGACAATGTCGAACTAATATCTTCTGATAAGTCTTCTGACAAGGTGAAAATATGTAACTAATGTTACTCTACTGGACATTGAAAATGATTGTAAAACTCTTTTAAAGAAACAGTCCAGTTCCTCTGTGATACCTGAGTGTTGCCTAGCATGTCAGATATCACTGCCAATCAAAAGAGAAAGAATCAAAGTAGGAAAGTATGGAAATCTAAGTTTAACCTGATATGTGATGTTGTGTACACTGCCTTAAAAACCAATGTTGAAGGTTCATGGTATTTTGATAGTGGTTGTTCACGTCACATGACAGGAACAAAAATGTTTTTGAAAGAATATGAACCTATTCAAGGTGGTAGTGTAACATATGGTGGTGGTGGCAAGAGTAATATAGTAGGAAAAGGCATTTTAAATATACCTGGATTTCCTGCTTTGAAAAATGTTTTGCATGTTGATGGACTTGTAACTAATTTAATTAGTATTAGCCAACTTTGTGATGACAATCTTGAAGTGAAATTCAATAAAAACACTTGTGAAGTTTTTTATTGTACCAATAACTGTGTTATGACTGGTACTAGGTCAAGTAATAACAGTTATCTTGTTGAGGATAAACAAGTGTGTCATTCTGTGAGAGTTGATGATGCTACTTTGTGGCATCAAAAATTGGGTCATGTCCATTTTCAAAACATTGTGAAACTTATTAAGGCTAAAGCTATAATTGTATACCTAGTCTGGACATAAGTACGAAAATCATATGTGAAGATTGTCTCAAAGGTAAACAGACACGTGCTGCCCATAGTGCTACCCAACACAATGAGGAGTATTCTGGGACAACTCACTGTTTCCAATTAATGCATATGGATTTAATGGGTCCAGTTGAGGTAGACAATTTAGGAGGTAAGAGATACACTTTTGTAATAGTTAATGATTTTTCTAGATTTACTTGGGTATATTTTTTAAAAGAAAAATCAGAAACTTTTGAAAGGTTTAAGATCTTACATGCTAAAATCAAAAACATGTTTTGTGCTCTTATCATGCGAATAAGGTCTGATCATGGAACGGAGTTTGATAATTCATTATTTTTTTACTTTTTGTGAATTAAAAGAAATTAAACATGAGTTTTTTGCTCCTAAAACACCTCAACATAATAGGGTGGTTGAAAGGAAAAATAGGACCTTACTTGAAATGGCATGTGTGATGTTGTTTTCAAAAAGAATTTCAAAAAGATTTTGGGCTGAGGCCTTAAACACGGCTTGTCACACGGCCAATAGAGTTTTTCTAAGACCTGGTACTAGAATGACACCTTATGAAATTTTGAATGGTAGGATACCAAAAGTGCATTATTTTCATACATTTGGGTGTGTATGTTTTGTTCTAAATGATCGGGATTACTTAGCTAAATTTGACTCTAAAAGTGATAAGGCTATATTTCTTGAGTATGCTCAGGATAGTCGAGCATATAGGGTTTATAACCTTAGGTTAAAAACCATTCAGGAATCAGTTAATGTTGTTTTTTATGACTTAGCAAGTGTTACAGGTGATGGAGTGCAGGAATCTCCATTGATATTGCTGGAAGAGCTGGAGGATCAAAATCAAGCAAGTGATACCCCAGGTGGTGACCAGAGTATTGCCACTGAAGGGATAGCACCTCCGATATCACCTAAGACCAGTCCAGCAACTGAAAAGGATGAACAGTCTGATGATGATGCTCATGTGCATGAAGATTTGAGAAGGGATCCACCAGCTAGGATCAGAAGAGATCATCATTCATCTCAGATTATTGGAGAAGCAAGTGAAGGGGTACGAACAAGGAATAATGAGCCCTTTAGTAATCGTGAAATGGTGAGGTATGTGTGCATGTCCACCACATACCATAAGGTAAAGTATTCCTGTTTTGTTTCCTCTTTAGAACCCAAAAATATTTTTGAATCTTTAAAAGATAACTTTTGGATACATGCCATGCAAGAGGAACTTGAACAATTTGCTCGTAATGAAGTTTGGTGTTTAGTGCCACGTCTCATTAACACTAATGTAATTGGTACAAAATGGATTTTCAAGAATAAATCAGACGAGCAAGGAAATATTGTTAGGAACAAAGCTCGTCTCGTAGCTCAAGGTTACACTCAAATTGAAGGTGTTGACTTTGATGAGACCTTTGCTCCCATTGCTAGAATAGAATCCATAAGACTCCTCTTGGCTATAGCTTGTTATCTAAAAATTACCTTGTTTCAAATGGATGTTAAAGCTGCCTTTTTAAATGATTATTTAAAAGAAGAAATTTTTGTTGAACAACCAAAAGGATTTGAAGATCCTCATCTAACAAACCACGTATATAGACTTGATAAAGCCTTATATGGCTTGAAACAAGCTCCACGTGCATGGTATGGTCGCTTAACCTCTTTTTTACTTGAATATGGTTTTATAAGAGGTGAAGCAGATAGGACCTTATTTATCCTAAGGCATGGCAAAGAAACAGTCATTGTTCAAATCTATATTGATGACATAGTCTATGGCTCTACTTCTCAAACGTGTTTAAAAGATTTTGTAGAGGCTATGACATCAACATTTGAAATGAGCATGATTGGAGAGTTAACATTCTTTCTAGGCTTGCAGGTGAAACAATCAAGTGAAGGAATATTCATTTCACAAAGCAAGTATGCAAAAAGCCTAGTGAAACGATTTGGGTTGGAGGGAGCAAAAAGTTCAAAAATCCCTAAGTGTTCTTCTCTTAAACTTGGTAGAGACCAAGTAGGTGGGGATGTTGATCCTACTTTATATCGTTCTATGATAGGTAGCCTTCTATATCTCACTTCTATTCGTCCTGATATCATATTCAGCGTGTGCGTTTGTGCACGTTATCAAGCCAATCCTAAAGTCTCCCACCTTAATTATGTCAAAAAAATAATTAAATATATTTCAGGAATAAGTGAATTAGGGATTTGGTTTAGTAAGGATACTAACACCAATTTGGTAGGCTTTAGCGACTCGGATTGGGCGGGGGATATGGATGATAGAAAGAGTACTAGTGGGGGTGCTTTTACTTGGGTAACAATTTTGTTTCATGGTATAGTCGTAAACAAAATTGTGTCTCTCTTTTCACGGCTGAGTCTGAGTATGTTGCAGCTGGTAGTTGTTGCTCACAACTTATTTGGCTAAAACATATGCTAGATGATTATCGCCTAGAGAGTAATTCTTTGACTATGTACTGTGATAACTTGAGTGCTATCAATATTTCAAAAAACCCTGTTCAGCATTCTCGTACTAAGCACATTGATATACGTCATCATTTTCTTAGAGATATGGTAGATAAAGGCCTAATTAACATTGATCATATTGATACTAAGTATCAACTGGATGATATCTTTAGCAAGGCCTTAGACCATGAGAGATTTTCAAGTTTGAAAAGATCTCTTGGTCTTTGTAATCTCTAAGTCTGTTTGACTATGCTACCCCAGGATGGAGAAGATCTTCATTGAGGCAATTTTAATTGGTTTGGTCAGGCCCAACCTCATCAACATGAACGACCCCATCGTCTTTTAATTTCTCTTCCACCTTATCTTCTTTACAATTAACATCTTCATTAACAACAACAATATCACTAGCAGGAGATGGAGAGAGAGTTGGTAGTTCATCAATAACGGAATCATCCTCCCATTCATATTGTTACGGATTGACAAAACTAGTATCTCGCTCACAACCCCTCAAGGCATCTACTAGTGTAGTAACTTGTGCTTCCAACCTATGTATGGCTGCACCTAATTGTTGTTGTTGTTGACAATTTTCCTCCTTCAATATTATCAGAGCCTCTTCCCATGATTGCTTTTTAGGTTGTGGTGGAGCATAAGAATGTGGCTCATAATTGTTCCATGCATGGATTGAGTGTTTCCCCAACCTTGTGTATAACAATTGGGAGAATAATCATATTGTGGTTGCCATGACCTTAAACAAACTCCGTTCTTGTACCTGTGGAGAATACTCATGAAAATATGTCCTAAACGAACAATCATTAGTAGAATGAGAGTATAATCCACAACAGGAACATGCATCTTATACTATGTTGGCACTAGGCAAAGAACTTTTCGCATTGAAAATAACAATTAATTGTTTTACTTGCCTAGCCAACTTCTCATTAGAATTTAATTTATGCATGACCTTTAATTTTCAAACAACTAGAAAAAGAAATAAAAATAAAATAATATAATATAATATAAGAAAAATTATTTGCACTAAAAAGAAACTAATAAAAGAAAACTATTTACAATACACTAACAAAATTAACTTGTTCACAACACAAGTCCCCGACAACGGCGCCAAAAACTTGATGGAGGAAATCTCTTTATTGGAATAAATATCTAGCAAGTGAACTAGTTTATCAATTTAGTAGTATACACAATGCAAAAGGGTCGAATCCACATAGATGAGTATGAAACAAGTGTATTTTATTAATATAATAAGTAACCAAAAGATTGAGTTTGATTTATGGGTTGAACTATTAATCTAATAAAGCAAGAAATAGCAATTAAAGATAACACGAAAACAAGGAATTCATATATAGGGGATCATAACATTGTCTATTTATGCTTTTAAATTGTGTAAAAGAAATTTATTCTCATTCTTGGGTCCGTTCACAAAAATATAGAGTTAAAATGTTAATATCTTCCGTAAAGTCGATAAAAACATTAAAACCCTAATATCCCTATCTTGTTTATATATTCCGTGAAGTTAATACAAACATTCAACAGATTCAATTTAAAACACAAGAACATAAGAACCTAGATTAATTGTTTTCAGTGAAATACTCAATTAAATCTAATCATCTCAACAATGATCAATTGTATAAATCATTCATGTGAATGCAATGATTTATACCCAAATAGATTCAAAAGTCAAAAGTATCTTAACATACAGATGAAGCATAAGAATGATAATTAAGAATGTTGAGAAGAACAAGAATGAGAAAGAGATAAAAAGAATTAAATCAATAGCATAACGATACAATTGTTACTTACCTCAATACACTAATCAAATAATTTAGCCTTGAAAGGCCATTAAAGCAAAATAATAAAACATTTTTCTTGAATCTTCAAAATAAATAAAACCCTAAATTATTATGTACGAGAGAGAAGAAGAGATGAAGAGAGATCTTAAAACATGGATAGAGGTGTTATTTATATAATAGGGTGAAAGAGGAGTGTCAAAATTAGGAAACTAGGGTCAAAAACCAAGTATGAAAAGGATTATGCTGAAGCTATCGCGAAAAGGGCTTTTGCGACAGTTTTAGCAAAGGTTTTTGCAATTTTTGTGACGGTTTTGGAGAGAGAGCGACCGCGCCATTTGAGGGGGTCGGCCACAACCAGCAACGGAATGCAATTCGGTGGCTTCTGGAAAATTGGTGCGGACGCTCCTCGTGCTTCGTCGGCTTGTACATTACTCGGCAAACTACTGGAGGTCATAACTTCTTCATGCGGACTCAGATTGAGACGTGCCATATACGGTTGGAAAGCTCTCGACAAGTACTATTTTGATCATATTCAGGGATTTTCTCCTTCTATTCCACGTACTCATAAACACTCCAAAAACCATGAAAAACACCCAAGGTTGAGCACAAAATAGGTCTAAAGATATATCCTTTGTATGGGTGAAAACACATCCATCAAATACCACCACTTATATTTTGCTCGTCCTCGAGTAAAACAAAACTAAAATCAAAATAAAACTAGTAACTATCTAAAACAAAGAAAATATGTTTGGGATTTGTTCAATTTATATAATATGTTGTTGGCCAAACAAGCATTTTCTTTAAAATACACATAATCTACAAGGATTATCATGAACATGGGATTATATTTACATGGATACATATAACTTACAATTCTCCACCACATATTGATAATATGAATGAATAAATGGGAAGATCATTGTCACCAAATTAAGATATTTTATAAGGTCACTTGTATCATGCTATAAATCAAAGATAATAAGATAAATTTTTGCACAAGGACACTTATATTTATGTTTAACACAACTGTCAACCCGACTAATATTTATGGATCAAATATGGCTTTATGACTTGTAATGTATCGCGAAAAATTGCGGGCTAGGTTCACGATTACAAAATAAGGTAAGGACATATGAAGTCAAGCATGTGAAACTAAGAAGTTTTCATCATACATTCTCACTTTGAATTTATCTCTCTGCTACATGCCAACCCATTGATTTAACCCTCAAACTTATGATTTTGCATACTTTTACACATGGGGTTGATCATCTTTCTTTCTTCTTTGTCACTTCCACTTCAACATTAGAGAGGGCAAGGCTTTCTTTTCAGATTTTTTTTCTTTTCTTTTGTACATCTATATCACAACAAACATGAATTAAATACTTTGCTCAAACCCCTCTTTTCATTACATTACTTAGCCCTTTTTTTTCATTCTATGACCAATTTCCACTCAACCCTTTGATTTTCCAATTATAACCCACAATTTCCCATTCATTCAATAGTTTCACTTGCTTGAGAAGGTGAGAAAATAGTGTATAATTGTAAAGGATAGGATGATGTAGGTAAAAAAAGGCGAATAGTGGTCTAAAATAACCTCCCACTTTGTAAGATATTACATTCTTTTTCAAGCCCAAAAGGGGTTATAGCGGAAATTTTATAAGTGGCGAGAAAGTTAAAGGCTTACAAATAGGGTTCAAAGAAAATAACTATATATCACTTCACGAATAGCCTAATTGATATGATATTGACAGTCATGCAAACATGTTCTAGGGACTCCGAGAATTCCGAATTGATTCTATAAAGGTCTCCTAAATTGGTAACAATGTTCAAGAAAATATTATGAAAGCGAAAGGTGAAGCAATTATAATTTACATGTTTCAATGCAATTATATCCCTATATTGATAATAAAACTCAAGATTTTAAAAATTAAAGCACTCTCAAATCATAATCGTCTCTTGCAAACATCCAAAAATATGAAAATAACAAAAAATTTAAATTTTTCTATTTTTTTAGGGTGACACTATATGCACTACCCTTGAACCCACAAACTCAGAGAGATATCTACCCCTAAACTCAAAACATGCTATATCCTCATAGAAAATAGAACTAAAACATTTCTTGGTTTCAAAAGATAACATGACACGACAAAACAAAATAAATAAAGCAAATAAAACATACCTAGTTGGGTTGCCTCCCAATAAGCGCATTTGGTTAAGGTCGTTAGCCCAACTGTTGCCCACGATTGGACTTTACTTTTCGTCCTTTGGACCACTTCATGGTTTCGTGGGTCCTTATTTTCAGTTCATGTCCCATATATATTCCTTGCATTATTAAATCATTTAGTTCCCAAGGAAATTTTTGACGTTTCAGCTTTTTGGGCTTGTTCCCTTTCAAACTTTCACCACTTTCTTCACCCTCAAAAATAGGTGCAGATACAAGAATGATGGAGAAATAATCTTTCACACTCTCAACGAGATGGAGAAGATCTTCATTGAGGCAATTTTCATTGGTTTGGTCAGGCCCAACCTCATCAACATGAACGACCTCATCGTTTTTTAATTTCTCTTCCACCCCGTCTTCTTCACAATCAACATCTTCATTAACCAAAACAATATCACTAGCAGGAGACGGAGAGAGATTTGGTAGTTCATCAATAATAGAATCATCCTCCCATTCATATTGTTCCAGACGGGCAAAACTAGTATCTCGCTCACAACCCCTCAAGGCGTCTACTTGTGTAGTAACTTGTGCTTCCAACCTACATATAGCTGCACCCAATTGTTGTTGTTGTTGACGATTTTCCTACTTCAATCTTGTCAGAGCCTCTTCCCGTGATTGCTTTTTAGGTTATGGTGGAGCATAAGAATGTGGCTCATAATTGTTCCATGCTTGGCTTCAGTGGTTTTCCCAACCTTGTGGATAATAATTGGGAGAATAATAATATTGTGGTTGCAATGGCTGAAAAACTCCGTTATTGCACCTGTGGAGAATACTCATGAAAATATGTTCTAGACGGAAAATCGGTAGTAGAATGAGAGTATAATCCACAATAGAAACATGCATTTTGTATTATGTTGGCACTAGGCGAAGCACTTTTTGCATTGAACATAGCAAGTAATTGTTTTACTTGTCTAGCCAACTTCTCATTAGAATTTGATTCATGCATAACCTTTAATTTTCAAACAACTAGAAAAAGAAAGAAAAATAAAATAATACAAGAAAAAATATTTACACTAAAAAAAACTAATAAAAGAAAACTATTTACAATACAATAACAAAATTAACTTGTTCGTAACACAAGTCCCCGACATCGGCGCCAAAAACTTGATGGATGAAATATCCCTCTTTTAACAAAAACCTAGCAATGCACTAGTTTATCAATGTAGTAGCATACACAATGCAAGAGTCGAATCCACAAAGACGAGTGTGTAACAAGTGTATTTTATTAATGTAATACGTAACCAAAAGAAGGGGTTTGATTTATAGGTTGAATTATTAATCTAAAAAAGCAAGAAATAGCAATTAAATATAAAAAGGAAGCAAGGCATTCATGGATTAGGGATTATAACAATTGTCTCTTTATGCTTTTTAAATAGTGTAAAAGAAATGCAATCTTATTCTTGGGTTCGTTCAAAAAAATATAGAGTTAAAATGTTAATATCATTCGTAAAGTCGTAATAACATTAAAATTCTAATATATCTATCTTGTTTATATATTTCGTGAAATCAATACAAACATTCAAGAGATTCAATTTAAAACACAAGAACATACGAACCTAGATTCATTGATTTTCTTGAAGTCCTCAATTAAATCTAATCCTCTCAGCAATGGTCAATTGTATAAATCATCCATGTGAATACAATGATTTATACCCAAATAGATTCAAAGGTTAAAAGTATCTTAACATACAATTGAACCCTAAGAATGATAATTAAGCATGTTGAGAAGAACAAGAATGAGAAAGAGATAAAAAGAATTAAATCAATAGCATAACGATCCAATTGTTACTTAACTCAATCAACGAATCAAATAATTTAGTCTTGAAAGGCCATTAATGCAAAATAATAAAACCTTGTTTTTGAATCTTCAAAATAAATAAAAATCCTAAATTAGTTTGTACAAGAGGTGAAGAGAGAAGAAGAGATGAAGAGTGTTGGGTATGCACACTTTAACTCTTCTAGCCTTAGCTTTAATTTGATTGATACCATAACCTCATCTATATTTTCTGGACTTTAGGCCCATATATAGTGAAGCTTAGACTTCAATCTTTAGTACAAGTCCAATTTATAGAATAGATTTATTTAGGCTTGAAGACTAGCACAACTGCATTAGACATGTGGTTTCAAGTCAAGAGGTGTTGAAATCATGCAAAACTGCAATGCTAGTGCAAACCTTAGGAATGAAACCGCTCTTAGCAAACCGCTTATGAAAACCTCATCATGAAACCGCACTTAGCAAACCGCATGACAAACCTCATATGTGAGATTGCATCTCTTAAACCGCATCTCATCAATCTCATCCAATGATTGAAGACTTGAAGAGCTGGACCACTTTTGACTGATGAATCCACATCAGTAACGTTGAGTTAACTGAAGTTCAATCAACATGAATAACGGTCACTCAGAGTTTAAAAGAATTTTGAAAAGGTGACAGATGTCCTTCATCCCAGAATGTCAGCTGAGTTCCGTACAACCTTATCAACAACTTCTGAACAAAAGGACAAAAGTGGACACGTGGACCAATTAGACCGTACTAGCACTGTACTTGCTACAGTTGTACCAAACGACTACTTTTTGCTGCTTGGGTATAAATACCCCCATTCTTCATCATTTGAAGATTGCTTGAGAATATTGATTTAAGAGAGTCCTTTGAAGATTTGAAGATATTTCCAGATTTTCATAATCCTTTGAATCTTCATCTTCAACCTTCATACCTTCAAGAACAAATCTCCAGCCCAAAAATTCAAGCCTTGTAACACCAAGATTTATTGTGCTCTATATCATACAGATTTAAAGAGCCTTGAATCTTGTTTATCACATACACACCTCACTTAATTAATCACATAGATTAAATCATTTGAGATACACCGGTTATAGTCTAGGATTTGCTTCATTGTTTAGATTTTAGATTTGAGTTTGATTCTTGTAACCTAGTAATCTTTCTCATCATCTAATACAAATCTAGCACATAGAAAATCCAAGACTAACTATCTTGGTAGTGAATGTAGATCATTTACGATTGAACCACCCCAAATATTGTGTTCTTTATTTTCTTTATTTTCTTCATTGTTCATCATTCAAACTAATTTGTCTCTTCTGTTTGATCTTTATAGGTTGTCCAGATTTATGAATTGTGTTTATAGTTCAACATTGTCAAACCTCATTTTACTATTTTGTAAACCGCACCACTAAACCTCACTCTGTTAATTAAGAAATTCCGATGTGCATTTTACAAACCTCACTTGCGGTTTTGATACACTGCAAGAGCGGTTTTGTAAGAAGAGGTTTTGTTTTTCAAAAAGGGTTGAAAATTTTGTAACATCCATTCACCACCACCCCCCTCTAGCTATTTTTTACCCTTGTTACCTCCTTTGGGACCAACAAGTGGTATCAAAGCTAACACCTTTATAAAACTCTTTTGTTTTTCAAGCTTAATAGTCTGGATGCTGATTCGTCATGGCAAACTCAAAAACCATGACAATGTTTAATTACTCACACATTCCTTTACTGGATGAAGATCACTTTGACATCTGGAAGATCCGAATGTTAATTCATTTGGAAACCACTGATGAGATGCTGGTGGACTACGTGATAAATGGTCCCTTTGTTCCCATGAAGGCCAACACTAATCCAGTCACCAACACTAAACTCCAAAGGACAAAAAGCTGAAAGCTGAGTGGACTGATGAAGAAAAGAGATTAGTTGCTTTAGATAGTAAATCAATACATATCATCTCTGGAACCTTGACTATTTTAACCCTTCAAAAAGTCATGAAATGCAAGACCGCCAAAGAAATTTGGGATGCAATTGAAAGCTACCTTGAAGGAAACGATCTTTGCAAGGAAAACAAGAAATTTGTTGTTGAAAGGAAATACAACAACTTCAATAGGAAACCCAACAAAACCTTGCGTCAAACTTATGATCGCTATGTTGAGGTAGTAAACTCTTGTCTATCTCTTGGTACGATTTTAATTGATAAAAACTTTTGCGTTAGTAAATATCCAATTAATAGTATCTTACCCAGTCGCAAAGCTCATGCATTTTTTCTTAAAATCTCCTACTGGCATTCCATCAAAGGAATCTTCAACTTCGACTACCTCCTCTTGACTTGCCTTTCGCTTCTTTACTCTAGAACAAATACCTGCACTATCATCCAAAGTTGGGGTCTTCTTAGGGGCGGGCGGAGGCTTCATCTCTATCTTCACAGTAGAGCCTGTAAACATGGCTTCAATTTCATCGAGGTCAAAGTCCGATCCTGAGATGACTGGTTTGGAAACTGCATTGACATATGAAAGATTGTCAATAAGTATAGTGCATCAGTTTGACAAACTAAACTGAGAGGATAACACGCTTACCTGTGGACATAATAACGGAGGTGGAGGCCTTTTGGTCTTCCGGGATAGTCAAAGATGCCTCCAATAAACCCTTAGGAGATCTCTTGTCTGGTGGGAGCCTAAAAAATTCTTCAACCTTGGTAGAGTGTCTTCAGCAGGTGGGAACAGTTCTCCCTAGTCGATATCTGCATAAAGGCAAAAACAATTACAATTCAGTTTGTCTCAAGAACAGGAAGTCACAAAAGTAAGAATTTAAGTACCTCCCTTGTTCCATTCGCTTGAAACCTCATTTCCTTCTCCAATAGATGCCCTATCAACAAAGAAAAATCTATTTTTCCATCCCTATCACTAGATGATGTGGTGCTCATTAGGGAACTCCTCCCTGTCCTCTTCCTAATAAGGTATCTTTTGGAACCAAAGGGTTGAAGATCGTACGAATATGCAATTTCATGGAGCCCTAGGTTTAATCCATTCTCTCGGTTCACTTTGATGACAAAAGCAAAAACTCGCCAAGCCATCGGCATCAGTTGAGCATAAGCGAGTTGGGTCTTTTGGAAGAACTCAGAAACCAACAAGGGAAAAGGGTAGCTGAACCCTAGAAGAAAGGGATACTCGAAAAAACAGATCCATTTGCAGGAAACGTAATCAGACCTAAGATTTAAGGAAAAAGGATGAAAAATTGTACCATTTGGGAAGTAGCATTGTTGTTTCATGGACTCTATTTGGGAATCACTGAACAAGCAAGTCTCTTCGTCTGGTTTCGCAAGAAGGTTTTCGCAAACGAAATCATCGAGACTAATTTCTTTGGGACCTTGTGGGGATGGGACACTCTTAGTTTTGGTCGAGGACCACCTGGTCCTACCCATGGTTGACAAAGGAAAGAAAAAAGGTAAACAATGGAAGAAGATGAGAAGCGGAGAAGTGTTACCTTGAAGATGAACGGCCCCGTAAGCTAACAGGGGTGAAAAAGAAGCTTTGAGAAGCTTATTTATCCAAGCGGTTATTAAAGAGAAAAAGAATTCTTTTTTCAAAAAAGTTACTTTTCCAAGCGCTTCTCCCCAACCGTCCATTGACGCCACGTATTCCTTAACCTCCCGTCCCATCAAGCGTGAGTGGCGGTTGGGCATTTAATTAGACAAAAACATTTTGCCTCTTCGCTGCCTACATAGCCAAATGTTTTTGGGGACAAATTGTTGTGGGTATTTTTCGGCATGGTGACATCTTCGATTGATCCTGCATATCAAGATGTCATTCCACTGTAAGTATTGTTTCAATATTTACTTATTTAATATTTCCTAATATATTTATTCTTATTTTCCAGTAATTAAGAGAGAAGAAATGCGGGATATTCTCCAGCACGTTCATCATATCTTCAACGGCTAGGGCGACTTGGTCTCACGGAGGTTGAAAGGATAAGCCTATATCCCGAGATTGTAGGAACCGTATTTGACTCTTTCATACTTATTTATATTTAAGGGGAAATGGAGAAGAAAAACACTAATGCTCATACGCACACACTCTACACACAAGCTCTTGTAATCTTCTCCATTGTCTTCCAAAGTTGTACTCATAATCATCATAGTGAAACTTTTAAGGTTGGAGACCTAACTCCCGGGGTTTTTTCCAAAGAGGTTATCACCTCCAAGGTTTTCCTCGTTAACAAATCGCGGTGTCATTATTTCATTTTCTTGCTTTTGTTCCATATAGTCGAATTCCATAGTCCCCTCCTTATTGTTCAATCCACACACTAATCAAAGTTAAGATTCAACTCTATTGTTTTTTCTACCAAAACAATTTGGCGCCCACCGAGGGGCCTCGTGGTTTATCGGTTATTTGGATCATTTCCTAAGCAAGTTCATTATGTCTACACCCACCAATGTATCCGCCGCCGGCAAGAGTCCTGTTGTTGCTCCAACATCAGGAGGTAGAACCAGCTTGTTGCCGCCACCTCCTCAAACCGGACCTCAGCAAACTCAACCTACGAAGACTCCACAAAAGGGAACGACCTCTTCCAATGTAGATGCCGACATCCGGAGTATCCTGACCAAATTGAATCAGAGGCTGGACCAACAAGACGGCAATTCGAAGGTGCGGCCGATTCCATGATTAAGATGCGAAAGATCAACAGTTCATCACATCTCGGCTTGACAACATATCGCCATTACGTGCGAGGAACCTCAACTTCGACAACACCGAAGGACCTACACTTCGAGTGAATTTATTCCGATGGGTAGGCCGCCTCAAACTCGTCAGCTGACATCCTTAATGATGTCAACATCTTTGCCCAGGGACACCCTAATGACGCCACCTTCTGCAGGATACACTCCGTTCATCCCATTCATCGACAACACAACCGGCCACAACTACTACGGATAACTCTGGTTTGCTAAATAATCTTTTCAATAATAATAATTTCAATCGTATTCCTATGGTGACCCTTTTGCGGAAACCCACTAGCCAAACAGATGCGGGATCTCGTAGAGCTGATAATGAACGTGCCGGGCGTAACTCCTCCAATCCAACAGTGACTCAAAGCTGCTACAATCAATCCCGGTTTGTCCCAACAATTGCAAATGTTGACATCCCCAAAGCGATTGATGTACCATCTATGAAGTTGTACGACGGTACCACGGATCCGTAAGAACACGTTACCCACTATCAAGAAAAGATGGACATCATCCATATTCCTCTTCAATTCCGGGAGGCTTGCTTATGCGGGGATTTGGATCAACCTTATGCGGACCAGCCCTCAAATGGTTGATTAGGCAACCTCTAGGTTCAATTGGTTCTTACGCCCGGCTTATCAACATGTTCTATAACCAATTCTCATGCGATCGACAATTTGAAAGGTTGACAAGTGATCTCTATAATGTGACCCGGCTGGCCTAATGAAACTCTAAAGGATTATGTCCACCGGTTCAATAAGGAAGTGCTAGAAATTCCCAATCTTGACATGTCGACAGCCACAGAAGCATTCAAAATGGGGCTGAAGAAAGATTCAAAGTATTATCAAGATTTGGTGATGACTCCTTGTAAGCGGCTGGAAGAAGTCAGGAGCAGGGCAGTGAGATTCATAAGACTGGAGGAAGACGAGCTGCGAAGATCGAAGTCCTCATCAAAAATGTCGACATATGATAACCCGACAGAAAGACTGAATCGTCCCATCGCAGGAACAACCGTTCCAATCCTTATCCGAGAATTGACACTAGCAAAATTAATTCAATAGACGGTGAGGATGAAGATAATGATAATGTGCCTAACATTTCTGATTATTGTTTTTTACGGTTGACATTTCGGGTATACTACGTGCAATGGGCAACACTTGGGGACAAAGCCGGATGGCCAAAGAAGACGGATAAAGCCACGGGATGGCGTGACAAATCAAAATGGTGCGCTTACCATGAAGACTTTGGACATGTTGCGAAGATTGCATCGCCTAAGAAAGGAGATCGGTTACTTGCTCTCAAAAGGACATCTCAGGAGCTGCGGGTTCTAGAAAGAAGAAGGCCGAAAGTGCGGAAGCTCCTCATGAAGCCGAAAGACCGGTTTCTCCCGGCATCAACAAAGGTGATCAATTTCATTAGTGGAGGTTCGAAATATGTGGTACATCCTATTACGCCGCAAAACGACATGCTAAGGAGTCAAAGATGAGAAGCCGGAAAGACGGCCCGGGATGTCGACACCTGCCGAGGATCCAATCACCTTTGATGAAAGTGATCGAGATAACTCTTTGGAACCCCATCACGACGGTCTAGTTATTTCCTTGCGGATCACCAACCTGTACAATCCGACGAATCTGGTTGATGGGGTAGCTCTATCAATCTTATTATGTTGGGGACCCTTAAGGAAATGAACATCCCGAGAATCGGAGATCATTAAGAAGTCCTCGGTCTTTGGTAGGCTTCGGTGGTGAAGTCAAAGAAATGGTGGGAGAGATAAAGCTTCCAATATACTCGAAAGGGCCTCGACACCATGGAATGGTTCTGCGTAATTGATTGTGCAACATCCTACAATGTCATCCTGGGAAGACCGTGGATTCATGGAATGAAGGTTGTACCCTCCACATACCATCAGTGTGTGAAGTTTCCAACACCTTGGGGTGTCGCTAAGATTTACAGTGATCAACAGGTGGCCAAGGAATGTTATAAAACATCAATGAAGGCGTCAACATCTCCAAAACAAGCATAGCAATTACCGAGCAAAGTACGTGAAGTCCTGGAAGCTAGGGAGGATGATGTGAAAGAAGTATTGCTAGACTCTTCCAACCCGGACATCAAGGTACTTATTGGCACTGACATCCCGGCAGATATAGAAGAGAAGCTGGTGGAGCTATTAAGAAGCAGAATAAAGAGTTTTGCTTGGAAACACGATGATATGACAGGCATTAGCAAAGATGTCATCACTCACAAACTTAACGTAGATCCTAGCTTCAAACCAGTACACCAGAAACGTAGGAAGTTTGCGAAACCGAAACCAGATCATCAAGGAAGAGGTAGAGCGCCTACTCAAAGCCAACATGATACGAGAGGTCGATTATCCAAGGTGGTTAGCAAACGTGGTTGTGGTAGAAAAGAGAAACGGGAAATGGCGAGTTTGTGTCGACTTCACCGACCTGAATAAAGCCTGTCCAAAAGATCCCTTCCCTTTGCCACATATAGATTCGTTAGTTGATGCCACCTCCGGACATGAACTCCTCACATTCATGGATGCATCCTCAGGATTTCAACAAATTCAGATGGAACCATCTGACCAAGAGGACACCGCCTTCATAACACCCACAGGTATTTATTGTTATATTGCCATGCCTTTTGGACTAAAAAATGCAGGTGCAACGTATCAAAGGCTCGTCAACAAGATGTTTAAAGATCAGATTGGGGACACAATGGAGGTATACATCGACGACATGGTGGTAAAGTCCAAGAAAGCCGAAGATCACATAAGCAACCTCTCTCAAGCCTTTGACATCTTGGGCGTTTCAATATGAAACTAAATCCAGCTAAATGCAACTTTGGAATGAAGGCCGGGAAGTTCTTGGGTTACATGGTTACTAAAAGAGGCATCGAAGCCGCCCCCGAACAGATACGTGCTATTATCGGCACATGTCATCACCTCAATCTGTCAGGGGACGTCCAAAGGTTGACGGGAAAGATTCTTTGCACTTACGATTCATTTCAAAATCCTCGGATCGATGCAAACCTTTCTACGACATCTTGAGGAAGAACAATAAGTTCCAATGGGAGGACCAACATGAAGAAGCCTTTCGGGAGCTCAAAACTTACCTGTCAACACCTCCATTATTGGCCAAACCTCAAGAGGAGGAACATCTTTACATCTACACAGCGGTATCAGAAGGTCTTTGTAAGTGCGATCTTGGTGACGAACGAGATGGTAATCGGCAACCCATCTACTATATAAGTAAGACACTCCTAGATGCGGAGACCAGGTATTCTCATTTACAAAAATTAATTCTAGCTTTGATAACGCTTCTATTAAATTAAGGCACTACTTTGAAACACATACTATAATTGTACGCACTAACTATCCTATTAAGAATGTTATGAGAAAACCGAGAGATGTCGGGTCGAATGGCGAAATGGTCTGTACAATTAAGCACATACGACATCAAATATGAGCCCCGGAGCGCAATAAAATCCCAAGCCCTAGGCGATTTTGTGGGCGATTTCGATCAGACCACATGCAACAAGAAGTGGAATTGGAAGTACAGCAACTTCAAGATGATGACATCCTAAAAATTTGGACTCTCTACACAGACGGTGCTTCTAACAT
Organism: Adenophora triphylla var. japonica; assembly: GCA_022495995.1. Taxonomy (NCBI): domain Eukaryota; kingdom Viridiplantae; phylum Streptophyta; class Magnoliopsida; order Asterales; family Campanulaceae; genus Adenophora; species Adenophora triphylla. The sequence continues at coordinate 293,322 of JAFEMH010002192.1, forward strand.
GAGAGGTACAGGTCTTGGAGTTGTACTAAAATTGCCACAAGGGGACATAATACCACAATCCATCAGTTGCAGTTTCAAGGCTACCAACAATGAAGCAGAATATGAGGCACTAATTGCAGGTTTAACAGCAGCCCAGGACTTAGATGTCAAGCATATCCGGGTGTTCATGGATTCCTTGCTAATTGTTAACCACTACAACGGATCCTACGTAGCGAAAAATGCTAAGATGACGACATATTTGGAAATCGTAAAAATTCTTTCGGCCAACTTCAAATCATTTTCCTTAGAACAAATCCCACGAGAAGAAAATTCTCAAGCAGATGCTCTGGCAAACTTGGGTTCAGCCTTCAAAAGCATTTCACAAACCAGTATCCCAATTGTGCATATTGACATCCCAGCAATTGATCATCTTGAGATGTTCGCTCTAGATGTCGACATACCTTCCCCTCCAACAGCAACTTCTTGGACAGCTCCTATTATCAAGTATCTCTTAGATGATACGATCCCAGCTGAGGAGAAAAATGCTAGAGCATTCAGGGTAAGAGTATCTAAATATTTACTTATTGATAACCTCTTGTTTAGAAAATCTGCTGCGGTCACTACTTAAGATGTCTAGAAGCGAGATAGAGCCCATCGGGTTCTCAAGGAGGCTGCACGAAGGAGAATGTGGAAATCATACCGGCGGAGTCTACATACCAAGGCTCTTAGAATGGGCTATTTTTGGCCCACAATGAGAAAAGACGCTGTTGACTACGCAAAGAAATGTGATTCCTGTCAACGACATGGGGACATCCTGTACCAACCGGCTGAGCTACTACATCCTATCCTGTCACCATGGCCGTTTATGGTTTGGGGAATGGACATAGTAGGAAAATTGCCCATGGCACCGTGGAAGAGTATTTCTATTGGCTATGACAGACTACTTTTCTAAATGGGTAGAAGCTGAGGCATATGTACAAGTTCGTGACAAAGAAGTTATATCTTTTATCAAAAGAAACATATTCAGCCAATTTGGAATACCATCAGAAATAATTTGTGACAACGGCTCTCAATTCATTAGTAAGAGAACCCAAGATTTCTTGACATCTTGGGGAGTCAAGATGGTGACATCTTCACTGTTCACCCTCGAAGCCAATGGACAAGCGAGAATCTAGCAACAAAATAATCATAAGCAACTTAAAAAAGAGTCGGAACCGGAAGAAAGGACGATGGGCGGAAGAATTACCAATGGTTCTATGGGGTGACGAACGACATCTAAGAACGCTCTTGGTCAAACCCCTATTCACTTGTATTTGGAACCGAATCGGTTATCCCAGCGAAGTCCTTGTACCTCTTGCCAAATACGGTTTGTTGACGTATGAACATAACAAAGATATCTTGATACATGACTTAGATACCGTGGACGAACCGAGGGACATGGCCAAAGTTCGTATGGCAGCATATCAACAAAGGGTAGCCAGATCTTATAACAAAAACGTAAGGATTAGAAGGTTTCAAGTAGGAGACTTAGTCCTACGAAAGGCATTCCAAAATACAAAGGAGCCCAATGCAGGCAAGCTTGCCCCAAAATGGGAAGGACCCTACCTAATAGATGCACAAGCCGGGAAAGGAGCATATCGCCTGGCAACGTTGGATGGCCAAATGATACCGCGAAGTTGGAACGCCATTCATCTTAAAAGGTATTACATTTAAACAAAATTCCCCATGAACTCATCTTTTCCAGGTATGGATCGTCTTTTAATTTTTTTGCAACCTTTCTTTTTTCCTATGTACCTTTTTAATTCTTTACAAATCAAGATGTCGCTAACGTACTTTGTGGAGAGACGTCAACCTTAGTTGGCATCCGTTTTTAACATGTTTCTGTCTTATGAGGTATTGACACATTTACATGGGGACATGTCGAAAGCACGCAAAGAACAACGAATTCTCCTCCGTTAGAGACTGGCCATCTCTTCTTAAGTAAAGGTACACAATCCCTTCTAAGGTTTAAAGAGTTAATTACCTCTTTCTTAAGATGTTAGGTTACCACACCTTCGCTTGGAGCGCAAGTTATCTCTTTAATTGAGGTGTGGGGTGGGCCTATATGGGTAAACTCATATAGCTTACCCATTCCCACTCAGTTAAATGATTGATCTTACGTATTATTCTTATGGTTATGACATATACGTGTCATCTAAAGTATCTACGGGTTATGGCATATACATGTCATCTTAAGTACCTACCGTTTCGACATACTATCATGTCACCTTATGAGCATAACAAAGGATCATCCAAAGAAAAATTTAATCCAAAAGGAAACAAGCCTTGACATGCTTGAAAACTACTAAACTTTAACTAGATTAAAGTAACCTTAAAAATATCCAAGCTACCAACATTAAAGTGCAAAAGTGTTGGACCAACCCAACACATAAAAGGAATTGTCTTTGGTCCTTATGGACCCATTACATAACCAAACCAAAATTAAAATTGTTTTAAGGGATTCCACCCCAGTAACATCATCAAAATACCAAGAACAAAGTTGTTTTACCTTCTTCTTTTTTAGGTGGCTTCTGCCGCAGGTGTTGCATTTGGGTTAACTTCTCCATCTACTGGTGCATCCTTAACGATCGCTTCATACGGGCTTGACGACACCTCGCCCTCATCCATCACCTCACCTGTCAACTTAAACAAATAGGCACACTCCCTGTTGATATCCCAAGTATCAGCCTTCCCTTCTTGATACTCCTTCATCATTTTTATCTTGCATTGAGAAACTGTTTTTGCTTCAGCCAGTTTGCAGGAACTCTTCACATCTGCGATCTCTTTGTGATGATCATCCTCACTCTTAGCCAAACTATTCAGTAAGTCCTTCACCGTTTGTTCTTGCTCTCCCAACTACTTGCTTTGTTGCTCCAGGGTCTTCTCATGTACCTTCACCTTGTTTTCTAACGCTATCTTCTCCTTCCTAACCAAAGCGATGTCAGCTTTGGACTTCTTCTTTAGCATTTCAATTTCTTTCACCAACTCCTCCACATACCCTACAGTCTGAAAAATAATAACTCGACATCACTAGATGTTTATAAAAACTTTTGCGTTAGTAAATATCCAATTAATAGTATCTTACCCCAGTCGCAAAGCTCATGCATTTTTTCTTAAAATCTCCTACTGGCATTCCATCAAAGGAATCTTCAACTTCGACTACCTCCTCTTGACTAGCCTTTCGCTTCTTTACTCTAGAACCAATACCTGCACTATCATCCAAAGTTGGGGTCTTCTTAGGGGTGGGCGGAGGCTTCATCTCTATCTTCACAGTAGAGCCTGTAAACATGGCTTCAATTTTATCGAGGTCAAAGTCCGATCCTGAGATGACTGGTTTGGAAATTGCATTGACATATGAAAGATTGTCAATAAGTATAGTGCATCAGTTTGACAAACTAAGGCGAGAGGATAACACGCTTACCTGTGGACATAATAACGGAGGTGGAGGCCTTTTGGTCTTCCGGGATAGTCAAAGATGCCTCCAATAAACCCTTAGGAGATCTCTTGTGCGGAGGGAGCCTAAAAATTCTTCAACCTTGGTTAGAGTGTCTTCGGCGGGTGGGAGCAGTTCTCCCGGTCGATATACTGCATAAAGGCAAAAACAATTACAATTCAGTTTGTCTCAAGAACAGGAAGTCACAAAAGTAAGAATTTAAGTACCTCCCTTGTTCCATTCGCTTGAAACCTCATTTCCTTCTCCAATAGATGCCCTATCAACAAAGAAAAATCTATTTTTCCATCCCTATCACTAGATGATGTGGTGCTCATTAGGGAACTCCTGCCTGACCTCTTCCTAATAAGGTATCTTTTGGAACCAAAGGGTTGAAGATCGTACGAATATGCAATTTCATGGAGCCCTAGGTTTAATCCATTCTCTCGGTTCACTTTGATGACAAAAGCAAAAACTCGCCAAGCCATCGGCATCAGTTGAGCATAAGCGAGTTGGGTCTTTTGGAAGAACTCAGAAACCAACAAGGGAAAAGGGTAGCTGAACCCTAGAAGAAAGGGATACTCGAAAAAACAGATCCATTTGCAGGAAACGTAATCAGACCTAAGATTTAAGGAAAAAGGATGAAAAATTGTACCATTTGGGAAGTAGCATTGTTGTTTCATGGACTCTATTTGGGAATCACTGAACAAGCAAGTCTCTTCGTCTGGTTTCGCAAGAAGGTTTTCGCAAACGAAATCATCGAGACTAATTTCTTTGGGACCTTGTGGGGATGGGACACTCTTAGTTTTGGTCGAGGACCACCTGGTCCTACCCATGGTTGACAAAGGAAAGAAAAAAGGTAAACAATGGAAGAAGATGAGAAGCGGAGAAGTGTTACCTTGAAGATGAACGGCGCCGTAAGCTAACAGGGGTGAAAAAGAAGCTTTGAGAAGCTTATTTATCCAAGCGGTTATTAAAGAGAAAAAGAATTCTTTTTTCAAAAAAGTTACTTTTCCAAGCGCTTCTCCCCAACCGTCCATTGACGCCACGTATTCCTGAACCGTCCCATCAAGCAGAGCTGGCGGTTGGGCATTTAATTGGACAGAAAAACATTTTGCCTCTTCAGTTGCCTACATAGCCAAATGTTTTTGGGGACAAATTGTTGTGGGTATTTTTCAGCATGGTGACATCTTCAGTTGATCCTGCATATCAAGATGTCATTCCACTGTAAGTATTGTTTCAATATTTACTTATTTAATATTTCCTAATATATTTATTCTTATTTTCCAGTAATTAAGAGAGAAGAAATACGGGATATTCTCCAGCACGTTCATCATATCTTCAACGGCTAGGGCGACTTGGTCTCACGGAGGTTGAAAGGATAAGCCTATATCCCGAGATTGTAGGAACCGTATTTGACTCTTTCATACTTATTTATATTTAAGGGGAAATGGAGAAGAAAAACACTAATGCTCATACGCACACACTCTACACACAAGCTCTTGTAATCTTCTCCATTGTCTTCCAAAGTTGTACTCATAATCATCATAGTGAAACTTTTAAGGTTGGAGACCTAACTCCCGGGGTTTTTTCCAAAGAGGTTATCACCTCCAAGGTTTTCCTCGTTAACAAATCGCGGTGTCATTATTTCATTTTCTTGCTTTTGTTCCATATAGTCGAATTCCATAGTCCCCTCCTTATTGTTCAATCCACACACTAATCAAAGTTAAGATTCAACTCTATTGTTTTTTCTACCAAAACAAATACCATGTGAAAAAGGGAAACATCCATTTAGAGCATGTGGGGACAAAAATCAAAGTGCTGACATCCTCACAAAAGCTCTCGACTCCAAGAGGTTTACATTCCTTAAAGGAGAAATGGGTATGCTTGAACTTAAATAAGTCCATATATTTTTTGTTACTAACTTGTGTGTTAAGTATTTTGTTGGGTTTTGGGGTTACATCCGCAGCGGAAGATTTAGCAAATAACAAAACCTTAGCCATGAATCCGTCTAACATGAAGAGATTAAAATTATGAAATATAGATCTACTAACCTTGTTGCGAATTTGTCTTTCGTATCTGATTCGTAATTTAGATTTGAATCTTAGACGAAACTTGGATCTTCTTCCTTGTTCTTCCTTGGTGATGAATCAACAATGGTAATCTTCAAGCTTTAGGTGATAAAGCAATCACCCTCTATCGGTAATCCACACGCGAACGAATCAAGATCGAATCTTGTTGGATTGTTAGATGATCCGATTGTTGAAACTCTTTTCAACAATCAATGGCTAGTATGGAATTGAATCTGAGGACTTTTGATCTTTGATTCATAATCAAAATCAAGGAATTAGTGTTTCATAAACCCTAATTTTCGTCACTTCTGGCTGAGGCAAAAGAGTTCTATTTATACATTATACAAATCCCTAACCTTTAGGGATAAGAGCCCTTTTCCTAGCCAAAAATGAAGCTGAACAGAAACCTTGTCTCGCGCGAGACTGTCGTGTCTCGCGTGATACAACACTACTCTCCAATCCACTGGAGTTGAACAAAATCCTTATTTCGCGCGATACTGGCTTACCCGCACGATACAACCCTTCTGTCCAATTCCAAGTCGTGGTACGAGTTGTGACCAAAAAACCACTCGTGCTGATTGAGAGCACGAGTCGTGCTCCTAGTCACGAGTCGTGACCAGCCCAATTTCCAATTTAAGCCATTTTCAATCCGTTCTTTGTGTGTGACCCTTTAGGAATTATATTTTATGTTGGTAGTGAGTTGAAACATCAACCTCACAAGACATAAGTGATCTCTAGCAAGACATTATGTCCACCCAATTAAATATAACATCAAAACTTGATTCCTTAATAGATCATTATTACAATCCCTTTGTCACACGATGTCATATTGAACATGAGTCATGGTCTACGTCAACTCATATTGTTCAATGCTTTCTCGACTCCGAATATGTTGATAGTCCAAGTGCATTTGATCTCTATCAAATCTCTTGAGTACGGCCGTCCAATGGTTCTTACCAAGATCAGATTGGTATCTACTCGTCATTCTTAGAGATTACGAGATGTCGGGTCTAGTACAAATCATGGCATACATGATAGATCCAAATGTCGAAGCATATGGAACTTCATTCATTCTCTTTCACTCATCAGTTGTCTTAGGACACTGAGTCTTGCTAAGAGTAATACCATGACCCATTGGCAAGTTACCTCTCTTAGAATTTTCCATCTTGAATCTTCTAAGAACCTTATCAATGTAGGTACTTTGACTCAAACCAATTATCTCTTTTAGATCTATCTCTATAGATCTTGATGCCAAGGATGTAAGTGGCTTTACCCATATCTTTCATTGAGAAACATTTCCTTGACCAAGACTTGACAGTCTGAAGTGTCGAAACATCGTTTCCACTGAGTAAGATAACATCGACATACAATAATAGAAATGATACTATGCTCCCACTGAATTTCTTGTATACACAAGATTCATCCTAGTTCTTGATGAAGTCAAACTCTTTGACCGATTCATCAAAATGAAGATTCCAACTTCTCGAAGCTTGCTTCAACCCATATATGGATCTTTGCAACTTGGATACTTTACTAGAATTTCTTGGATCGACAAAACTTCGGGTTGTGTACTACACACATCCTCAAGAATCTTTCCATTTAGAAAATCCGTTTGACATCCATTTCCTTATCACATAGTCATAATATGTGGCTATGGCAATTAAAATTCTATAGACTTCGGCATTACAACTGGCGAAAAGGTTTCAACATAGTCAATACTATGAATTTGCCTAAATCCATTTGCTACAAGCCTAGCCTTGTAAGTATACACCTTCCCATCCATGTCAGTCTTGAAGACCTACTTGCACCCTTTAGTTTTTACACCTTCAGGTGGCTCAAACATCGACATACAATAATAGAAATGATACTATGCTCCCACTGAATTTCATGCATACACAAGATTCATCCTAGTTCTTGATGAAGTCAAACTCTTTGACCGATTCATCAAAATGAAGATTCCAACTCCTCGAAGCTTGCTTCAACCCATATATGGATCTTTGCAACTTGCATACTTTATTAGAATTTCTTGGATCGACAAAACTTCGGGTTGTGTACTACACACATCCTCAAGAATCTTTCCATTTAGAAAATCCGTTTGACATCCATTTCCTTATCACATAGTCATAATATGTGGCTATGGCAATTAAAATTCTATAGACTTCGGCATTACAACTGGCGAAAAGGTTTCAACATAGTCAATACTATGAATTTGCCTAAATCCCTTTGCTACAAGCCTAGCCTTGTAAGTATACACCTTCCCATCCATGTCAGTCTTGAAGACCTACTTTCACCCTTTAGTTTTTACACCTTCAGGTGGCTCAATCAAGTTCCAAACTTGATTATTAGACATGGATTGTAATTCGGATTCCATGGTTCCTAGCCATTTATCTGAATCAGGAGTGGACATCGCCTCTAAATAGGGAGTAGGTTCGTCATTCTCAATGACTTCTACTTTATTACTTTTCGATACGAAAAATCAATATTTCTCGAGTTCGGATCATAACCTATCCGATCTACAATGGACTTGTGCAACTTGAACCGGTTCCACAACTCTATGTGAACTTGGTTCCATTTTATTTTCAGATTCTTGAATTTCTTCAAGATTAATTTTACTCCCACTAGATCCTTTATTGAGAAAATGTTTCTCAAGAAACGAACCATATAGAGCAACAAACACTTTGTTCTCATTGCAGTTGTAAAATTAATATTCTTTAGTTTCCTTAGGATAACCAATGAAAATAACCTTATCAAATTTAGGTGCTAACTTATCAAAGAGACAAGTCTCTTTACTTAAGCTTCGCAACCCCAAATCTTCATGAAAGACAAACTAGGTTTTCTTCCATGCCACATCTCATGATGGGTCTTAGGAGCCAATTTAGTAGGGACTTCAGTGTGAACGCAGCAGTCTCTAATCCATGTCCTCAAAAGGAAATAGGAAGGTCAACTTGACTCATCATCGAACGAACCATGTCCAACAAGGTTCAATTCCTCCTCTCAGACACACCATACAATGTGGTGTTCCAGGTGGAGTCAACTCTGAAATGATTTCACAGTTTTGAGATGATTGTCAAACTCTTGGCTTAAATATTCTCCACCTCGATCGGATCGAAGTACTTTAATAGTTTTGCCAAGTTTATTTTGTACTTCATTTTGAAATTTTTTAAACATTTCAAACGACTCACTTTTGGACTTAATTAGATAGACATAGTCATATCTAGATAAGTCATCAGTGAATATAATGAAATACCAAAATCCTCCCCTAGCAATGCTGCTTAATGGTCCACATACATCTCATGTATAAGGGCTAATAAGTCACTAGTCCTTGCACTACTCTTAGTGAAGGGTGGTTTGGTCATTTTACTCAATAAACAAGATTCACATACCTCAAATGATTCATAATCATATGAGTTTAAAAGTCCATGTTAATGGAGTTTAGATATATGTTTCTCATTTATATGACCAAGCCGGCAATGCCATATGAACGTGTTGTTCACATCATTCGGTTTAGATTTCTTATTTATATTATAGATATCTTCAATATTATTTTGTTTCTCAACATCAAGGATATAAAGGCCATTAAAATTAATTTGCAATACAATAAAGCATATCATTTAAATAAACATAAAACTTCTTATTCTCAATAAGAAACTTATATCCTTCATCATCCATATAAGAAACGGAAATAATACTCCTACTCAAATCCAGAACTTAGTAACACTTGTTTAAAACAAGTACTAGTCCGCTAGGTAAAGTTACATCATATGTTCCTACGGCTAATGCAGCAACTCTTGCCCCATTCCCCACACGTAGGTCCACTTCACCTTCTTAAAGTAGCTTTCTATTCTTTATTCCTTGCACATTTAAACAAATGTGGGATCCAATCTGGTATCCAATACCCATGAACAAGAAGTAGAAAGGAAAATATCTATCATATAGATACATGAAGTAGTAGCAATCATATTGCCCTTCTTCACTTTTTAGGCCTTTCTTATAAGCCTTGCAACTTTGCTTCCAATGACCAATCTCATTGAAATGGTAGCAAATTGCATCCTTTTGAGACACTTTGGGTTTAGCCTCTTCGACTTTGGCAAATTTTGCCATAGGTTTAGCAATCTTTGCTTTACCTTCTTTACCTTCTTTTTTGAACCCCTTTCTTGTGTTAACTATTAACACATTTGCGGATTGCTCCTCTTGCATCTTGCATGCATTAAGAGTCTTCACCACATCATATCTCTCTTGCCTAGCCTGCACTTGGAACATTTCCTTTGTGCGTTGATTAAACAGAAACGTTGTATCGCGCGAGACATACCATGTCCTGCGCGGGACAAGGCCTCTATTTCAGCTCGCTAGAACAAAAGCAGTTACCATCTTTTTAAGGTCCTTCATAAGAGCCTTACACATGGTGGCAAGTATAAGGCAAGCAACATCATTAGAATTATCAACATGTTTCTAATGTTGCTCCTTATATGCCCTTGCAACATTAGCAGCGGGTTTAGCGGGAATGGGTTCGTCAAGAACGTACAATTTGCCTAAGAACAATTTTTAAGCTTCTGATACAATCAGAATAGTCTGTACCGTTCTTTTCGAGCTTGTCCTTCTCAAGGACGAATCACAATTTATTGTGTAATGCCATTTCTACAATAAGATATACATACAATATGAACACATATAAGCATCAATTCATTTACCATCTAAGAGACAAATAATGTATTTCATAAATACTCTCACTAAATTATGCACCTTCAAATATAAGCATGTATCATATAATTATAATGGGCTAAGATCCATATTTCACTTGATTTTGGTTTAACTGAGTCAATGCCCGAAATCAAGCTATTTAGATAGATAACATCAAACATATCATATATGACTCTTAGATATTTTATGAGATTCTAGACATCATATGTCAACACATGTTTTAATCTCATATATGCCTTGGGTCAAATCTCATTTGAAAGCACCAATTAAGTTCAACCTTTTTCAAACGTATGAGACACGGAACGATGCACCTAACTGAGTCAAAACTACATCAATCGTTATCTCATCTTGATCACATATTAAGATATAATGATGCACCTAACTGAGTCAAAACTACATCAAAATACCCGAATATTTCACAAGTGTTCTAATCAAGGGGTGGCATAAAACTTAAATATTTAAGAAGGTTTTTCCATATAGCAACAAACATCGCATGGTTGTATATGAAACTTATGTGTACATCATCATGAACATGGGATTTCACATAATATCCTACTTTAGGATCATACCAATAATCATGTAACAAATAACAATTATTAATCACATAATTATTCAATTCTCAAAACTTAAGGATTCAAGTAATCATGTTAATCAAATTAACTATGAACATCAAATCCTAAATAAACAATTTGTTTCAATTTGAGAATTTACTAATCTTTGTTAATCAAATTAACTAGATCAATAACCCATGTAGAAGATCAATTACATCAATCAACTATTAATCACAATCATGTTATATAGCATATAATTGTTTTCATAAAACAACACACATAAGATCATCAATCTATATCATATAGCATGTTAAGTATATAATCCAATTATATCTAGCATGCCAATTTTAACCTAATCATGATAAAATGCGGCTCTGATACCACTGTTGGGTTTTGGGGTTATATGCGCAGCGGAAGATTTAGCAAATAACAAAACCCTAGCCATGAATCCGTCTAACATGAAGAGATTAAAACTATGAAATATAGATCTACTAACCTTGTTGCGAATTTGTCTTTCGTATCCAATTCGTAATTCAGATTTGAATCATAGATGAAACTTGGATCTTCTTCCTTGTTCTTCCTTGGTGATGAATCAACAATTGTAATCTTCAAGCTTTAGGTGATAAAGCAATCACCCTCTATCGATAATCCACACGCGAACGAACCAAGATCGAATCTTATTGGATTGCTAGATGATCTGATTGTTGAAACACTTTTCAACAGTCAATGGCTAGTATGGAATTGAATCTGAGGACTTTTGATCTTTGATTCATAATCAAAATCAAGGAATTAGTGTTTCATAAATCCTAATTTTCCTCACTTCTGGCTGAGGCAAAAGAGTTCTATTTATACATTATAAAATCCCTAACCTTTAGGGATAAGAGCCCTTTTCCTAGTCAAAATCAGAGCTGAACAGAAAAATTGTCTCGCGCGAGACTGTCGTATCCCGTGCGATACAAGGCTACGGTCCAATCCACTAGAGTTGAACAGAATCCTTGTTTCGCACGATACTGGCTTATCCCACGCGATACAACCCTTCTGTCCAATTTCAAGTCGTGGTACGAGTCGTGACCAAAAAAACCACTCGTGCTGATTGAGAGCACGAGCCGTGCTCCTAGTCACGAGTTGTGACCAGCCCAATTTCTAATTTAAGCCATTTTCAATCCGTTCTTTATGTGTGACCCTTTAGAAATTATATTTTATGTTGGTAGTGAGTTGAAACATCAATCTCATAAGACATAAGTGATCTCTAGCAAGTCATTATGTCCACCCAATTAAATATAACATCAAAGCTTGATTCCTTGATAGATCATTGTTACAATCCCTTTGTCATACGATGTCATATTGAACATGAGTCATGGTCCACGTCAACGCATATTGTTCAATGCTATCTCGACTCCGAATATGTTGATAGTCCAAGTGCATTTGATCTCTATCAAATCTCTTGAGTACGGCCGTACATTTCATCAATACTATTCATCGAGGGGCCCAAGCAGACATCTCTCTTTACAAGGGACAAATCTCATCTTGACTTATCATTCTTCCCTACATGAATCCAATCGTGATAACATAGCCCTTATTGCTATCCTATTAAAAATAGTGTTAGACTACATCAAGCATAACCCTCATCTTGTGGAAGACAATGATAATCTCAGGTACAAAGGATTCTAATGACACGACTATCATGAGATTTAATCATTACATTTATAGACCATGTCATAAATCTCATAGATGGGTCTGTCCAGTACCTTGTTCTCTAACAAGTACCCATAAGTGTAATGTGCATCCCCATGCATATAATCATCTCTATGATTATCCATTACCAACTTATACTAGTTATTCATAATAACTGGGGACACAGATTATTATAATAAACATGTAAACATATAATAATCCAAATAAGCAATCTTTATTATAAATGGTAAAGACGATACATAACGGTATTGATGATTAGTCATAAAAATCATCAGCCTAGGGCATAACACCAACATATTTTGTTTAGGTGAAAATCCTGTTGAGGTTTCAAAACCTCACCCTTGTTGAAACCGCGTAAACAAACCGCATGCATCAAGATCGCATGATTCAAACCGCGTTTCAACACCTGATAAGATTTCAATATTTTTCATTTCTCAACTTTGAAGAAGCTTAAGCGGTTTGATATTTTCCTTATTTAAAATTAAAAAAAAAAACTATTATTTTGTTTATTATACCAAACTACATGCCACGTTGACCCAGGTAAGTTTCTATATTTATTATTTGTCCTTGTCTCTTTTGATACAAATTAATTGCATAAGGATACTTTTGCAACTATTTTCCCACTATTTTTCAAAATTTAAAAGCATTTAATGCAAAAGGAATATTTCCTTAAACCATTCACATCAGCCATCATTGAGCTACGTGAAAAAGGTGAAGGGGTGGAACTGTTGTGGTGTTTTACTTAGTGGGATAGTGGAACCATCATCACCTCCTATTTTCACTTCACCCTAGAGACACCTATATATACTAGTTTCATGCTACACTTCCAACTCTTCTGCCAACTCACTCTGTCAAACGTACTTTCTTGTCACTATTCATACTTTCTCTCTTTATATTTTCTCTCTCACTTAAACTGAACAACTCATGGAACCTAAACGAACTAGAGAAACTGCAATTTCCAAAATCTCTGGAGCACCTAAGAAGGCTTTCAATGACATGGTATGTTTCTTACCCTTAATCTTTGATTTTTGTAAAACGCCATTGTTGAACTATTGAAAAACCCTTTGTATGCTAGCTTGATAAATTCTTCATTTATTAATCATTTTGACTGTTTTTAGTAGGTTTTGTTCGCTTTACTATATGGATTCAAGTTATGAAATTTATTTGATGATCTATAAACATATAGGTTGCTAATTTTTGAATTTACAGTTTTGGGGTTTTTGAAACCCACTTCGTGTTCTTCATGATTTTTTAATAATTCTGAACAAAACCTGTGTTTTTGTTGTTATATTGTTGTTCTACAACCTTTTAGAATCATTTTGATAGGCTATTTGTTTATTTTTGTGAAGTTTTATCATGTCTTTGTTCGTAGTATTCTTCGTGTGTTCTTGAACTGTTCATATTAATTTTTCTAAAAATAACCTAAATGTTGGGTTGTATGATTATAATTCATGTTTTTCATACTTAGAAAATTTTTGAAAATTTTTACATAAGATATACCCTAGAACCTCATCTCCTAAAATCTCCCATTTTCTTGCTTAAAATCGCATGCTTCCTTAGAATAAAATTGCATAGGTTAAACCGCATGTTGAAAATACATATTCCTTTCACTAAAACCGCATGCTATTTCCTACTCTTGCTAACTGCCTGTGTAAAATTCATAGTTCACTTTGGAGTTGAGAATTTTTTGTTTTCTCAATCGCACTATTGCTAAACCGCATGTGAACTGTGACTTCTTGAAATGGATCTAACTTAGTAACTTTCATTTTGTAGGATCTGTAGCGATGGTGAATTTTTAACGGAAGAGAATCGCCACTTATTATTTATTGATGGAAAACAATAAGAAAAACCTTTTGTAAAAGATTTGGGTCTCGAGGAAAATAGGGAAGTAATTGCCGGAAAGCTTCTCTTGGTACTCTTCGCGGAGGCATTGAAGTAGGATATGAATTTGTTCATCAAGGCTTGGCCTATCAATGATTTCGGTTAGCTTGGTCCTCCATCTCCTAACAAAATCAGCGAATGACTCATTTTGTTGTTGCTTAGTTTGCTCAAGGTCTCTCCTAGTAGTGCGGTAGGTAGTGATGTCCTCAAATTGTTTTTGGAAGGCATGACTGGCGAGTGGCCAATCAAGCCTTGTTGAGAGTGGGAGAGTCATGTACCAATCTTTGGCGGCACCATCAAGGGTTTGAGGGAAGCATTGAACTAGCAAGTTGTCATCAACACCCATAGGTAGCATGGCCCAAGAGTAAGTTTCCAAGTGAGCTTTAGGTCAAGTAGTGCCACTGAATTTTGCAATGTCGGGGCTCATGTACTTTCGAGGAAGCTTTGACATGGATTGAGGGTGTCATAATCGATAGAGAGCGAGGCTCCCTTGCACACATCAAGGGATGCGAGTTTATTTTCTAGGATTTCCATGGTGAGGGGCTCACTTGCCTTTCTATTTTCCCCCTTACCTTCCTTCTTGAAAGTTTGGCTTTCGTTATCGGAGGAGGGAGATGATGAGCTAGACTCATACACCTTTTTCTTGTGCTTGCGGTGGCTTTTAGCCTTTTTAGTGTATGATACTTCATCATTGGAAGAGGTCCTATTTATATATATATATATATATTTAAAGAGGATCAACATATGTTCCCATATTCCCCCCACTCTCTTCTTTGAGCTTAATTCGGCCATTTTTAGTTTCATAGTTTCATGGCTTGGAGTTCATCAACCATGGATTTCATTTCTACGGCTTGGATTCTCCTTTCAAATTCTAATTGGGCCTCCATTTCATTAGTTTGGGCTTGTAGTATTTCTTCATATCGATTCCTTTGATCCTCAATTTCCTTCTAGAGTGCTTCGGGATTCATCGTGTTACCTTTGGAGAGGTAAGGGAGCTTGACGACCTTAGAGATGAACTAGAGATATCCCAACGAAATGTCTTTTAGAATATTAGTCCCATACGATCCTATGTGGAGAAAAGGATGATGGTTAAAATTACCTCACGAGCGAATTTTTTGAAGTTTTATTTTTATTAGAGATGGAGTTTGGACTCAAGGAGGGAGCGCACATCGATTATCAATCACAAACACATATTCTGCAAATAAAGTCTCGCGCGATACAAGGTCGTCTCGCACGAGACAAACATTCGGAGAGGTGGATTTTTTTCTCTTTTTATTTCCTAAATTCATGGTCGGACAGACAAAGATCTATTTTCTATCTAGTATCTTAGGTAAACCTTACAGGTATACGTAATTCAAATCAAACCTAGGGACTCAGTAATTGACCATTCTTTGTAAGATAAAGTCACGTAAAATCATTTTTCAAGAAGGATTTTTTTTTAAGGGACTTTTTGATCTTTGAAGGGACAATTCCGAAGGGACTGATCTGAATCCTCCTCTTTTCGTGATTTTACATGAGATTATCTTGGTCAAAGACAATAGGAAAATTATTGAGTCAAACCGACCGATCACAAAGTGATCCTAGAAAAATATTATACATGAGGCATGAGGCTATGCAGGGCTGGAAGGCTAGGCTCCCCACGATATGACAATCTAGGTGGATTGAAGACGCGGAGTGGGATGATCCAACTTCGGAGAGACCGGCGACTAGGTGGTTACCGTCATCTGTCCTTAGTGTGGGTCTCGGGTTTATCAAGGGTATTTAGTGCAATGACAGTTATATCATGATGTGCACGTGTATGAGAGTCAATCTAGGTGATAGAGAAAAATAGAGATTTTTTTTTGAAAACAAAAGAAAAACAGATAATGGTCGCACCAAGTGGTTGCCTACGTTCAGGCTGTCGTA
The DNA here is from genome assembly GCA_022495995.1 of Adenophora triphylla var. japonica. NCBI lineage: Eukaryota > Viridiplantae > Streptophyta > Magnoliopsida > Asterales > Campanulaceae > Adenophora > Adenophora triphylla. The sequence goes on from JAFEMH010002192.1 coordinate 309,572, forward strand.
GTTCCACATAAAGAGAGATAGAGAGAAAGAGAGAGAGAGAGAAAATAAATAAATTAATTTACAACTCCCGAATCCTCCATGGACCAGACTTTAATCAAAAACCAATCTCACGCAGTTCAAATAATAATTAATTACTTAAATAAAAATGAACTACCGAGGCGTTATCTCGCGCGAGACAAAATGTTGTCTCGTGCAGGACAAGCCTAAAACTGAATAAGAAAATAATTTTTTCTTTTGAAAATCCCCCTTAATTAACACAAGTCTAAGCCACTTTAATTTTAGTCCCCAGCAGAGTCGCCACTGTAGCGATGGTGAATTTTTAACGGAAGAGAGTCGCCACTTATTATTTATTGATGGAAAACAATAAGAAAAACTTTTTGAAAAAGATTTGGGTTCGGGGCTTAAGTGATGGATTTGGAAGGTCAAGGAGCACCGCATCCACCCAATCCGTAGATCGGTCTTACTTTAAGGGGGATTATCAATTTAAACAGTAATTAAAAGCAAACACTAATTAATTTCTTAATTAGGAATATCGGGTTGTATTCTTCGAGATCGCCTTCATGAATTGAAGGGACTCTAGGCTAACCCTTTTGATGGGACTACACTACTCTAAAAGCAGTTAGAGGGATTGAAAAGAAGAAAGTTAAAAATGTAGGAGTTTACCTTGTGTTTAGGGAGTGTTTGGTTTAGAACGTGGTTCTAAGTGTTTTCCTCCTCCTTCCTTGGTCGAGAAGTGATTTGGATAGAGCTTCGCCTTGATTTTAGGCTTGAGCCTCGATGTTCGTTAATCAACAAGGTTTATTGGACGAATTTGGGTGTTTGTTTATGAGTGATTTACAGGAATCTTTCAGGGAGAGAAACCAGTAAATTGTCTGTCGACCCTCCCCCGAAATACTGGAAGTCATCATGTATTTATAGGGGTTTTAGGAGGTAAAAGTGGAATAGGATTCCATCCAAAGAAGGTTCTGGAACTCCACCATCATTGGATACCCGAATTGAATAAGATTTATCAATAGAAGAGGTTAAAATAGAGAAGGAAAGTGATTCTGCACATCCTGCAGAGGGATTGTCTCACGCGAGACACGAATGACCCGTGTGGGACAACTAGTCGGTTGACTATTTTGTCCTCTTCGGTTATTCCGTTAGTCAGTTAAGTCCAAAACTAACAAGGTTAGTTAGAAACTTAACGAAACATGACGAAACTAATATGCTTTCATCAAAATATAAAAGAGAAATAAAGAGTAGTGTAATCATGGATTATTGGTTCAGAATGGGGTGTCTACAGGATCCTCATTTCTTTCTACCAGGCTGGGAAATAAGAGAAGAAGAATTGAAGCAAGATGCCTTAGGAAGGGAGATAATAAGGAAGATGGAAGCTTCTGGAGTTCTTCCTTTATTCAACAAGCAGCAGCACTACACCATCCCTTCTTATCAATTTTATGTCAACGCAGTTTCTGGATTGAGAGATATTGGCAATGGAAGGAAAATTTCATGTCTGATCGCCAATGTGCAAGGGTTAGATGTTACCATTGACTACATAGACATCAAGGACACCTACAAATTTTATGTCCCCAAGGCTGAAGAGAGAGTGTCACAAGAGGTTCAAGATGCAACCATGTCTACTACTGCAGGGCTCCCAACTTTAACTGGTAAGTACAAGGCAGTTCCCAGGAAGGACTTTGGGGAACTAATGTCACACTTGTGCATCCTGACTAGGAAGTCTATTTGTGGTAAGAATGGAAACCACAACAATTTTACAAGCCATCAGTGGATATACTGCTCAGCTATCTACAATGAGATCCTTCTGCACTGGCCAAAGATTTTGATAAGGGAACTATTAGCTCATAAAGACACCTACAAGTCCAAGGAAAGAGGTGTTGATCAAAGGTGGAGACCATTTTGTAGGCTCTTGACCGCAATATTTGCCAATTATGAACACTTGGAAGAGCACAGGTAGCTCAATCCTGAGCTAATGGTGGACTGGTCTAATGGTGAAGGGTCCCTTGGCCTAAGTGTATGTCATGCATTCAGGTACAAGAATGGGGATGCAACATATAAGGAGCTCTGGGATACAGATTCCTCACCTACCAAGGAAACTTACATAGCCATGAACCCAGACACTGCAGATGCAGCTATTGGCAAGGTGGTAAGAAATGCAAGGAAGGGTAAGAGCAAGGCTGAATCGCCCCAGAAAAAGACCAAGACCGCACCTACCTCAAAACCGCAAGTGAGATGCACTTTGGTGGGTCTAGCAAACCAAAGAAGCTGAAGAAGAAGGTGCTGGTTGATGAACCAATATAAGAATTTGAAGAAATGACTAATGATGTTGATGAAGATAAGGAAGAGGTTGAAATTCCTTCTATGGCAATTGCTGCAAAGATTGCCTTAGATAAAATAACTACTGATGAAGATTTGCTGAAGGTCCATAGGGAAGAATTGGAGAGGTTGAAAAGAAAGTATGAAGAAAAGAAAGATGCAAAGGGGAAGCAAACCGCATCCCCCAAACCGTAGTCTCTTCCCCAACCGCAACAATTTCCTCAACCGCAGTCTTCCCCCCAACTGCAAACATCTAATGAACCGCATGATAGTGTAAAAGGTTCAGGGGGAGACTCCAAAGAAGCGGTTCAAGATGGCTGTTAGAAAAACCTCAACCAAAGGTAATCCAAGGAAAAATGTAGAAAATGTGAAGAGAGGAGTTCACAGAATGAACTACATTGCAAAGAGGCTACCCACCAACTTTGGGAAATTTGATGAACTGGGAAACCTGATCAATCCAATGGCTGGGGAGACTAATTCCTATTTCGATATGGAATCCTCCTCATCCTCTTCTGATTCTGAATCAAACATCAACAACCCCAACCACCCTTTCCAAGATTACCAAACCCCCCTCCCTCCTGCCTTTGAAGACTGGTCCCCTAAACCTTTTGTTGGACCTGCAATTTCCACATTAACTAGGAGAGGTCCTAGTGATGATGATGAACCCCTTCCCCACTCTAGACCTCATCCCTTCAACTCCAACCCTATAAGGTCCAAGATGTAAGATTGGACTGTGGACTTAGTATTTTTTGCTGAGCCTCCTCCTCGATCACAAATTCACTTTTCATCCCCTCCATCCAACCTTAGGCAAACTTCACCTGAAATACCTCCACCTTCTCCTAAAACCCAATAGCAACCTCAGCAATCCCCCTTTGCACATACTGCCACCCCATCAAACTCATCCTCACCCCCTCCTCAAATCGCAGTTCTCCCAACTTCCACCATTCCTCCCCTAACTCAAACTGCACCCTAAACTATTTCTTCCCAAACACTTCCAACTTCTATTCCAACCCAAACATTTCCCATTCCAATCTCGCCTACCCAACCTCAACCCTAATCTATTCCTATCACCAACATATTCCAAACCTTAAATGCCCAATTCACACAAACCGTACCCCCTAACCAAACTGCCCCAATAACCCAAACCTCACCTATTCCCTCAACCGTACCCTAAACATCCCATACTCAACCTCCCCCATACTTCTCAAATATTCCTTCCTCATCAATCCCTCTATCTGACTACTACCAACGTCTTTCTGTCCTTCACATTATTCAGGGCCAGCTTCACACCAATCAGGGCCACATGATCAAGCTGGCTGCTGTAAATTGCTCTATCCAAGAGCAGGTCAACTCTCAATCCCTTTAACTGGCTGAGCTAAAAACCTCATTTGTTAATGCCATTATGGGGAGAGAGATACTGCAAATATTGTTAAAACCTCTGCTGAAGCTTGCTTCTCAGAGTTCAGAAATGACCTGGCCACTGGAGTCTTACAAGCTTTAGGAGATGCGGTTTCCAAAGAGCAACTCAAGGAATGTCTTCATCAACTTTCTGACTTGTTTTGCAACTCCTTGGAATCAGCCCTCAAAAGACTAAAACCTGAACTTTTGAAATGATCAAAAGCTCTAGACCGTATCTAGATTCAGACTTGAGGTCATTGTTGGACTCTATGCAAGCCAACTTTCAGAATGATTCTGAGGTCCTTAGAGAAGAACTAAAAATGAAGATTGACATTATTGGTGATGGTCTAACCGCAAGGTTAACCAGCCTAACTGAAGAGGTCAGAGACATAATGGATGACCTCAAAGAAAGCTTAAATGATAAATCAGCCTCAAGTTTCAGGAGTTTGATAATAACTTGAGGGGGAGTTTTGCTGAACTGGAACCCAACCTTCAATCATCCCAGGCCGCACAAACAGCTGCTATTCAAGACTCAATCCATTCATTTTTCAACACTTTGAATGCCTCCATTTAGTTGCAGCTCAATGGAATTATGGATGAAGTCCATAAAAATCTGGATGAAAATGCCTCCAAGGTAGATGAGCTCAAGGAAGAGATTCAAGTCAATACCATTGCGGTTGGATCTAGTAATGCAAGGGTGGTTTCTGTTATTAATGCTCTAAGGGGAGTTGAAGCTGCTCAATGGAGAACTTTAGAAGAGGTCAAAAGACTTAGAAGAACTTTGAGGGCTGAAAACTCTGCCTTCAACTATACTGGACCGCATCCTGAAAATGAAGTTGTAAATGGACCGCCTGCACAGAACTTTGTGGACTTAGATAATTAGCAGGTTGCTCCACCTCATCCTTCTCAGTAAAACTGCACTCCTTATAATTTTTGCTTACTTTGTTTTTGTTTTACTGTTTGTGTTATTTTCATTCCTACTTGTAACTGTAAATTTCAAACCTCTTTGAAGGTAGTAATGAAAGAATGCATCATTGTTGATCCCAAAACCTTGTTCATTCAAAACGCTTGTTTGTAGAACAATGAATGCATTATCTTAAACCTCATGTGCATATATACTTAGACTAAAACTCATATTTTGTGTTTGGTGTTTAAACATTCAGTTTAAACCACATACTTAAACTAAAACTCATATCTTTTCTGTATGCACTGAATGCATTTCTATACTTTCAATCTGTAAGTTTTATATCTTTCAATAGTAGAGAAATCTATAACTTAGGCTAGTATGTGCATTAACTTGGGACATGATTTACCATGTTAATTATTATAGACATATTTTTACCAAGTACAATGTTTGCCTTTGATATAGTAGGTAATGGCATCAATCAAATAGGGGGAGATTGTTCAGTATGCATACTTTAACCCTCCTAGCCTTAGCTTTAATTTTATTGATACCATAACCTCTTTTATATTTTCCAGTGTTCTAAAAAGCGGCCTAGGCGCCCGCCTAGGCGAGGTCCAGGCACCGTGACTTTTCACTAGGTGGTCAATCAAATATGGGCGAGTTTAGGCGGGCCTAGGCGGATTTAGGCGGGCCTAGGCGGGTCTAGGCGATCTAGGTAATATTTTTTTGTTTCCCTTAAATGACATTGTTTTACAAGGATTGAAAATGAAAAAAAAATGACACAATGTTGAATTTGACTTGACCTAAGTTTATGTTGTGGATGATGGAATAAATTTTAAATTTTCATATGCTCTATAATCTTGTGTCAAAATTCTCGGCCCCGCCTAGGCCTCGCCTAGGCCCCTAGGCGCTAGGCCCGGCTCCATCGCCTAGCATCCGCCTAGCGCTTTTTAGAATAGGTTTATTTAGGCTTAAAAACTGGCACAACTGCATTGGACATGAGGTTTCAAGTCCAAAGGGTTTGAAGTCATGCAAAACCGCAGAGCTAGTGCAAACCTTATGAATGAAACTGCACTTATCAAACCACTTGTGCAAACCTTATCATGAAACCGCACTTAGCAAACTGCATGACAAACCTCATGAGATCGCGTCTCTTAAACCACATCTTATCAACCTCATCCAATGATTGAAGACTTGAAGAGCTGAACCACTTTTGACTGATGAATCCACATCAGCAATGTTGAGTTAACTGTAAGTTTAATCAACATGACTAATGGTCACTCAGAGTTTAAAAGAATTTTAAAAAGGTGATAGATTTCCTTCATCCAAGAATGTCAAATGAGGTCCGTACAACCTTATCAACAACTTCTGAACAAAAGGACAAAAGTGGACACGTGGTGTGGGCTCCCCCAACCTGGAACCTTAGCTCGTGCCCCGAGAGGAAGGGTCCCAAACTAACTTCAAACCAACTAAACTTTTTAAAGCTTTTTACTTCACTTGTAAAGAAAACCAACTTCCAAATTTTCATTAAAAACTAACTCAAACATCTCCAGAACCAATCTTACAACCGAGTTAGTTATTGTCATAACTCATCTCATGTGAACTGCTTAGGCATATTCACACAGAACCATCCATACAACCGAGATAGTTATTGTCATAACTTATCTCCTGTGAACTGCTTAGGCATATTCACCTGAATCAACCCTCCAAACAACCGAGATAGTTATTGTCATAACTCATCTCCTGTGAACTGCTTAGGCATATTCACCAGAATCAACCCTCCAAACGTCAACTGATATAACCACTATCCAGCACATAACAGATACTTGAAATATAAATCCACACTGGGGATAACCATGTAACCACATGATAAATAAATCCACACTTGGGATAGTAATGAAACAACATGGTATTAATACACATGTTCAAACTAGTACAAGAGTGTAACATATATTTCTTACACTATTCAAACCAACCACAATGAATATGAAAGCAAGTAAGGCCACCATGTATCATAAACTAGTCCTACATATTCATTACACAACATTCAGTAACCTTTATAAAGGTTCAAGATCGAATTTCCAAGTTTGAACAACTTTGGTTAAGTTACGAATCAAGCTTGTCAACCATTTTCCGAACAATATTTAAACTACTTCCACAATTCCATTTTGACCAAGGAAGATACCGTTGTATAGCTAAAGTGTTCTACTTCAATTGTAGTTAAAGAAGGTTCAGTTATATCCTAGGTAGATTAGGTTTACAAGGCTTGAAAAATGCTTCAGAAGTTGCAGGGCAGGGCACGACTCGTGCCCCTTTGACACCCACCAGAATCAGTCGTCCATAATAGAGCACGACTTAGAAAAATCTTCAAGGGACGACTCGTGCCACAGATCACGAATCGTGCCCTCAGCCCAGAATTCAGAAATCAGCTGCAAACATCAGCAACCAAACTTCCAAGTGACCCAAACCAATTTCCTCTGTTTTTGAAGTGCCAAACCAGCTACCAAACATCAATAAAACATACCAAAACCATTCTAGACTCATTTTAATCCAAGTATAATGTACTAATATCATTTTATAACCTTTCAAGTATAAGAATTTACTCAACCTTTACATGCAACTCAACTATAACACTCATTACACTACCAAATTCCATTTTACTAGCTTTCTTTCATTTTAACAACAACCAATTAGTTCCTACAACCTTCCATGAACAACAACACCATACTTAGGTCAATTACTACCTTTTCAACTCCAAGAAATTGTTCCAATTTACCAAACAACAATTATAACACCCCAATGTCAATATAATACCTTCCATGAACAAGATTTGAAAGAAAATCATAATAACTTACCAAAATAGTGCGAAATGAAATATTTATTTGACCGGCTCTACGCGTTCCCCTCGTCACCACGAACAAGAATACGTGAACGGATTTAAAAACGGAGAAGTAATGAACTTGCTAGAATTTTTTGGAAGAAGGAGTCAAGGGTTTGGTTTCCATGGAGGTTTTGGGTGAAGAAATGATACTGATCAAATAAAGTAGAAGCTTTTCTATTTAAACAAGGATAACCATTAAAGACTTCCATCTAAGCTCCTCCAAGAATTAGTTGCTACAATTAACTACGTTAACTTCCAACATTTACACATAAGCACTTCCACCACTTTTCCAACTTTATTATTTAACTTCAATTATTATAATTCCACTGCACACTTTTCGTATTTATTCCACTTAGACAATAAATCATTAAAATTAATTTATTTACATCCTAACATCATATAAGTTGTCAAAGTACCACTTGAAACACCTAAACATTTTATATATCACAAAAGGCATAGAATGAGATGCTACACACCCCAACTCCACGTGCTCAACATGTGCTAAAATAGTGCCTAGGATTAGGGTCGTGACACGTGGACTAATCAGACTGCATCAGCACTGTACTTGCTACAGTTGTACCAAACGACTACTTTTTGGTATTTGGGTATAAATACCCACATTCTTCATCATTTGAAAATTGCTTGAGAATATTGATTTAAGAGAGTCCTTTGAATATTTGAAGATAATTTCCAGATTTTCATAATCCTTTGAATCTTCATCTTCAACCATCATACCATCAAGAACAAATCTCTAGCTCAGAAATTAAAGCCTTGTAACACCAAGATTTATTGTTCAATATATCATACAGATTTAAAGAGCCTTGAATCTTGTTTATCACACACACACACCCCACTTATTTAATCACATAGATTAAATCATTTGAGATACACCGGTTATAGTCTAGGATTTGCTTCATTATTTAGATTTTAGATTTGAGTTTGATTCTTGTAACCTTGTAATCTCTCTCATTATCTAATACAAATCTAGTACTTAGAAAATCCAAAACTAACCATCTTGGAAGTGGATGTAGATCATTTACAATTGAACCACTTCAAATATTATGTTCTTTAATTTCTGCATTTTCTTTATTGTTCATCATTCAAACTAATTTGTCTTATCTGTTTGATCTTTATAGGTTGTCCAGATTTGTGAATTGTGTTTATAGTTAATCATTGTCAAATCTCATTTTACTGTTTTGTAAACTGCACCACTAAACCTCACTCTGTTACTTAAGAAATTCTGATGTTCATTTTACAAACCTCACTTGAGGTTTTAATACACTACAAGAGCGGTTTTGTAAGCAAGATGTTTTGTTTTTCAAAAAGGGTCGAAAATTTTGTAACAACTATTCAACCCCCCCATCTAGCTGTTTTTCACCCTTGTTGCCTTCATTAGGACCAATAAAGAGAGATCTTAAAACATGGCTAGAGGTGTAACATATATTTCTTACACTATTCAAACCAACCACAATGAATATGAAAGCAAGTAAGGCCACCATGTATCATAAACTAGTCCTACATATTCATTACACAAGATGTTTTGTTTTTCAAAAAGGGTCGAAAATTTTGTAACAACTATTCAACCCCCCCATCTAGCTGTTTTTCACCCTTGTTGCCTTCTTTAGGACCAATAAAGAGAGATCTTAATACACATGTTCAAACTAGTACAAGAGTGTAACATATATTTCTTACACTATTCAAACCAACCACAATGAATATGAAAGCAAGTAAGGCCACCATGTATCATAAACTAGTCCTACATATTCATTACACAACATTCAGTAACCTTTATAAAGGTTCAAGATCGAATTTCCAAGTTTGAACAACTTTGGTTAAGTTACGAATCAAAAATTAGGGAAATAGGGTCAAAAACTAAGTCTGAAAAGGATTATGCTGAAGTTGTCGGGAAAAAGGCTTTTGCAACGGTTTTAGCGACTATTTTTGCAGTTTTTGCGACGGTTTCGGGGAGAGAGCAACCTCACCCTTTAAGGGGGGCAGCCGCACCCATCAACGGACTGCAATTCGGTGGCTTCTGGAAATTTTAGGCGGACGATCCCTCCTTTTGGGGGCGGAGGCTCCTCGTGCTTCATCGGCTTGTACATTCCTCGACAAACTTCCGGAGGTCATAACTTCTTCATTCGAATTACGATTGAGATGTTCCATATATGGTTGGAAATCTCTTGACGAGTATAACCAATGGTAGTGAATACTCTAGTAATCTTCAACTTTGTCCTTCTGGAATTTCAATTATTTCCTCCTTTGCCTCTTCGTTCTCGATCGTTCCTTTTTGTATCCATTTTGATCATATTTTAGGACTTTCTCCTTCTATTCCCTACTCATAAACACTCCAAAAACCATTAAAAACACCCAAGGTTGAGCACAAAATAGGTCTAAAGATATATCATTTGGATGGGTGAAAACACATCCATCTGAGGGACATAGATCTTCCCATTAAGGTGAGAATGAATCTAGAGAGAGTTTTTTGTGTAGAGGGAGGTTCAAGATTGAAGATTCAGGACCTTGGGATGAAGAATCAGGAATTTGAAGGAAGACACCTTGTATTTATATGTATGGATTACTTGATCACCAAGTTAGGAGTCATATGTGTGGAAGGAATCAATCACATTAAGGTGAGAGATTTGAGTCTAGAAGGCTCTAAGAAGTTCACAATTCAGTAAAATCCCAGATTGGAGGATTTTTTGAAAAGAAAGAGATCGAAGCGGAGAAGGAAAGTAAATTAGAGTCGAAACCAGAGAGTTATCTTGTGCGAGACACGTTGTCTCGTGCGGTACAAACATTACAAATTTCTTGTTTTGCCCCCTCTCTAGTTATTTTGTTAGTCAGCTAAATCCAAACTAAGGAAATTAGTCAGAAACCAAACGAAATCTGACAAAACTAACGAACCTTTATCAAAACAAAAAGTGAGACCAAGAGTAGTGTAATCATGTATCGTGAGTTCAGAATGAGGTATCTACAAAGCCGCTCAACAACATAACTTATGAAAGAAGTGATGTCCTCGATAGAAGGACATCCATTAAGAACCTTGTGATGGTCGTGCTAGATAGCTACCTATGCATCATAGATGGGAATCACACCAAGCATAGTTCGATTTCAAAAGTACTCGAAAAGGCTATTTCAGGTTTTTTTTAAAAATCATTTTTGAAAACTAATTTTGTAAGTAAAGATAAATCCATGCTAAAAAATCAACACTCTGACCCAATTCTGAAAATACCCTTTTGTTGATGAGGTTGTCGAGGACAAGGACTTTGAAGTTGTTGCCGAGGTCACAAACTTTGAAATTGTTGCCGATGACACAAACTTTTAAGTTGTTGCCGAGGACACGGACTTTGAAGTTATTGTTGAGGACACAGACTTTGAAGTTATTATCAAGGACATGGACTTTGAAGTTGTTTTCGAGGATAAGGAATTTGTAGTTTTTGTCGATGACATGAACTTTGAAGTTTTTTATTATGTCAGTTGAGGTGGAAGCATTGTCGGCTCTAGTGATACAGGGATTTAGATTTTAATCTCGAATGGACTCGAACATTTCTATTTGTTTCTTTTAGCACATAAAGACTCCGAATAGATTTTCCAGATTTTAGTTTTAACTTTGACTCATGTGGTGGTGCCCACGACTGTTTATGTAATGACCAATTAGGTCGATCTTGGTCATGAATTTGTGTATAATTGTGTATGACTATATGAGTATATTTATGTATGAGTATATGGGTAAATGTATATATGAGATGTATGAACTGTATGGGATGGATTTTTGTGGTTGAAGACTTGTTTTGACAAGTTGGGACCAAATCAGGTTTTTTACAAAATTGATGGAGTTCAGTAAGGTTGTCTCGTGCGAGACAACTTATCTCGTACAATTCTATTGTACTGTTTCAATATTTTTCTTGTAGGTTTTTGATAAGTAACCTTGTATAATCACATCTAGATTTGCAGTAAATCTCTGATTTTGCTCGCTTCAAAACATGTATTGTCCAAGGCTCCTTCTTGCATCAAGCCCCAAGAATCTGGTATATAGTAGATGACTTTGTAAACAGACTTGTGAGGTTTCTTTATTTGAAAAAGTAGAAGGATGCTCTCTCTTTGTCTTTGATTTTTTTTGTGACACCCCCTATCTTTTGCTTAGACTCCCCTTTCAGGTTTCAATCTAGTGTACATCTCTTTTGCGCCTTTTCATTTTATTTTTTTTTTGAAATACTATGTTAACTCGAAGAGGACTAATAAAGAAGAGTATTTTGACTTTTGTTGGGGAATGATGAATGAGATGTTGATTTTGTTGAGGACTGATAGAGAAGATGTGGAATTTGTTAAGGGAAGGATTTTGTAAGAGATCGATTTGATTTTGAGGAAAGTGATCCAATCATCAACTCTTTTGATATTTTTATAGTGACTCTTTTCCATTTGAGACTAAGAGGAAGAGGGACTAGCCCCTAGTGTAGATTTGTGAGCTTGAAGATTTCGTATGATTTGAGAGAATATTAGCGGGGAAGAAGAGATGGGAAGCCCCAGTTTTAATGCTTGGATTCTTATGATAGATGTAGAAGTGGAGAAGAAGAAGCCCCTAAACTCACCAAGGAACGCTACATGGCTCAAAAGATCTAGAAAAGTTGTTCTACTTTTAATGGACTCACGTATATTTTATCTTTTGATATATTAAATATTTTTTTCGATTGTTTTGCAAGTGAATCACTTAGAATTGTCATGATGAGTTTTAAGAGGAAAGTCAATCATTAGTACGACCTAAGGCTAAACATTTTTCTTCATGGTTAATGTTGATGGAGGTGAATTGGTGCTTAAAGACTTCTTTGTTTGTATTGTCGTTAAGCTTAGTTGTTGTAGGAGGAGATGATATAAGGAATCCTTCCTTTCTTCTTTTTAATTTCATTGAAACTTCTTCCTTGTTGCAAGGTGATAAAATCTTTTTTTTTTATGTTCTAACTTTCGCCAATGTAATTTAAGGAGTTCCGACCTAGTGAGCCTTTTATTATCTTTTATGCTCTCAGAGTTAGAGTTGAGTAGCCCCACTTATTCTTGGGGTGAGTGTTGACAGCGGAGCCTTTGACTTTCTTCCTTTGTTGATCCTTCGACTATCAGCAAGAGTGATGATGTGTGATGACGTATAGCCCCTAGGCCTTCTAATGATAACTTTCATTCTCAAACTCATTTAGACATAAATATCATATAGTTTTTGCATAGTTTTAAATTTGTGATGTTTATTGTTTGTGGATCCATTATCCCTTAATGATTTAGCTTCATAAGTATTTATCACGTTTATTTAACTCATCATTTTTACGATTAGATGATTTTTTTAATGACATTCACGAGGTAGAACAACCTTAGGAGTACTGTATTGGAATAAGAAATATCTTTCAATAATGAGGAAATTCAGAATACACAAACTAGAAGAAGGGAGAGACTAGAATGATAGAAATCTTTTTGAGTTCATACTAGGAAATGAAAACTAATATATTCTTATTTTTATTTATTTTTTTAAAGGAGAAAGGGAGATGATAGTTGTAGCCCCAATGTGTTGGTGTAGATCTTGAATCCTTCTTTGAGCTTCATCTTCATCGAGACTAAGGTAGAGGATTGGTGACAACATTAGGTATCCCTATTTCCTTCTTGTCAATGAGGTCCTGGATGATATCCTTTAGGTGGTGGAAAGTGTTACTGCAATGGTCGGTGAAATTGTGATACTTACAGAATATGTGATAGGAATGATCGGGAATCATATCTTTTGGAGGACAACCGTCCCTTGGCTTGATTTTTCCTTATTCTGATAGGATGTCAAAGGGACCAACCCTCTTGAGTAATCCCTTTGAGTTTGTATTAGTGTCTCTCATTCTTCTTCTTTTTGCTTCTTTGTTTTCTTAGTGGAAGAATCCTAATCTTCGGATGTAGTCAGGGATTCATCCTCTTTCTTCTTTTTCCTCTTAGCCTTCTTAACTTTCATTTCATGGAGCTCTTTGAGTAGGGTGGCTATTTGAGCACTTTATTACTCCATTTTGTTACTTTGTTTGTCTATTTGATGTAGGCTTGAGCGAGCAAAGCCTTGTTTTCCTTCCTTGATTTCAGCTTCGGAGATAGGAGGAAAGTCAGTCATTGTATCAAGCTAGTTGCCTTGATGATGGACCTAGATGTGTATCAATCATGTTAAACCATGATCAAGTTCAAAAAAGTTGGCTTAAAGGTTTGACCAAACAACATAATACACACAAAACAGACGATTTGTCTCGTAGGAGACAACACACTGATTTTTTTCAATTTTTAAGCCCTATTTTCGTCGGACGGAGGTAAATTCGTTTTGGGGTTTCTACCTAAGTCCTAGAACAGTGCATTTGTCACCCTAAAATGTGAGCCCCTTGTATTATACCTATATTGCACTCCCCAAAACGAGAACAATTTTGGGTAAAGGTTCCAAGTTCTCATCTGAATCCACCATCGAATCAAAACCTAGTGACCTAGTGATTATTTCAGTTGTTTGTAAAACAAAGTCATAATAATGAACCTTGTGAAGGATATTTACTTTTAGGACAATTCCTTTTTGGGACAATTATGAAGGGATATTCTGTAGGGACATTTCGTAGGCACATTCATTGGTTCCTTCACAGGGTAGATTGAGAATAGCTTTATTTTGGTCAAAGACATAAAATAGCACCTAGGTAAAACTGACCAGTCAAATGAGTGTCTTAAGATGCCTAGAATGATGCATGAGGTTTATGCAGGCTTACAGCTCAGACTCCCCGCAGTGTGATGGTCGTATAGGAGCGAACCTCGGAGTGGGGTGCACCAACTTTGGAGAGACCGGTGATTAGATGACCGACATCCGTACTTAGTATGGGTTCCCGGGTTAAGTAAGGGTATGCAAGTGAAATGTAAATAGTTATATCATGAGTTCACGTGTGTGAGAGTCAATTAAGGTGATATGAAAAGATTAAGTTTTTTTTTTTGAAAATCAAAATAAATGCAAGCAATAGCCTCACCAAGCGATTGCCTACGTTGCCCTTATGGTAGAGGGACTCGGGTCGTCGTAGTTCACACGTAAAGAAGAGAGAGAGGGAGATAATTAAATTATTAATTACAAAACCTGAGTCAGCCAATGACCGATAATTAAATAAAACCCAATCTCGGGCAAGTATATTCATAAAATATTAACATTTAATCAATATAATCCTTCAAAGAAGAGTTAGCACAAGATGTATAACGATTGGGTTCGAATTTTTCATCGTTAGGAAGGTACTAAGATGAAGAAACTCTACAAATACTGATTTTGGGATCCCCCTTACATGTCTAAACTAAGTTTTTATTCTCCAATTCAGAACATGAGAAACCAGAAATCAAAGAAAATAGAAGGTTGTCTCGTACGAGACATCAATTTTGGAAAAAGTGATTTACACGAATTTTGCAAAAAAAAAAAATTGAACAATTTGATTATACTTAAAGCATGCAAGTCTGGCCCACTTATTTTAATTGTCCCTAAGGGAGTCGCCACTGTGAGAATGTGAGAAAAAAAACTTTTTCATATTTCAAAGTTTATCCTTTAATTCTCTTTTTATATTGAAAGTCGCCACCATGTTATTTCAAGAAACATAGATCAAATTCAGATTTCATGAGTTCGGGGGTTAAGTTATGAAATTGGAAGGCCAATTAACACCAATTCCACCCAATCTTATGATTGGTCTTGTTTCTAGGTATTATTGAATTGTTCAACTAATCAATTTAAGCAAATAAACATGTAAAAAATAAGCAAATTAGTTTTATCAATTAGATTGTAATGTTGGGTTATTGTGTCTCGAGACCATCTCCATAGAGGATCTAGGCTAACCCTTTTAATAGGATTACACTACTCTAAAATTCAATATAGTGGTTGAGAAGAGAATATAAAAAGTATAGGAGTTTACTTTGTGATTTAGAGCATATCCAATGGGTAGCCTTGGCAAAGGCTTGGGATCTTCATAAGGACGTTGAGAATGAATTTAGAGAGAGTTTTGTGTATAGGGGAAGGTTAAAGATTGAAGATCCAGGGCCTTGGGATGAAGAATCGGGAATACGAAGGAGGACACCTTGTGTTTATAGGTATGGATTACTTAATCACCAAGTTAAGAGTCACAAGTGTGGAAGGAATCAATCACATTAAGGTTTGAGATTTAGGTCTAGAAGGTTCTAGGAATTTCACAATTCAGTAAAATAACGGATTGGATGAGTTGTTGACAAGAAAGAGATCGAAGCAGAGAAGGAAAGTGAACCAGAGTCGAAACCGGGTAGTTGTCTCGTGTGAGACGCGCATTACAAATTTCTTGTTTTGCCCCTCTCTAGTTATTATGTTAGTCATTAAGTCAAAACTAATAAAGTTAGTCATAACTATAACGAAAGTTGACAAAATTAACAAATCTTCATTAAAACACAAAGGCGAGACCAAGAGAAGTCTAATCATGTATAGTGAGTTCAGAATGGGATGTCTACACACGTACGAGACTACTTTGTCTCATACAAGACATCCTTTGGAAATTTAGTTTTTCTTTTATCAAGCTCGAAATACGAAGATTTGAGTCTCTTGTTTAATTGTTGTAAAATGAGAATGTAGGCAGCGTTCGGGTTCGGTCCATTAAATAAATAAAATAAATCATGTCCTAAATATTAATTGAATTCATTTATTGATAATAAAAGAAAAATTCTAATCACTACGACATACTTGCTAATGAAAATTTCTGGAAAATAAAAGACGTAAAATAAAAATTATTGATCTATCTAAGGCAATCTCTTGATACCCCCTAAGATCTAGTCTTTCTTTAGCTTAGTAGGAGGTCGACCATCTTTGCCCTTGGCTTCTCTACCCCTCTTACAGTTAGGACCCTTCTAATCGGAAGGCTCACCTAGACGAGTGAACACAGCATTGGAAAGCGTTTTGAATATGCTTGGCCTATCAAGAGCTTGCATCTTATTAGGAAGGCCATTCTCCCTTCTCGTGTAATAATCACTGTCAAGGAAATCTTGGGTCGGATTAGAGAAGATGTTCATCGGATCAGCATTTGCCTCCTTCTCCCTTAAGACACGGCTAGGTTCAAGGATATCTCCCAACAAAGAATGCCTCACTTCGTCAATCTTCACCTCATTTGGATGACCATCCTTCAAGAACCACTCTAAGTACTTATCTGGAAGATAAATACTCCCATCTTAACGAGGAAGGTTGCTTCAATGATACTTATTGGTACCTTAACCCCAAGCTTTCACCAAAGCAGTGGAAAACTTCGGGCCAATATAAGAGACTTTGCCAACAGCTCTGCCATTAATAAAAGTATCTTGTTATTGAAAAAATTGGCAAAGAATCCTCTTGGAAAAATAAAAAGAATAATCTCTCAAACCAGGAAGTACAACTCTATCAAAATCGGTAGTATTAGAAATGTACCTCCGCACCTTCCAAAAGGGCGGGCATTAAACAATGTCAATAGTGATAATCCCCGCTATTATACGAGCCCACTCCTCAATGGAAAGAGATCCTAGATTAGAAGCTTTCTCCTATGGAAGGTATACAAAGAATATTGGATGGGAGAAGCCACAATCTTGAAGTGCTCCCTAAGCCAAATAGTCAACAAAATTGGACTTCCTCGAGTCATGGAGTCGGTTTTTTGTAATTCATCAAGACCATGAAGAGTCTCCATGAGAGGGATAATGTAATGAGCACGCCCCCTAGCTTACAAAACAATCTCCACTAATTGGGAATCCTCCAAGCGTCTTCTACAAGTAAAGAATACATCCGCAAAGAGGCAAAGAGCCAAAAAGTTTTCTTGGAAAGCATATAAACCTTTATCCTTCAAATCCTTATTAAACCTTCTAGGCAAAGATGAGCAGTCCACCGAATGGCGATGCACCAAATCATAACCTTCATAAAGGTTAATTCCCAACAATTCACAAAGAGCCACCATTGGATTCCTGTCATACTTGAGAACTGTTATCTTATCGGTTAAGGGCATATCCAAGATAGCCGCAAACTCTTCAACGATCGGTACCATCTCATTGAGAGAAAATTGAAAGATGAAGAGAAGGATTCCTAATGAGAGCCACCCCACGCAAAAGATTCCAATCCAGTTTGAGATTCTTCAAGGTAAAGAGCATCTTGAACCCAAAGCTCTTCATAAATCTCTGTTGAAAAGACCCACAGAAAAAATGAACAAACTTGGTCAAATCATGTTTGTATACGCGAGCCGTTTCTAAATCAAGAGAGAATTCACCAACAATCATAGAACAAGGAGCAGGTTCCTTGGAAGCCACAGAAGAAATAGAGGAGGAAATTAGAGAATTTAGTCCCAAGAAGGTTCTCCTAAAAGCCTGAAGAGCTGAATAGAAGTTTGTGCCGGACTAGATGTGTTTTTATAGGGATTCCTTGCTAAAACCTACAAAAAAGGAGAAAATGAGCCTTTGTATCATGCAATACCTATTTTCTCGCATGAGACAACCCCACTGGAAACACAAATTTTCTATAGAAATTGGTTCTATCCCAACTTGTCAAAACAAGTTTCTATCCTGCAAAAAACCAATCCCATAAAATTTACACATTCAACATACACACCCATACATACATCCATACACCTCATACACAAAATCATCACCAAAATTGACCATAGCTATCTGAGGTTGATAATTACAAGTTCTTAAATACAAAAGGGGAACGAGGGGGGGTCCTAAGCTATAATGCCTCCTGAGCCACTCCAATAGCCACCATCGCGCTCATCATAATCCTCAGCATCTCCCTGAGACCGAGTCCTCTTCAAACCACAAGTGGGAACAACAGAAGCCGCCATAGAAGTTACTTCACAACCAACTTCTATGAAATATTTTGGACCAAAGCCATCAAGCCCGCCGTTCGGCTAGCAACCCGATGATAGTCAACGATAGGCGCCTGCAAATGAAACAAGAGTTGTTAAAAGAAGGAAAATACATGTCCTGTGACAAAAGGAAAGACGCTTACAAAATTGACAAGATGACAAATGAAAAAGCATATCATTATCGCTTCGGGAGGAGGGATAAGGCCAGCCGATATCTCAGCATGCTCACGAATGAAGCCTTCCACCACAGTGCTACTTATCATGTAGGTATAGCTCGAAGGCCCTACATCTAGAATGAAAGGAATATGCCTCACCGAATGAGATGAAGAGGACGGGGCAGAAGAGCTAGAAGTAAAGTCTTGACGACGAGGGGGGTCCTACCACCAAAGGACCCATAAGACATGGCAAGAAGGCAACTTAGCTCTCACCGTGCAACATAAGCTCTAAAACATCTATACCCGAGATAAGTTTGACATGATAAGCGCCCATTATCTTATCTGTCTTATATATGTTCGCTGAAGAATCCACTGATACTAACAAATTAAGGGTACCCTCGCAATGGTGAGGATGAACCCTCTCCCCCAGATAAATGGACCCGCCAGTCAGAGAGATGAGAAATATACGCCTATCAGTCATACCCCACATATCGTCTATATGCTCTCGAATGCTTGTCCAAGGATAAAGGCCCTTCTGATTAAAATTGAAAGTATCTAGGCCGAGTCGAGCCTCCTCCACGATGATAGTTCTCTCGCCCGCCTCGCCGACGATCCTATTGGCATAAACCCATCTCTGAATATCCGAAAACTAAACCTCGGGCTTGTCAAGCTCAAAGTTGTAAAGACCGAAAATGACATACCCTCACATCTGAATAAAAAGGGTACCAAAAGGAAAAGATTTAGTCAAAGAGCAATGACAGAGAATGATGCGCGTACAAAAAAGGGCAACGATAAAATGAAGAGTTTACCTCCCACACCAGGCTATAACCCGAGATATTCTCCTTGGTATTCGAAATGCTTCATCTATATCCTCGTAACAACATACCAAGCCAAACGAACCCCAGTCAAGGGTAATAACCACATCAAAATCTCTCAACAAATCAAGCAAAAAGAGTCGGGATGTAGAACTATGATTAGTAAAGAGGGTCTCGGACAAGCCATATCACAAGAAGCCTAGAATAGCTTTATCAACACTCTTGGGCATATTAAATTTGATATGAAGAATATAGTTCTCTAGCTTAGTCCGGAGGGGTTTGAGCTCTACACATTTTTCTTTGAACGGAGCAAAAAACTCGATAAGCCTGGTCATCTCTGATTAGAAGGCTTAAAAGCATGATTCTCTTTCAAGGTTGTACCCGCACACTTCAAGCCCGTGATAGAACACCAATCAATAGGGGTCATGATAGCTTCCCTGAATGACTAGTGAAGGGTATGAGTAGTATCCCAACACCTCTCCCAATGGCCTGCAAAACTTGAGGAGCTCGCCTCATCCCCAGAACATAGTTGAAGAAAGTGAAGAAGCATGTTGCCTTCACCCTTTCCTAGATCACATAATCAAGAGTGCTCCAAATTTTGGTAACCTCGAAAGTACTCCCTTGGCTATTTTGGATAACCTTGTAAGCACGCTAGTACATAGATTTGCATTTCATATATTCATACTAGCATGTTAAAAAATACATTCATGAAAGAAAAAACAAGAAAAGAAAAAAATACCTTCATTGAGGTATTTCATCAAACACTTGGCATGCATACTAAATTTCAAGGCACAAACTTGCATTTGGCCACCCAAATCAAATCCTCCTACATTCCTAAACAATTAGGATATTCACATGTTGCATAAAAGCATCATCAAATACCAGAAAACAACAAAATCAAACATGCATTGCATAAACCATAACATTTCACAAAGAGGGGCAAAACCCCAATTTGAATGGAATTGACGGATCAAGCATATAATTCATGAATTTAAGCACTAAATTGAGTTCAATGAAGAGAATCTTACCAATCTAAGACAAATGGAGTGAGAGATATGCATATCTCTAAAAGCAAGAAGGTCATCTGAGTCATAATTCCTTCCCTTGAGATGAGCTCTTATGACATGTTCCTTTGAGAATCGGCTTGAAGATGCCGTTGATTTGAGGCCTAGAGAGGTTTGGAGAATAATTTGAAAGAAGAAATCAAAGAAAATTAAGGAATTTTGGGCAAGAAAATTTCCTAGGGTTCGTACTTGAGAGAGAAAATATGAAAGTGAATTCAAAAAATGAAGTCAGACGCATGATATGCAGCCTTAAAAAAGGTTGTCTCGTACGAGACAACGTGTCTCGTACGAGACAAAACACTCTGGTTTGAAGAAATTTGATTGTTGATCAGTAAAGTCAAAAACAACCCTTGGATTTCAGAAAAATTACAATATCACAACAAATTAAACCTAGTTTAGAAGAGGCATGGGGATAATCACACATGATCATGACATTTTCAATGATTTTTAGAAAAAGACAATGAATTATCACACAAATTGATCAAAAATAGCAAATTGTCACTCAGTAATTTGATTTAGAGATCAATTTCCTATACTCCCAGTATCAGGGCCCAAATAGGCGGATCGTCGCACTATTTGATCGAAGATAGTAAATTGTCACTAAAGAAATTCATTTAGAGATCGATTTCTTTTATCTTCTGATTCAGATCCAAAATAGATGGATCGTCACACAGCTTGATCATAGATAACAAATTGTCACTCGAGAAGTTGATTCAGAGATCAATTTCCTGTATTGTGGTTCGGAGCCCAGGTATGCGAATCATCATCAATAAGGAGTTCAGTGTTGAACCCACAGGTGGATTGTTACCTCAAATTCAGTTGGTTCGAATCCCAAATACTCTCCTAAATTCGTTCGTGGTCTCACTGAAATTCGAATCTCAAACCTCTGTCGAGGCTAACACTCGGAATCTCGCACGTTTCAAGGTAAATTTCTTGATTTTTACATTCTTCTTCTCACTCTATGTATTTGATTTTTAGAGTAGTGTAATTAAATCAAACTCTAGAATCAGCCTAGAGGCTCTCCAAATCATGGAGATGGTCATATGATCTAACATCCCAAATAATTAACTAAAATCAATCTTTTGCATGCTTTACGTGATTATTCGCTTCAATTGATTATTTGAACGGATTAAATAATACCTAGAAGCAAGACAAATCATAAGGTTGGATATGATTAGTGCTTCATGACATTCTAATCTTATAACTTATTTCTCGAACCCATGAAATATGAATATTAATTGATTTCTCTATATTTCCATGAAATAATATAGATCACGATTCAAAATTACAAAAAAAGTAGGGAAGAAACTTAGAACGTTTTTTCCACCATTCTCACAACTCATTAAATTTATCTTTTAAAAACTCCCCACCTTCAATTTTTCTTTTTACTCATATTATAATTATTTTTTTTAAACTCCCCCGACCACCCACCCCTCCCCCTCATGTAATTACTCATATTAAAATTATTTATAACAAGTTCTCTACCCACCAAACCACCCCCCAACCCCGCCCCCACCCGACCACCCCTCACCAATTTTTTTTACTTATATTAGAATTATTTTTTTAGCAACTTCCCTACCACCACCCTCACCCCGTGATTTTTTTAATCATTTAAAATTATTTTAAAAAACTTTCCTACCACCCCTCCCCCAACCACCCCACCTCTACCCCCACCCCACCACCACCATTTTTTACTCATATTAAAATTATTTTTAACAACACCGCTACAACCCACCAACCACCCACCCAATCCCCAAGCCCCACCCATCCCATACCCCATCTCTTACCCTACCCCACACCCTACATTACACCCCTACCCCCCACCTACCCTACACCCACTTCATCCCACCTCAACCCCCACCCTCACCCAACCCTACCCATCCACCCCATTTTCACCACTCTACCCCACCCTATTCTAACCCCCACCACCTACCCCACCCCTATCTTCCCACCTACCCTACTAGATTGTGTTTTCATTGGAAAAATATTGCTTAGATTTACTAAATACATAAAAATATTTTTTGAAAAACATTTTTCTTAGATATACCAAACAACCGAATGTTATTTTTCGGAAGACATTTTTCTTATTCAAAAATCATTTTTCGAAAGTTATTTTACGCGAAACAAACGAAGCCTAAGTACAAATAACAATATCTCTGGAGTAGATTGTAATGAAAGAACCTTACTGTTACGACACATGGACTAGATTTGGAAAAACTTGAAATTTATTGTCACACTCACGTGGAGGCACATCAATATGTCTCTTTTAAACTTATTTAATGTTATAACAATTAAAACATTCATGATTACTAGGAGACTTTATCAGGAGATTACAAGACTTTCTATATTTCTCTACTTATACTAAAAATAGTATTAGTAACTAAATATAATTACAAATAACAATATTCCTAATAAAGATTGTAAGGAAGGAAATTTAGGGTTGCGCCAATTGGAGAAATTTTGAAAAAGTTTGAAATCTATAGCGCAATATAAAGACTCTCTATATTATTTTCATTCTTTTTTTTCCATTACTTATAATATAAGTAATTTAAGTAACTATATATAAATAACAGTCTTACTAAAGTAAATTGTATTCGTGCGAAACACGTATATGCTTATAATTATGCCACATGGACAAATTTAAAAAAAAAACTTAAAATCAAGAGCGCCACGTGACGCCACATCACATGTCTCTTTTGAACTTAATTAATGATATAACTATTAAAACATCCATAATTATTAGGAGATTACAAGACTTTTTATATTTATCCCATTCATTTTTTTACTTGCACTAAAATGGTATTAGTAATTAAATATGAGTATATGTTGGTCCCAAAGGTGGCAACAAGGGTGAAAATACAGCTAGAGGGGGGGTGAATAGCTGTTTCAAATTTTTCGCTCTCTTTAAAAACTAAACCTCTAAGCTTACAAAACCTCTTGCAGTGTGTAAGAAACTGCAAGTAGAGTTGTAAAATGCACAGCGGAATATATAAGTTATAAAGCGGTTTTGGGAGAGGCGGTTTTGCAAAGCGGTTTGATAGTGCGGTTGTCGAAGGTGCGGTTGCAAAAAGTGAGGTTTTGACAATGTTAACTCCAAACACAATTTCACAATAAGGATAACTATATAAAGATCAAACAGAGACGAGAGATAAATAATTAGCAAGCACGTAAAATATAAATGCAAGAAAGTATATGAACAAGCTATTTGGAGTGGTTCAATCGATAAACGATCTACGTCCACTACCAAGATGGTTAGTCTTGGATTTCTAAGAGAGATTTTATATTGAGTATTTGAGAGATTACAAAGTACAATAAAATCTTATCTATGAAGAACAAATCCTAGACTATAACCAGTGTATCTCAAATGAATAAACTATGTGTTTAAACAAGTGAGGTGTGTGTGTGTTCAAGATCAAGGCTCTTTAAAGCTGAGAGATGTAGAGCTCAATGATTCTTGAATGTGTTAAGGCTTGATTTCGTGGGAATATTTCTTGAAGTATGAAGATGAAGATTCAAAGGACTTATGAATTTCTGGGCAGAGCTTCAACTTCTCATGAACACAGCAATTTCTCAAAATTCAAGCAATCTTCAAATGGTGAAGATTAGGGGTATTTATATCCAAGCATCAAGAAACTAGCTGTTGGATACAACTGTTGTAAGGACAGTCCTTGATGTAATCCCATTGGTCCACAGCAACCACTTTTGTCCTTTGGAACTGTTGATGCAGGTAAAGCTGATCAGACCTCAGCTGCAATCAAGGTGGTTAGGACATCTGTCACCTTTTCAAGATCCTTGCAGATCTTGTCTGAAAAGTAGTCACGTGACAAGATTGGTAGTTGACTTTTGATATTGCTAACGTGGATTCCAACGGTCAAAAGAGTTCACTTCAAGAAACCAATCATTGGAGCGGTTCTGGGGCAAGGCGGTTTGACAAGAAAGCGGTTCCACCAGAAGAAGGATTTCCAAGAGTGCGGTTTGCACTTTGGTGAACAAGAGGTTTCAGATGAAGGGAATTACAAGGCAAAAAGGCGGTTCTGCCAAGCGGTTCTAGAAGGGCGGTTCTGAAACCCTTGAAACTGCAATCCTAAGATCCAATGATTCTTGAGCCAGTCTTCAAGCCTAAATTTAACCTATTCTATAGAATGGACTTAGCTAAAAAATTGAAGTCTAAGCTTCATTACATAGGGTCCTAAAGTCCTTAAAATAAATAGGAGGTTATGGTATCAATCAAATCTAATACAAAATAGGAGGGTTAAAACAAGCATACCCAACAATCTCCCCCTATTTGATTGATGCCATTACCTACTACAGCAAAAGTAAACATTATACTTGGTAAAAACATGTCCATAAGAATAAACATGGTAAGTCATGTTCCAAGTTAATGCACACATTAGCTTAAGCTATAGGTTTCTATACTTTTGAAAGATTAAAAACTTACAATTTGAAAAGTATAGAAATGCATTCAGTGCACTTAAAAAGTATGAGTTTAAGTTCAAAGTGCAGTTTAAACTGAATGTTTAAACATCAATTCAAAAGAGTGATTTTTTAAGTTGAAAAATATTTGAATGAGGTTAAAGACCATAAGCGGTTTCATTGTTCTACAAACAAGCAGTTTGATATGAACAAAGTTTTGGAACCATGATGCAATTTCCATTAATTCCTAAGATGATTACAAGTACAGGAATGAAGGAAAATTACAAGGTTACAAAAACAAAACAAGGTAAGTTGGACAAAGAAAATACAAGGAGAGTGCGGTCCAACTTACACAAGCGGTTCAAAAAAGGAAAAGCGATTTACTGCTGGGGCGGCTTGTTAACTTCATGATCAGCTCCACTTGGCCCAGCTCTTGATTGGTCTGGTGCAAACGCTTTCCTCAGTCTTCTAACTTCCTCTGCGGTTCTGGTGAGAGTTGACTCTAGCTTCTTCAAAGCATTAACAGAGTGGGCAGAAGTAGAATTTGTGGCACCAACCGCTTTGGTGTTTTCCACAAGATTGTCTCTGATAGTATCCAGCTGAACATGGAGGGAAGAGTAAAGGGAATTGAAGATGGTGTGCACTTCCTCCTGAACAGCAGCAGTCTGAGCTTGAATGGCTTGTTCCATTGGTTCAAAATCCACAGATACCTTCAGGGAGGTTTTGAGATCATTGACTGTTGAGCCAAGTCTGGAGTTGAATCCTTCCCTGAGGTTGTCCAAGCGGTCATTGAACTCATCTTGGATCTCGTTCAGCTTGGCCTTCACTGTATCTGACACAGTATCCAGATTTACCTTTGAATCCACCTTGAAAAGGTCAATTTGTTCCAAGACTTCTTCACGCAAATTATCCAAGGCGGTCTGGACAACTTGAGATAATTGCGGTCTGGATTGAAGAAAGTCAAGGAATTTGGTGCTCAGATTACCCAAATCTTTATCAAGGGAGGTATAGAGTTTCTCTCCAACAACATCCAAAGATTTCTTCATCTCCTCAATAGATGCCTTTTCTTCTAAGGCTTTGACCAAACCAGCTTCAAGGGATTTCTGAAAGGCTTCAGAAGCGGTTTTGATCATGGAAGCGGTTTGATCAGGAGGAGCGGTTGAGGAGGAGGATGGAATTGTTGTAGATCTCTCCCCCTTAATGGCATCAAGCAAAGAGGCTTTAAGGGTTGCCAACTCAAGGGAGTGAGAATCCACCTTGGCTTGTAAGGCGCGGTTGGAGGCAAGGAGGGATTCATTTGAGGCGGTTAAGGAGATGACATGGCCTTGATTTATGATCAGTTGGCCTTGAATCAGGTTTAGGGTTTGGAGAATTTGGGAGTACTCAGAAGGAGGGGCGGTTGATGGTGAGGCGGTTGGAAATATGGGAGGCGGTTGGGTTTGGTTGGTTTCAGGCGCGGTTTGGGTTTGGGGAGGTATATTTGGAGGAGGTGAGTTCTGTCTAATTGGTGAGTTGTGAGGAGTTGGGGATTTTGAAGGGGTGTTTGATCTAGAGCGGTTAGGTGTAGGGGAGCGGTTTTTGTTAGGGGAATTGACAGGGGTTGGATCATCCCTAACAGATTTGGATGTGGCATGTCCAACAGAGGGCTTGGACTGCCATTGTTGATAGGCAGAATGAGTAGGGGTTTGGTTGGAATGTTGTGAGTTCATGGAATGGGAATGTTGGGGTGAGTTATATTGGGATTGAGAAGATAGGGGTGATAGTGATTTTCTGGGGGAAGGTGAAGGGGAATTTTGAGGAGGTGATTGAGGAGGGGAATTTCTGGGAGGTGAGGGGGAAGGTGATGGTTGAGCAGGTTTGGTTTTCTTGAAGGTTTTCTTTCTGGCCGCCATTTTCTTCCTCTTAGGTTTCTCCCCCTGAAGTGGTGCGGTTTTGTTGGGGGAAGGGGTTATGGATTTGGCTTTGGAAGGGGATCTGGATTGAGAGTTGGCAGGGATTGACCGGGATTGGTTTGGAGATTGGACAAGAGAGGTCTGAGGAGTTGGGGGCGGTTGGGTTTCTGGAGGCGGTTCATGGGGTGAGGCGGTTCCAGCTTCAGTTTTGCCCTTGGCCTGATATTTTTCAGCCTGCTCCTTGGCCAATCTAGCAATCCTATCCTGGAGAACCTTCATCTGTTCCTCCGCAGTCAATCCAGCCATCTCATCTCTGGCTTTCTTGGCCCTAGCCACCAAGTTGGGAATACTTGGATCTTCCTCTTCTTAATCATCTTCATCCACCAAATGCATGGTTTCAAGTTCAGGTTCCATGGATGAATTCTTCCTTTTGCTTGTACCAGCTCCATCATCAGCAGTAGGCGGTTTGGATGCTGGAGCGGTCTTGGTCCTCTTGGGAAGCGGTTCAACTCTTGCTTGGGGCTTCCTGGACCGCTTGGTAGCTTTAGTTTGAGGAGCGGTTGTAGGATCTCTGAGCTCATAGGGTTCCTTCAAGGGATAGGTATCTGCATCATACAAAGATTTGTACAATGCATCTCCATTTGCATATCTGAAAGTGTGGCAAGCAAGCGCCTAGGCAATCATCCGAGCACCCACCATAAGTTCTGGATTTTTGGTGACCATATCATCTAAGTGCTCATAGTCCATCAAATGAGCGGTTAGGATCCCGAAAGGTCTCCACCTCTGATCTTCACCTTTGACCTTGGACTGATAGGTCTCAATGCTGTCCTTAATCTCAAAGTAAAGGATTCTTGGCCAGTGCAGTTGAATCTCCATAAATATAGCAGAACTATACATCCATTGTTGGGATGTAAAGTTGTTGTGGTTCCCAGTCTTTCCACAAATGGATCTCCCCACTAGATGACCTATAAAGTTCATCAGTTCACCAAAATTCTTTCTGGGGATCTTCTTGTACTTCTTAGACAAGGTATCTACTTTGGCGGTTTGGAAAGCAGCATTGTCTTGAATGACTTGATCAACTTCTAAGGGAGCTCCACCAATAGTAAATCTGAAAAGTCTTCTTATGTCAATGTAGTATATGGAGAGCTTCATGCCTTCAACTACAGCGGTCAGGCAGGA
The DNA here is from genome assembly GCA_022495995.1 of Adenophora triphylla var. japonica. Taxonomy (NCBI): domain Eukaryota; kingdom Viridiplantae; phylum Streptophyta; class Magnoliopsida; order Asterales; family Campanulaceae; genus Adenophora; species Adenophora triphylla. Next base: position 337,430 of record JAFEMH010002192.1, read on the forward strand.
AACTCTTTGGCCTTGTTCAAGAACTCTTGAATCCTTCTTAGCGGTTGCAAAGAACTGATCCACGAAAGATGGCACTAAGAAATTCTGCTTCTTGGTGAAGAGAGGTAGGATGCCTGAAACTCTTAGCTTCCTTAGCAACTCCCTTCCTAGAGCATCAGTTTTGAGCTCTTCCTCATTCACTTCCCACCCAGGTAGGAAAGTAGTTGGATCCTATAAAATAAAATTTCAAGTGTTAGATCCATTTGTGTATTCATAGTTCACATGCGGTTTGAGCACCAAGCGGTTGAGCAATGGTGCGGTTTGAAAATTTCAAACCCCAAGTGAAACCATGAATACTTAAACAAATAATGAGGACTTTGAGAACAAAATTACTTAAGTACGTGGCATTGTAATCCAAACTTATCCCACACTGCAAACAGTGATTAGAGAGGAATTTCTTGGTGTCCAGCCTATATACTTAGTAAAATCTCAAAAATATTGGAAAGGAAATAAACAGCATGCGGTTTCTAAAGATTTGAGAAAGCGGTTTTAGAACATGCGGTTTAGGTTGAATAGGTGAGGAGCGGTTTGAAACAAAAATTCCTAAGCGGTTGCATACAAGCGGTTTCAAACCAAAATAAAATCCAAAATTTCTGAAAAAGTTGAAAATATTCTAAGTGTTGGAAAACACTTTCTCAAAATCAAGGCAACCAAAACATGTGATTTTTCAAGAACAGTTCATGGATTTTGTGAAGAACACCAAGAACATTCAAGAACACCAAGAACAGAGATACATGAAACTTTAACCAAAATGAGCAAATAACATATCAAAATGATCACATTGGGAAGGGGAACAATAATATAACATTAAAAAGTCATCCTTTACCCAGAATCATCAAGAATCACTAAAAATGCAAAGTGGGTTTTCGAAGGTTTTGAACTGAAAATCACAAAATCAAAGCTCAAAACATGGATGGATCATGAAATAAACAACAGATATGTAATCCATGTATAAATCCGAGCAAAACCCAACAATTCTTAAGCAAAATAGTCAACAAACAAGATCAAAATCAACCATAATGAAGAACATGAGGGATACGAACAGTTTTGTTCAAGTTCATCAATGGCAGATTTCAGAAAATTAAAGCTTTAAGGTTAGAAATTGTTTACCATTTCCAGAACTGGTTTCTTTGCCCTAGCAACTGTTGAGGCCCTTTGTCTCTTAGAAGTAGGTTTTGATGTTGTTGCCATTGACAGTTAAAGGTTTGAAAATGGAGGTTTTGTAAAGGTTTTAGAGAGAGAGAGTGGTTTGGTAGAAAGGTACGGTTGCAGAGAGTTGGCAGAAAAAGATTTAGGTTTCACTAACAAGGTATATATAGGGTGAAGGGGGCGGAGCGGTTGGTTCTAAGGAATGATTGAAATTAACCCAACTGTTGCACCCTTTCACCTTCTGCACCTCTCTCTATGACGGCTGACATGAAGGCTTTAAATGCTCATGTCCCCTTAGCATTAAATGCTCTTAAAATTTTGAATTTTTGAGGGAAACATTTGCAAAAATACCCTTATGTCAAAAATAAGGACTAAAAAATAAATAAAGGAATTTGAACAGTTTTTTTTTTTTTTAAAAATTAAGATAAGCAATAAAAATAGACAGAGTTTACTTCTTGTTGAAACGCGGTTTTGATCCAAGCGGTCAGACTGCATGAGCGGTTTGGAGCTTGAGGTTTGCATGCAGGCGGTTGGATAATCTTGCGGTTTTGGCACAGGCGGTTCAACAGAAGCGGTTTGATTCCAAAAGGAATTTCAACCTAGACTCAACAAACAAGTTAGCAAATAAAAAGTATGGAATTTATTTAAGTTCAAGCATACCCATTTCTCCTCTAAGTAAAGAAAATCTCTTGGAGTCAAGAGCCTTTGTAAGGATATCAGCAATGCAGTTGTCTGTCCCACGTACTCTAAATGGATATTCCTCTTCTCCACATGATCTTTGAGGAAATGATACTTGATATCTATGTGCTTGGTCTTGGAATGCATGACAGGGTTGTTGGAGACTGAAATTGTTGAAGTGTTGTCACACATGATGGGGCAATTCCCTTCATGGATTCCATAGTCTACCAACTGCTGCTTCATCCAAAGGATTTGACAGCAACAACTACCAGCAGCAATATACTCAGCCTCTGTGGTTGACACTGAAACTGAAGCTTGCTTCTTGCTGGCCCAAGCAACTAGTCTATTCCCGAGGAAATGACAAGTACCACTAGTGCTTTTCCAGTCAATAGTGCAAGCTGCATAATCTGCATCTGAATAACCTACAAGATCGAAGTTCGAATCTTTGGAATACCAAAGTCCAAGGTTAGTGGTTCCAGATAAATAGCGGATTATACGCTTGACTGCAATAAGATGTGCTTCTCTAGGATCAGCTTGGTAACGAGCACATACACAGACACTAAACATAATATCTGGCCTACTAGCAGTTAAGTAAAGTAATGAGCCGATCATACCTCGATATAAAGTTTGATCAACCTTCTTACCTTTGAGATCTTTATCTAGCTTATTGCCGGTGGCCATAGGAGTATCATATGCTTTAGCATTTTCTAATCCAAACTTCTTTATCAACTCCTTGGTGTATTTGGCTTGGCTGAGAAAAATACCTTCTTCGCATTGCTTGATTTGAAGCCCGAGGAAGAATGTTAATTCTCCCATCATGCTCATCTCAAACTTGCTTTTCATTAGCTTTTCGAAACGCTTACAAAGTAACTCATTAGTAGAACCAAAAATAATATCATCGACATATATTTGAACAAGTAAAGTATGCTCATTATATTTGGCAATAAAAAGAGTTGTATCGATTTTACCACGTTTAAATCCTTTTTCTAGTAAAAATTTAAAGAGAGTCTCATACCATGCTCTTGGAGCTTGCTTAAGTCCATACAAAGCTTTCTGGAGTTTGTAGACATGATTGGGAAATTTGGAGTCTTCAAATCCAGGCGGTTGAGCAACATACACGGTCTCTTGCAGTTCGCCGTTGAGGAATGCACTCTTTACGTCCATTTGATATAACTTGAAATGCTTGAAAGAGGCGTAAGCTAAGAAGATTCTGATAGCTTCCAATCTTGCAACTGGAGTAAAGGTTTCGTCATAATCAATTCCTTCTTCTTGCCTATATCCTTGTGCAACCAACCTTGCTTTATTCCTGGTGATGCTTCCATTCTCATCCATCTTATTCCTAAATACCCACTTAGTTCCTATCACTCCTTGATCCTGAGGTCTAGGCACCAAAGTCCAGACCTTGCATCTTTCAAACTGGTTGAGTTCTTCTTGCATGGCAACGACCCAACTGGAATCTTGGAGTGCTTCATCAATCTTCTTGGGTTCAACTTGAGATAAAAGAGAAGTATGCTCGTCATAATTTGATCTCCTTGTTTGAACACCGAAAAATAGATCACCAATCACATTTGTGAGGGTGGCTCGACTTCACGAACCTCCAGGGGTAAGTCTGGTTGGGTGAGGTTTCTTGAAGATCTTCAATTGGAACGTCGTTAGATCCTTCAAGTCATGGAAAGTAAGTTGACGAAGAGGTTCTATAAAATTTGGATAGGGAATTCTCAACTTCTTCTTCCCTTGGAGTTGCATCCGGAGTAGGAACTTCAGGTGCGGTTTCAAAGGTGCGATTTGAGGGAATTTCGGTTGAGGATGCTTTGGATTTTGCGGTTGAGGTTCAGTGCGGTTTGAGATGGTTCACCTGGTTCATTATGCTCAACCAAATCATCAGCAACATTTGGAGCCAAATGTGGCTCAAGGAGAGAATGCTCATCAAAAGTAACATGGACAGACTCAACTATTTTTAAACTAGTTTTATTGAAAACACGAAAAGATTTTGAGTGTTTAGCATACCCAACAAAAATACCTTCGTCGGCTTTAGCTCTGAATTTACCTCTATTTTCTCTTCCGTTGTAGAGGACAAAATATTTGCAGCCAAAGATCTTGAAGAATGCGATGTTGGGGGTTCTTCCTCGCCAAAGCTCATAGGGAGTCTTGTTATAGGTTTTGTTGATGAGGGAGCGATTACGAGTGAAGCATGCGGTATTGATTGCTTCGGCCCAAAAATGCGAGGTAGCTTCGCCGGATATCATTGTTTTTCCAGCCTCAATCAACGTCCTATTCTTCCTTTCCACAACCCCATTTTGTTGTGGAACACCGTGATTGAAAAATTGTGATCAATCCCGTGGTCATCACAATCGAGCAACACCGTTGTTCTTAAATTACTGTTCCATTATACGATCGAACACTAACGATGTCATCTTCTTTTTGAGTTTGGAGCCATCTAAAAAGTGCGGTGAGAATCTCATAGCAGTCATCTTTGGAAATCATCATCTCAACCCACGTATATCTTGAGTAATTATCCACCACCACTAAGGTATGTCTATTTCCTCCAATGCTGGCAGTGGTTACGGGTCCAAACAAATCTATGTGAAGCAGTTGTAAGCATCTTGAAGTTGATGGAGCGGTCTTGCTGGTGAAAGACGACGCGGACTCGCTTACCAAGCTAGCATGCACTGCATTTCTCTGGATGGTGGTCAGCCACTTTGGGTAAACCACAAACGAGGTTTTCCCTACCAATCTTTGCAAGATACTTGAAGTTCAAGTGGCTCAACCTCTTGTGCCATAGCCAACTATTTTCGCTCACATTTTTGGCTACAAAACAGAGATTAGTAATACTACATGCAAAATTTAGATCAATAATGTAAATATTACTCTTACGAATCCCTGTGAGTAGGGTGACGCCGGAAATGCTATCTTTGATAAAGCAGTTTGATGACGTGAAGTTGCAAAGCATTCCTTTGTCGCAAAATTGAGAAATTGAAAGGAGGTTGTGCTTGAGTCCTTCAACAAGAGAAACCTTCTCAATGGTTAGGTTTCCTCTCCTTATAATACCATATCCAATGGTCTTGCCTTTGTTGTTGTCACCAAAGGTTACAGACGGACCACTTGCTTCAACGACATCTTCAAGTAATGATCTATCTCCAGTCATATGTCTTGAGCAGCCACTGTCAAGATACCATTCATTATCCTTGGAGTGACCAGCCATGAAGCAGAGGACCTGAAATGTAAACATTAAGAACGAGGTCCCCCTTTATTCCTTGGGTCCTGAAGTTAGCAACCCTTTACGACCCACACCTGCTTGACAGAAGGAGGTTTACTCTTCCTGGCATTGGATGTGAACCGCAAAAGGCATTCTGCAGCCTTGTGACCTAAACCATCACACACAGAACATTTATAATAGCTACAAGCTTCATGAGGTTTTACTAACTCCTTACTCTTCTTAGGAGTTGCATGCGGTTTGGGACAAGGAAGCGGTTTGGGAGGAGCGGTTCCAGCTAAGAGTCCGACTGAGATAAAGGGAACAGGCTTTGGTTTGACCACGTATTTCACAGGAATGCTATTCACGCTTTTGAAGGCGGGAGGAGCGGTCGAAGAAGATGCGTGGTCGGACACTGGAGTTAGCGGCACCACCTTTTCCACCGGGAGCGGTTGGAGCGGTATGCGACCAATTCCATAAGCCATTTCCTCTTCAGCCGCTTCCACGTAATCCTTAGGTTTCAACACGTAATTCTTTCCATATTGCTTTCCTTTTGGGTAGACATAATTAATTTGTCGTCCTTTACCCTTTCCTTTAGCATGCTTCCCCTTAGGAATTTCTTTAGTTAGTTCCAAAATTTCCTCATCCTTTTCACTCGAGGATGCACACTTCTCCTCTTCCTCAGATCCAAAACCTAGGCCTTCCTTAATTCCAGGAGGAACTTGGGAGTCCATGATTTTATCCTTGGTGGATTGAGACTTGAGCCACGAATCAATAATCTTTTGGAGATCGTTGATTTGGGTTACCAAGTTATCATTTCGGAGTTGAAGTGCAACAACCTTAGTTTCAAGGATGCGGTTCTGATCAGCAAGAGGAGTCATACTTCTGATTTGGTCCTTAAGATTTGAAATTTCGGACTTCATCACAGTTTTCTCCGTCTTGTACAGATTAAGTTCATCATGAGCTAAGCTTAAGGCTTTCTTAAGATTAGAGAATTGATGGATCACCATTTCAGCTTCCTTGAACATCCTTTCTTGTTCCATGGGAGAAACCTCTTCCACCACCTTTTTCAAAATTTTCTTCTTTGGAATTGTTTTTGAAGGTGGAGCATTTGTAGGAGGAAAAATGGGACGTGAATACGAGCAATTTCCTATCTTAATGCTAGGAGTAAGTTTGATATCATCATCCAATTTAAAATTTGGAAGTTTTGTAGAAACCTCTTTTTCTTCCATATCTTGCGACTCGATTGACTCAGAATCTGACTCATCGGAAGCGTGCGCAATTAGCGAGATTAACCTCTTCGGTTTCATCATCACTTCCATCATCAGAATCTGTTTCAATCTAAGTAGCCAATTCCTTGGAATTCTCTTCCTCCTCAGCAACCATTCCCTTGCGACGAGAAAATTTCGCAGGAGAGGTTTTCTTTTTCATGTATTCATATTTAGGCTGTGGACACTCAGATGCGAAGTGACCAGGTTTTCTATAATTGTAGCAAACTAGATCACTCTTTTTCTTTGTATCTCCAGCCTTAGAAAACGTTGCAGGAGGTTTGCCTTTTGAAAATGATTTTGTGAAAGGTTTTGAGGATTTTCTAAATTTTTGGAATCTTTTCACAAACATGGCAAAATCATCATCATCCATCTCGATGAGTGATGAGGTTGATATGGAAGGATCTGCAGTTTGATTGGATGTAGATGGTTTCTCCTCATGTTCCACGACGGACATGGATAGTGATTTGGTTTTCCCTTCAATCTCTTCAATATGATTTAATTTTAATTCATAGACTCTAAGATTGGCGTACAAGTTACTTAACGACCAAGTACCCAAAACTTTGAAGTCTTCTAAAGAGGTAGCCTTATTTACCCATTTAGAACCTAAAGCAGATAGGAAAGTCATATTGATTTCCTTATCGGTTAAAGTTTTGCCAAGAGATCTACAAGCATTAACTACCTCAACATATCGGTCGTAGGTTTGACGCAAGGTTTCGTTAGATTTTCTGTTGAAGTTGTTGTATGATCTTTCAACAGCATATAATTTGCTTTCCTTGCATTCGTCATCACCTTCGAGGTAGCTCTCAATGGCATCCCACATCTGCTTTGCAGTTTTGAGGTACATCACTTTCTGTAGAGTTGATACGGGGAGGGTTCCAGAAATGATGTGCCTAGCCTTGCTGTCCAAGGCAACTAATCTCTTCTCTTCATCCGACCACTCTTCTTTTGGCTTTTTTGACCTCTGGAATTGTTGCACTAGTGGTTGCATCTGTGTTGGCCTTCATTGGAACTAACGGGCCATTGATCACGCATTCCACTAGCATTTCATCTATGGTTTCCAAATGAATAAGCATTCGGCACTTCTAGATGTCGAAGTGGTCTTCGTCCAAAATTGGAATGTGTGAATAGTTAACAGTTGTCATTGTCTTTGTATTTGCCATATCGAATCGGCACACAAGCTATTAAGCTTGAAAAACAGTGGTTTTAAAATGTGTTAGCTCTGATACCACTTGTTGGTCCCAAAGGTGGCAACAAGGGTGAAAATACAGCTAGAGGGGGGGTGAATAGCTGTTTCAAATTTTTTGCCCTCTTTAAAAACTAAACCTCTAAGCTTACAAAACCTCTTGCAGTGTGTAAGAAACTGCAAGTAGAGTTGTAAAATGCACAGCGGAATATATAAGTTATAAAGCGGTTTTGGGAGAGGCGGTTTTGGGAGAGGAGGTTTTGCAAAGCGGTTTGATAGTGCGGTTGTCAGAAGGTGCAGTTTGCAAAAAGTGAGGTTTTGACAATGTTAACTCCAAACACAATTTCACAATAAGGATAACTATATAAAGATCAAACAGAGACAGAGATAAATAATTAGCAAGCACGGAAAATATAAATGCAAAGAAAGTATATGAACAAGCTATTTGGAGTGGTTCAATCGATAAACGATCTACGTCCACTACCAAGATGGTTAGTCTTGGATTTCTAAGAGAGATTTTATATTGAGTATTTGAGAGATTACAAAGTACAATAAAATCTTATCTATGAAGAACAAATCCTAGACTATAACCAGTGTATCTCAAATGAATAAACTATGTGTTTAAACAAGTGAGGTGTGTGTGTTCAAGATCAAGGCTCTTTAAATCTGAGAGATGTAGAGCTCAATGATTCTTGAATGTGTTAAGGCTTGATTTCTGGGCTGGGGAATATTTCTTGAAGTATGAAGATGAAGATTCAAAGGACTTATGAATTTACGGCGAGCTTCAACTTCTCATGAACACAAAGAATTTCTCAAGATTCAAGCAATCTTCAAATGGTGAAGATTAGGGGTATTTATACCCAAGCATCAAGAAACTAGCCGTTGGATACAGTGTTGTAAGGACGATCCTTGATGCAATCCCATTGGTCCACAAAGAACCACTTTTGTCCTTTGGAACTGCTGATGCAGTAAAGGCGATCGGACCTCAGCTGCAATCAAGGTGGTTAGGACATCTGTCACCTTTTCAAGATCCTTGCAGATCTTGTCTGAAAAGTAGTCACGTGACAAGATATGGTAGTTGACTTTTGATATTGCTGACGTGGATTATAACGGTCAAAAGAGTTCACTTCAAGAAACCAATCATTGGAGCGGTTCTGGGGCAAGGCGGTTTGACAAGAAAGCGGTTCCACCAGAAGAAGGATTTCCAAGAGTGCGGTTTGAACTTTGGTGAACAAGCGGTTTCAGATGAAGGGAATTACAAGGCAAAAAGGCGGTTCTGCCAAGCGGTTCTAGAAGGGCGGTTCTGAAACCCTTGAAACTGCAATCCTAAGATCCAATGATTCTTGAGCCAGTCTTCAAGCCTAAATTTAACCTATTCTATAGAATGGACTTAGCTAAAAAATTGAAGTCTAAGCTTCATTACATAGGGTTCTAAAGTCCTTAAAATAAATAGGAGGTTATGGTATCAATCAAATCTAATACAAAATAGGAGGGTTAAAACAAGCATACCCAACAGTATACATAACAATCTTTCTAAAGTAAACCGTAAGGAAAGAAACTTATGATTACGCCATGTGAATTTTTTTTTAAAAAGAGTTTGAAATATAGAGCGGCACATAAAGACTTTCTATATATTTCTCATTTTTCTACTTATACTAAAAGTGGTATTAGTGACTAAATTTTCCATCAGTCTCAATACAAATTATACACTTTATTTGTAGGGCGTATCACTATAAACTACTTCATCCATCCCGTATAAGATTTCACTTTCCTAAAATGACAAATAATATTTATTATTTCTCCCACTCATTGTCTCTCCTACTTTACTTTTATACTCACAACATCAATCAATTTAATATTTCCTACCTGCATTCTCTCCCCTATCTTACTTTTCATAATTACAACACTTACACCACTTAGATATTTTCTTAGTTTCTGTGCAAAACCCGTTTGTAAAATCTTATATGGGAAGAAGGGAATACACATTTTCTAAAATGTAGATGTTTTATTACTTTTATAGTAATGGAACTTAAATATCATACTAACAACAACAATTTAATTATTATTTCTGTCTCACTTTTTCTCTAGTATTTCACTTTTTATATTCAAAATACCTATTACACTTTTTTTTGGTAAATAGTAAAGGTATAATTTGTAATGGGATGAAAGAAATACTCCCTCCATCCCACGTTAGTGGAGACCAAAAAATTGGGAATAAAAATTAAGAAAAAGTAGGAGAGAGAATTAGTAGGAGTAGATGTTTGTAAGTATGAAAAATAAAATAAGAGAGAAAATAATTGGAAGGAATAAAAAGTTAATTTATGTTGGCCAAAATCTTGTAAAAAACGCGTTTTTTCATAAGCTTATGAAAAAACGGGTTTTAAAATTACCGTAAAACTCGTCACGCTCTGCCCCTTTCTTTGCGCGACTGCGCCTTCTTCTTGCACCGCCGATTCGCCGACCAGTTTCCATCTGAAATCCGGCCATCCCAAGCTCCGATCGGCTTCTCCGGCCATCCCAAGCTCTGATCGTCCTCCTATTTTTTTTTCTCTGGCAACGGCAATAAAGAGTGGATCTCATGCTCAATTTACCCAAATTTCCAACCCAGGTAAGAACCGTAACCACATTGAGCACTAGTAACAAAAGGATCTGAAATTGGGGCATATTTTTGAAGTAATTTTGATTTGGGAATAAAAGTGTAAGAACAATCTTTGGATTTGGGGATAAAAACAGTATATGTCAAAAAAAAGTCTCAGTTTATGTCGAAAAAAAGTGCCAGTGTATGTTTTAAAAAGTGCCAGTGTTAAGTTAAAAAAATGCCAGCGTTAAGTTTAAAAAGTGCCAGTGATAGTGTAAAAAAGTGCCAGCACATGTACACTGGCACTTATTGATACTGCAATGGACACTTTTATAAGTGCCAATATCAATGTTAAAAAGTTCCAGTGTAATGGCTGACAATTATTAACACTATCACCGGCACTTTTAATAACTGCTAGTATCAATATAAAAAAGTGCCAGTGTACTCACTGGCAATTTTTAACATTAACACTGCACTTGAGAAAAGTGCAAGAGTTCCTGGTTGAGTTGTGCTAGGGCTTATAATTTTTGCAATTGAATTAAACCATCAATTTGGTTCATTATCGAGACCTTTAGTTTTTTTTTATTAAGTTTATGGATAAAAGAGTGTCAGTGGACATCTAAAAAAATGCCAGGGGACATCTAAAAAAGTGCTAGCGTCAGAGTAAAAAAATGCCAATGCACGTCTAACAAAATACCGGTGTAAGTGTAAAACAAGTGCCAGTGTTAATTTAACAAAGTGTCAGTGTTAGTGTAACAAAGTGCCAGTGTTAGTGTAACAGAGTGCCAGTGTGAAGAGTGCCAATTCATGTATATAAAAGTGCCTGTATAAAAAGCGCCAGTGCCAGTTTAACAAAGTGCCAGTGTTAGTGTACTGGCACTTTGTTCTGGCACCGACACTTTTTACACTGGCACTTTGTTACACACATGTACTGGCACTTTCTTTGTTTACACCGACACTTTGTTAAACTGATCTTGGCGACACTTTTTTACACCGGCACTTTGTTACACATGCACGACAGGTTGTCACGACGGCCTTTGTTAAAGCGGCCAGCACCTGCACTGGGAAAAACAAAACACGTTTTTTCTAAGTGCAAGGAAAAATGCATTTTTTGTAAAATCAACTCTTTATATTGTGAGTATAAAATTAAAATATGAATGAAAAAATAGTGTAAAAACTTTGTTGTTGGATAATTTTCACTCAAATAAAATTATGAACGAGAAAAATAATAAAGCAAAAAACTTGTAAAAAACGCGTTTTTTGTTAAGCTTAATAAAAAACGTGTTTTTCACCTGCGGTTCAATTTAACGGACGGTTCATATGCTTTTCCGGTCCGATTCAATTTCTCGCGGCGTCTTTGATTTTTGATTTCCTCATTTGTGCCCTTCAATTCGATTTTTCGTATTTTCATCATCTCCGAGGGCATTTTGCGGCGTACCAATTTCCACCGAGTTTCATCATCTCCGAGCTGTTTTCATTCGTGTTTTTACTTGTTATCCGACATTATGACCGGCCAATCCAAAGAAATCAGGGAGAGCGGCGGCATACGAAGGTATAATTTTACTTGTTTTCAGTCATATTGTTCTTCGATTTCAAATCAGTTGCACTGGTACTTTAGAAAACACAAGGAAACATAAGAAAATTTTGGCTCTATTGAAACCCTAAATATAAGCAAACATAAGCAAATGTTGACTCTATTGAAACCCTAAATATGGCACTTTGAAACCGTTGCACTATCACATTTACTTGCACTTGCACTATCGAAACAGTTGCACATTCACATTTAATTGCCAACATAATCAAATGTTGGCACTATATAACTGCGGCTCTTTGAAACCGTAACACTTGGCACTTTCAAATCGTAAGGCTGCACTTTGAAACCATAAAGCGGCACTATGAAACCATAACATGGCACTTTGAAATCATAACACGGCACTTTGAAATCATACTGCTGGCACTGATGTAATGTTTTTTTATATTTATTTTCAGTTCTATCAAAGCGTAAAAGAGTTGTGGATGATGATGATTTTGATATCACTAGTAAGAGGCCTAAAGGGGTGTAAGTACCCAAATCCGGATCGTCCAAATCCGTCGAAAAGTTAACGAAATCCGTTAAGCGGCCGCTCGAGGTGCCGGAACTCGTTAAACTCCCAGATTCTTTGTGCAGCGAGGCGTCCGGGGCGCCTTAGGTGCATTAGACGATCGAGCCGTACTTAACACGTGTCATCACACGTAAAAGCACTGGCTTTCCACTAAAAATGCATTTTCCGGCACTTTCAGGGCGTTTCGGACATTTTTCAGGGTTATTTTAAAAACGGACAAAGCGGGACCGGGGACAAAAATCCCACGTAGTGGTGACTCGAGAGGGCACGTGGCAGCCATGCCACCTCCCTCTAGTCACCCTTCAATCAAATTGAAGGGAAAAGACCAAAATACCCACGATTTGCAAGCCTAGTTCGTTAGGACTCCCTGTGCGCTTTTCTGAAATTGCCCGGCAAGTCCCCCAAGTTTCAGAAATACCCGAAAAAACCCCACGGATTCGAGTCAGTCCGTCCAGGACTCCCTCTCTTGCAATTTTCACCTATAAATAGAAGTTCTTTGTCAAGCTTTCAAAAAAAACAACAAATTACTCCCAAATTTTCACTACCCAGCGTGACCAAGCCGGTTTTCACCCTTCAGAGCTCCTAGTTTGTCTCGATTCGCGTGAAACTTCCGTATTTCGATCAAATACGCACCCTACTACTTGAAACAACCTTTCGAATCACTTTCCGTGTCCCGTACACACCTCCCAAGCCAAAGGAGTCGACCCTAGCCATAGGTATAACTCCCTCTCTCTAAATCTCTCGTTAGTCTCGGTTTACGCGCCGATCGCTATAACCGTTTCGAACGTCGTTATCGAAATGTAGACGCCTCGGTCTAACGGGGTCCGATACGTTTTAGCCCTCGATCCTCTTCTCTTTCCGTAAGAGAAGTAATCATGGGTTAAAACGGCGTTTGACCCCGTTGGTTTTACTTTTATTGTCATTTACCAATTCCGGATCGATCGATCCGTCGATCGCCATTTTAATTTCTGTCATTTACAAATCCGAGCCGTTTGGCCTCGTTGATCGTCATTACAAATCCGAGCCGTTTGGCCTCGTTGATCATCATTTACGAATCCGGATCGTTTGATTCCGTTGATACCGCACTTTAAATCTTGTCATTTACAAAGTCAGGCCCGTTTGGATCGTGATAGTATTTACTTTTCAAAGTCCGAGTCGCAACCCGATTCGTTGATCGCATATCATTTAAACGCATTTTCCCGTAAAAATCGTTAACAATGTAATGCCCGGTTCAAAACCGGAGTTCGTCCGTCGAACTCTCTTTCAAAAGCGCGAAATGACGTTTGTCATTCAAACGCTCATCTTTCAAACTAAAAGCCGCCATTTGACACTCAAAATCATTTAATACGCATTTTCCCGTAAAAATCGTTAAAAATTGATAACAATGACTCGCACGGCTCAAAGCAGAGCGTTTGCCACGCAAACGGTCATTTCAAACTCAAAACCGACGTTTGCCACGCATACGCTCATTTCAAACTCAAAACCGACGTTTGTCATTCAAGCGCTCGTCTTTTCAAACAAAGTCACTTAATCGAACGTTTGTCATTCAAACCAAGATTAAGCATTGTCATTCAAGCCCCCATTTCAAAAGACACACACACACACACACACGATTTCGAAAGGTAGAAAGACTCGTCATGCGAGGCGTTTCGAGCGTCTCGTAATACTCTACCGAAACGTAACTTGACCTCCGAACCTAACAATCTACGGTACTAAAAGTTTTTACTCGTTTTCTTGCTTAATAAAAATGATCCCCTTTTCAAAGCCTTTTCCTAAGTTTTTGCTACCAATAAAACGACACCTTTTCACAATAGCCGTTTCTCAACGTTTGGGCTCAAAATACAAAAACCGCGTGGCGACTCCTCATTTTGTCCCTTCCCGTAGGCGAGGTCTCAAACACCAACCCCAGCGAAAGACACCGCGTTTCGCGCCGCGCGAAATCTCGGGTAATTTCGGTTAGCCTCGGCGACGTCTCCTCAGAAGGAGAGTGGGGTTGTTGAAAAGATAAGGATCCAATCGGGATGCCTTACTTTGAAAGAGACACAGGCGGTCAGTGGCGGACCCTTAGCGAAAAGGATTCCTACGTATCCCGAGCGGGAATCAAGCCGATCGTAGTTCGAAAGGGGGCAAGGGCCGCGCATGGGGACCTTGACTGGCGAGGCTGAGTTAGGAGGCGTCTAAACCTAGATGAGACCATTCGCGCGGTACACTGCACTCGAATGGAGGCTGTTAGGGCGTCACGAACACAGGACTTCCCAGAAACCTTCGAGGGCGTGTGGCGCCTCAAAGCCGGAGTTGCGATGTTGACGAGGGCGTTCGTGCCTTAGGTGCTTGGGCTTATTGTTGTTGCCGGATTTTATCTGCTGGGGATGAGCATTCGGGCTTACCTTGATGGCCGAAGAGGATTGTTGTGCGGAGCTTATTGCGAGGCTGCGGCCCGAGGTGGAACGATCGGGCTTACGACTGGCGGCCGGGGAGATGAATGTTTACTTACTGAAGTGAAAAGGTTTTTGGGCTTACGAGGATGGCCGAAGAGGGATTGTTGCAAGGCGTTCGTGCCTTGGGGTTCAGGCTTATTGCTGTTGTCGGGAAGACGAACAGCGAAGGTCTCGTTGGAGAGTGGAGGTCGGACCGCGAAGGTCGGGATTGACTGTTTGGAATCGGACCGTGAAAGGTCGCGATTGAGAATTGGAATCGGACCATGAAAGGTCGCGATTGAGAAGTGAAATCGGGCCGTGAAAGGTCGCGATTAAGGTGGAAGCGGACCGTGAAAGGTCGCGATTAAGGATTGAAATCGGACCGTGAAAGGTCGCGATTGAGAATTAAAATCGGACCGTGAAAGGTCGCGATTGAGACTTGAAATCGGACCGTGAAAGGTCGCGATTGAGGATTGGAATCGGACCGTGAAAGGTCGCGATTAAGGATTGAAATCGGATAGTGAAGGTCGCGATTAGGATTGGAATCGGACCGTGAAAGGTCGCGATTGAGAATTGGAATCGGACCGTGAAAGGTCGCGATTGAGAGTGGAATCGGACCGTGAAAGGTCGCGATTGAAGTGGAATCGGACCGTGAAGGTCGCGCTTGAGAATTGAAATAGGACCGTGAAAGGTCGCGCTTGAGGATTGGAATCGGACCGTGAAAGGTCGCGCTTGAGAATTGGAATCGGACCGTGAAAGGTCGCGATTAAGAATTGGAATCGGGCCAGGTGAAAGGTCGCGATTAAGGATTGAAATCGGACCGTGAAAGGTCGCGATTGAGGATTGAAATCGGACCGTGAAAGGTCGCGATTAAGGATTGAAATCGGACCGTGAAAGGTCGCGATTAAGGATTGAAATCGGACCGTGAAAGGTCGCGATTGAGAATTGAAATCGGAGTATGAAGGTCGCGGTGAGACTTGAAATCGGACCGTGAAAGGTCACGATTGAGAGTGGGGAATCGGACCATGAAAGGTCGCGATTGAGAATTGGAAGTGGAATCGGACGAGTGAAAGGTCGCGCTTGAGGAATTGAAATCGGACCGTGAAGGTCGCGATTAAGGATTGGAAATCGGACCAGTGAAAGGTCGCGATTAGGGATTGGAATCGGGCCGTGAAAGGTCGCGATTGAGTGGAAATCCGGACGGACCGTGAAAGGTCGCGATTGAGATTGAGATCGGGACCGTGAAAGGTCGCGGTGAGAGTGGAACTCGGGCCAGAGTGAAAGGTCGCGATTGAGGATTGGAATCGGACCGTGAAAGGTCGCGATTAGAGGATTGAAATCGGATCGTGAAAGGTCGCGATTGAGATCGGACCGTGAAAGGTCGCGGTGAGACTTGAATCGGACCGTGAAAGGTCGCGATTGAGGATTGGAATCGGACCGTGAAAGGTCGCGATTGAGGATTGGAATCGGACCGTGAAAGGTCGCGATTGAGGATTTAAATCGGACCGTGAAGGTCGCGATTGAGGATTGGAATCGGACCGTGAAAGGTCGCGCTTGAGAATTGAAATCGGACGGACCGTGAAAGGTCGCGATTGAGACTTGAAATCGGACCGTGAAAGGTCGCGATTGAGAATTGGAATCGGGCCGTGAAAGGTCGCGATTGAGAAGTGGAATCGGACCGTGAAAGGTCGCGATTGAGAATTGGAATCGGACCGTGAAAGGTCGCGATTAAGGATTGAAATCGGACCGTGAAAGGTCGCGGTTGAGGATTTAATGGTGAAGACCATTATTAAATTTTAACGTCAGGAGACGGGATAGTAACTTGGAATGTCCGGAGACATGATTGAACGTTTGAATGTCAAACGTCAAATGAACTGAATTTAACGTCAGGAGACGAGCGTTAGTGAAAACTAACTTTGATTTATCCTCGGGGGAGGGTGAAATTACCCGGATCCGAGAGGCGCTGCGTGTCGCGCCCCGACATCCGGGCATCTTTACGCGTCGGGGAGCGGTTTTGCCCCTCGCCGTTTTTGTTTTCGCATTCGTAGAATCGCCACGCCGTTTTTATTAAGCCCCAAAACATTGAAAAAGGGCATCACGGTTTAAAGATAATTTTAAAGCTGCTTTTTGTGTGATGAGATTTTGAGTTCTGAGGTCAGATGACTCCTCCCGGGAAGAGAATATTTAGAATATTAGAGGCTCACCCACGAGTCGCCTCGTAAAACAAGTCTTTTCTGATACCACCTAATATCCTTTTTAAATGTCATGTGTGTGTGTGTGTGTGCTTTTAAAAATGCATGTCAGTATCGGATGTCTAGACATTGTATGCTATGCTATGGAAATGTATTGAAATAGTAATGGAAGGAAGCCTTACCAATGTTGGTTCGTTAATACTTTGTCTTCGCCTGAGGGAATATAGTGTTTGAGTGGAGTAGCGTCCTGCACGGATCGGGATTAAGCCTTGGAGAGGGACCTGCTTATACTGCGGGACGTAGTTTCGGCGTGAGTTGAGGTTACGACGGCTGCGTTCGAACGGGGGCCCGGCGTGTCGTGGGAGATCGTCAGGTTCACTCGGACGTGCAGGTTCTGGGATCGTCTGATCACTCTACGAGGTTCTAAGGCGTCGTTAGGGTGAGAGTCACTCGGGCGCAGTTTCTGGGCGTGGTTTGGGATCGTCGGTTTGACTCCGAAAAAGAGCCGGGACACCGTGGAAAGGGACTGTGCAAGGCCTCGGAAAGTACCACAAGGGGCCTCGAGTACCTCGAGAGTGCCTCGGGGCAGCCGTCGGGGCGGGGGCGCTCTGGAGGCTTCTGAGCACGCACGAGGGGGCTCGGAAGGCCTCGGAAGGATCACGAATAGGGGCGGTGAATGCCTCGGAAGGACTTAGAGGGGAAGCCGAAGGCCTAGGGAGGAAGAGAGAAGTGGGAGGTGTGTGAAAAGTATATGAGGAGGGGGAGCCCTCTATTTATAGTGCGAGATTTGCATTGTGCAAAGAGAGTCACGTCTGACCTCCCGGTACAATGGCATCAGATCCACTTTTGGTTTTCCTCGATTCCTGAGGGGAATCTCGCGATGACACATGATGGTGAATATTTGGAAATCATGATGTCCCACTCGTGCAATACAAGGGGTCCGTACGGACCAAGTTGACTTTCTTATCTGAAAGGAGGTCCGTACGGACCAACTCTGCGCAGAGGGTAATCATTTTCCTCAGGATTTGAGTGGAATATTGTGGACTTCTGAAGAGGATCGGTAATGAATATTAAAGCAAGAGGAAGGTCCGTACGGACCATTTGATTTGCTTTCCTTCCCGAAAATTCCCTAAAGGTCCTTTTGTCCCTTTTTATCCTGCAGAAGGGCTCCTCTTGGCCTGGTTTGGGTTTGGGGGTTTTGAGAGGGCTTCAGTGAGTGCCAGAGGTCTTCGAGACTGCGTTGATGAGTCTCGCGGTGTTTCCCGCGTGTTTGGAAAGGGGTCGATCCCGCACTTATGAAAGAGGTCCGTACTTAAGCCTAAGTTTGATCGCTTCCTCGACGACGTCACTTATGAAAGAAGGGTCGGTGCCGATAAGATAAGCGGACCCCTCCTAGGACTTCCGGATCGCGTGCCGGGAGAGAAGTGTGACGTGAGGTCAAGTGAATGCAGGACGGTGCGGCCGGTGTCCTGTATCACGTGACCGTTTAGGCCGCAAGGACGTCCGCAAGCCGCTGGACCCCGCGATAGGATTCCTCGACGTATTCCCGGGCGAGGAATCAAGCCCGGTCGTAGTTCGGCGCGGGGCGAGTGTTTTGTGGAGCATGCGGGCGTGGTGGTGCCCTCAAAGTGTTGCGCTGACCGCCGAGGTTAGCGGTAAGCTGACGGCGCAGCTCCGCCGAGGTCAATCGGTCGCACGGGTCGATGGCTGGACCCCGTGATAGGATTCCTACGTATCCCCTAATTGCGGGTAAGGGAGGACCGGTCTTCAAGCCCGGTGTCCGTAGTTCGAGCTGTGCGACTTCATGAGCGATCTCGCGTGATGCAGGGCCGGACGCTCAAGTGCCCGGCGGCGCTCGTGTGACCGCCGGGGATTGAATTGGGGCATGTGTGCGACAAGGTTGGTGTCGCCGAAATGTGGTGACCGCCGAGGTCAACTGCGAGGACTGCGGTGGTGTCCTTTGGATGGAATTTTTGCGATTTTCACGACCGGTGGTTTAAGGCCTTCCGGCTCTGGAGATAGTGATTCCGGAGATTTATACGGTCTTCCGACCGAGTGGTTTAAAGCCTTCCGGACGTACGGCCGGGATAGCAAAGAGGTCCGAGGACGTTTTTCAATCGCGTCTCCGGCCGAATGTGTGGTCAGCGCCACGCCGCAGACTTTCAATCGTTTCCTTCGCTGGCTACACGCGGGGAGGACTTCTCAATCGTCTTCATCCGGCGGCTTGGTGCCACGCCGGAGGACTTTGAATCGCCTTCTCAAGCGGCGTTGGTGCCAACGCAGCCTGAAAGGACTTTGAATCGTCGGGCGCGGCTGGAGCCGTGCCACGCGGAGGACTTTGAATCGTCTTCTCGCGCTGGTTGCTTGTATCCACGCGGAAGGACTTTGAATCGTCTTCTCGGGCGGGGCGCGGCGCCACGCGGAGGACTTTGAATCGTCTTCGGCGGCGGTTGGTGCCACGCGCGAGGACTTTCAATCGTCTTTCATATGTGGCGGCGGTGCCACGCGCGAGGACTTCAATCGCCTTCGGGCGGCGCACATGTGTTGAGCATGGCCGCCTCAGCTTCGAGAGGTTTGCGAGATGTCTCAGGCTTTTGGCCTCGTCGAGGAGAAGGTCGTGTAGTGACCTTGCACGGCCGCTCGTGTCGCTGCCGCTCGAAGCGGGCAATGATGATGGCCGGTGATTGCTTCACCATTTGGCATTTCGGGAGGCGCTTCGTGCCTCGGGATTCAGACTGGGAGTAGCTGCCGTCTTTCTGTGCTTATATGTGCCTTTGCCGCTGAGAAGGGCAAAGTTCTGCCACATTGACTACGGCCACGGGATATGTAGTCTCGTATGACTTCCTTTTCGACTTACTGGGGAGGAGCTCTGGGCTTACTTTGATGGCCGGTGCTTGCGTTGCCGCCGTGGCGGGCGAGGTTCGGCTTACACCGACCGCCTGCTTGAATTGTCGGGGATGCGTGACCTTGTAGGGCCCTTTCGCCGAGAAGATGACTTCGCTGACCTCCTTTTCGGGTGGCCGGTGGCCGAGTCAGCACGAGCGTTTGGAGGCGCTTCAGGCCTTGATATTCGTGGCCGAGGCCGGGCTCCTTCGAGGCCGTCGCTGAAATGGGCGAGGACCTGGCCTTACATTGATGGCTCTGCGGGTTGAATTAAGTCATGAAGTGGGCGAGGTTCGGGCTTACGTTGACCGATCACTGTGCTCGCGTTGCCGCCGCGGCGAGGCCCGCTTACACCGACTGTCTGGGTGCTTGCGTCGTGGAGCGGGCGAGGTTCTAAGCCACACCGACCGCTCTGCTTGAGTTTCCGTTGAGTGTTTTTGGAGGCGTCTCGTGCCTTGGGACTTGTATTCGCAGGACGTTGAAGTCTTTCCTTTTGCATTGCCGAGCTGGAAGGGCGAGGACCGGTCTTACCCATCGAGGCCTCAGCTCGCGGTCAATCGTCGTTGAAGCTGGCGAGGCTGCTAGCTTACACCGATCGCTCTGCAGGGCCCTGCGTTGCCGCTGGAGCTGAGCCGGGAGCTGGCGATGGGGTTCTATCCTGTACACCGACTGCCGGTGTGGTTGAATTGCCGCTGCGGTGGCGAGTCTCTGGCTTACCACGCGATCAGCCGCCCTTGATGGCTTCAGCTTGCCGTTGATAGGAGTCTGTGACAGCGAGGTTCGGGCTACACCGACCGCCGCAGCCAGTCGCTGGGCTGACCTGGGCGAAGTCGGGGCGCCGCGCTCTGCTCCTGCTTTCGACTTTGCTCGGAGGTACGAGTTTATTGCCGTTTTTTGATTTAGCAAGCCTCGTCATTTCTCCATTGTCTTTTGCACCGAACCTTTTTCGCTTTGTCACAGCTTGTGGTTCTACGAGATCTTCTCCAACTCGCCTCCCGGATGATAGAGATCCCTGGGGCCGTAGAATGCCGCTTTACTATCCTGCGATAAAGTTAGGCCGGGCTCGTTCGACGAGGGAGTGGAGGAGGACCCGGGCAGGGGGAAGCTCACCCATCGCTTATGAAGATGTGGGCAGAGCGTCTGGAGAGAGGCAGCCCGAGGGGCTCGTTTTGCTCCCGCGGCTCCCGAATGAGGCCGATGATTTCCCGAGGGCGTCTCCCGAGCGACGATGCATGGAAGATGCCGCTGGGCCCGACTCACGACGGTCGCTGTATCCTGGGAGAGAGGGTCTTCTGGTAGCATGGCCCTGGCATGCTCCCCTTAGCTCCGAGGGACCCAATCTTTTCTAGGATGACGGTGATTCCTCGTGATATGGATGTATCGGGAGTTTCGCGCATCCTCGCGCGCGCAGCGCCGCAGGAGTCTGGCCTTTGCAATCGAGAGGAGTACAGTCCTTCATGGAGGAGTGAAGTTGAGAACGCCACGTGTGTGTCGGCGAGGGAGAGGAAGCCGGTCCGCAGGTCCCCTGGGAGGTTCCTATGCTCTGTCTGATTTCACATATGTCCGCTAGGACCTCATCGGAGGAGGAGCGCTGCCTGCATTCGTGCTCCCCGAGCTGTGCTCCCCGCCGCATACAGAGTAGATCCCGATGGGATCTACGCGAGTGTGCCGGACTTCTTTTCCATATACCCTTGATGATCTTTTCGTATTTTTTTCTTTTTAAGGTTGTCGAAGTATAACCGTAGACACAGCGTTTCTCTGGGCCGCTTGCCGGGTGCGGTGTCCCTCGGGAGAGCCTATGATAGCGCCGACTGGGCCAAGTTATGTGGCGACGAGGTCGTTGCGAAGAAGACTTGGGCGTCGAAGCATGTCTGGGCCGGGTCTTCGCGACGCGTGCCGGGCTGCACTGTGCCTATGCCTTCGAGGCATTCTCGTAGGACGTTCCTCCCACCGAGAGCCGAGCCTGAGTCAGCAAAGCAGGAGTGGACCTTCGAGGAAGGGCGGCATAATATTGGATTTGCCTGACATCTTCGGGAGCTCTTCGAGGCGCGAGACCCTTTTGAGTCAGCTTCTTCCTCCGCCAGATCGCATCAGGTGAGGGATCCTCGTAGCCTTCTTCTTCGATCCTGTTTCGTTTGATTTCTGATCCTTCTGATTACTTCTGACTGCGGCAAGCCCCCTACTCCTGGGCGGCTCGCAGATTCGGATGACGAGGACGTGATCGCGGCGGAGTTCAGCTGTGGATGCCCGACTTCTCTCTCGAGGACTCTCGGGCGAGGATGAGATGATGCTGAGGAGTCCTGATTAGTATTCATTTCGCCTTCCCTCTTTCATATCTTCTCCTTTTTTTTTAGCAACAGACATTACTTATGGGGTACCGTAATAAAAACACTTCGTATTTGCAATGGCAAACAAAGATTTTATATTTTAAGATGTAATCGTCATTTTTGTGATTTCCTGGATTCTGTCCTAGAAATTGTTGCTATTATTATTATTATTTTTTCAGGCATGCCACGTGAGCCGAGAGCTGCGCAGAGGTAGCTGTATGCTCAAGCCTGAATGGCTTGTCGGACGATGGCCGTTGCTCGCAGCCAAGCGCTTTGGAGCAAGGTCTGGCCATGAGGACAACAAGCTGTTGTTGTACCGCTTTTGTCGGGGAAATGGGTTCTGCGTTTGCAAAAAAAGTGAGGTCCAGACGTGGCACTTAATACGTCTTTAGCATGCAAAGAGGTCCCAGTGACTGACCAACCTTGCTTTCGGGAAGGAGATAAATGCTTTCTGCAAAGGTTCCGGTTTCTTCCTCATTTCCCCCATTTGCAGCCATTTTTCGAAGCTTTCTTCCCCGTTTCTTTTCTAGGGAACCTCCATTTTTGCCATGGATCTCTTCGTACGTCCCTAGAATTTTGCCGAGGCTTTCGCTAGAGAGAGGCACACTCGAGCGCCTCGAAAACGTGGATGCGGCGCTCGCATGAGGCATCGTAGACGGGCTTTCGAGGTAAGGTTGCTCGCTCTTTGCTCGATTTGGTCTTTTAAGGAGTCAAGTTCCCGATTTGGGATTTCGTTGCGGGCTGCCGCGAAGTTCCTGGGATGTTAGGGAGGCACCGTGTATTGCTTCTCCTACAATGAAATGGTGCCCCACTTTTGAGGGATTTTCGGGCTTGGTGGGGACCTGGGAGGCGGAGGCCATCTCGCTTCCTTTCGATTGGAGTGGTCGCCACACAGCGTGAAGCTCGCGTGCTTTTCTTCGTACTTCGTTGGAAGAAGTGTGGCAGGCGATCCTTGATTCGGGTCAGGCTATTGACGTTTCTCGGAGCCTCGGAGCTGGTTCATGGTCGATGATGAGAGTGATGTCTCTTGGGAATGCATTTGCCTTCGCGCGTGACGGGCGACGCTTTCCATGGTCGCTCCCTCGCATTAAGGCGACGGCGCTGGCTAGGTGCGGTAGGGCAAACTCGGCAGGCCGGGAGAGGATATCGTCCCAGTTGGTGCGCGGGGGAGACCTCTTTTCATGGTATTGACCGGCTCCGGCGACCGGGGATCGTTTTATGAGAGAGGGGAAGCCCCGCTTGCTCACCTTGTGGCTCGCGAGGAGAGGTCTCTCCTGTGCAATGCCCGAGGCTCCGACGTTGCTTAGCCCGCGGGTCACTTTCCTGCTTCGCCGACCTCTGCGGCTGACATGGATCACCCGCCTGGGAGAGATGGACGGCACTGCCTTGGTACGCATCGTATCCGCCGGGTGGGAAATTCCGTGACCGGGAGGATTGAGACTAGGAGGATCTGGCAGAAGGGTCCTACGTCAGTCGTAGTTCCGTGTTTGTCTTGGTCCTCCTTCTCTATATGCTCCATCGCTTGTTTCCCAAGGCAGCTTGGGATGAAGCAGAGCCTTTGTTGGGCTCTGGGACGACCTTTGCTACCGCGTGAGGTAGTTCCTCTCAGTATGGCGCTTCAGTGCTCTTCAGTATTTTCCTCGAGTGGTATGGAAGCATTCCCGCTTTCCCTCTCCGCGGGTACTCCTAGCACGCTGGGAGCTGCCAGATTGTCAGACACGACTCGGCACTCCGGCCCGGTAATGAGCAACAGGCCAAGGGCCCCAAATGGTCTCGGAGAGCGTGCGTGTAAAGGGCAATTCTGGGGACCCTGCTGTCGGTAAGTAGCTATTGCCTTAGGAGTTCCGAAGCTCCCGTCCGACCCTTCGGATGTGACGGAGCACACTTTGTTTGCTACGAGACCGTAGAGTCGACCGACCGATCGTGGAGAGGTCCTCTTTACGTGCAGACTCGCAGGGAGGAGATCCGAGCCGAAGCACGGGCGAACGAAGCCCCGAGAGCTACTCGGATTGTTTCTGACTCTACCTGGGAGGACCCCGATCTCTGACCAGAGATCCCAGAGGTCGGGTCTCACGTGGAGTTTAAAGAAGACTCGTCTGGGGGACGAGGGAAGAAAGGAAAGAACGGGCGAGGGGACTGTGAGCGCAGTACCTGGCGCGCGAATGACCTCCTAGTATCCATTCATCAGACATTGCAAACACATTATTAGTTAAATGTATTAAGCCGTCTTTTTAGCATGCTTGTGAACTTGAGAGTAGATCGTGCTTGAACTCATCAAGAAATGTTGTAACCGTTAGTGATTTGTGATTTACTTTTAAAGCTTGGCTCGAGACGCAAAGATCTCTTGTTTGCCTTTGCTTCTTTTGTGCACCCTTGTCTGGCGTACACCATCTGGACTTTTCTCGGTTGCATTTATGCGGATCGAAGTTGCCTGGGCCACGACGCGCAATCCCTTTGCTTAGGCTTTCATGCTTGGCCGAGAGTGTTGAGTGATCTCTCGACAAGTCGCTTTGACGTGTCTTTCGTAGCCTTCCTTGCCCTCACTTGTCAGCGTCTCGCCTTCGACCACACTTTTGCAAACTTTCCCTGCTGAGCTTCTTTTTATTTTTTTATTTTTTGTCAGGAGCCCGTCGAGCTCTTTTTTTTGTGAGCCCCGTTGCCGGAAGCTCTCTTTTTTTTTTTTTTTTTTTAAAGCTGCTATGGGCGAAGACAAGCCCCCGGCTTCAGCTAAAACAAACATGAGTCGGGCCGTGCTTGATGCCGAAAGTGACCTCTCGAATGTCCTTTTCGATGTCGCCGGCCGTCAAGCCGACTTGGGTCAAGGTGACTGCTGGGCGTGTTCTTGAAAAGTGTGCGCTTGGGATGGAGGTCTGATTGACATTCAAACTTTTTGACCTTTTGTGTATTTTTTTCTTAGACCGGACCAATTAAGGTTGCCTACGTCTCCTGACTAGAGGGCTCAGTGGTCGGCGTAGTTCGACACTACTATTGAGTGCCAAGCAGATGCACAGCTTATTCTTCTTTAGGCGAAGTATCTCAGCGTAAGCTTGCTTCCGGCTGACCGGGATTCATGAAGTGGATTTCCGTCTAGGTCCGCTCTCGCCCTCATGGCGCCTCCCAGAAGATCTTTGAACCACCTGAAAGGGCCGATCCAAGTGGGTTCCCCATTTCTCCCAGCTGGTCGGGTTCGGAGCTGGAGGCTTTTCTTTCGAGTACAAGATCGCCTTCCCCGATGTGTCTCTAGATTTGACTTTCTTGTCGAAAAAGCTCTAGCCATCCTCGCGCTGATAGTTTCCACGTGTTCCATGGCCTTTAGTCGTCGCTCGTCTAGCGTAGCCAACTGTCAGAAATCGGCTTCGAGCCATTCAACCTTCGTTGATGTCATTTTCCAGCACAGCGACTCTGGAGTGAGGGAATTTCAGCTTAATTTAACGGAAGGACTCAAGCTCCATCCCGTGATGTCGTGGCGACCGGGGTTTCTCCCCCGCGGCTCGTTTCCGACTGATGTGCGGTAGCCCCAAAGTGCAAGGTGCAAATTTCTTCTGCCAATTGCGTCCTCTGGTGGTCATTTTTCTGATGACTTCGCTCGAGGGTTTTTTGTTGGCCGCTTCCACTCCGCGCCGTTTGCTTTCAGCCGCGGGCCTGGGTAGGGAGAAGATTTCAGTGGCGCTGTGATCTTGGAATTCACCAACAGCTCTGGGTCGACCTCCCCGAAGTGTGAACCATTGTCTCGATATGACCTCATTCGGGATGTCGTATCAAGAGCATGATGTTTTCCTTGAGGAAATGTGCGACCTTCTTTGAGGTGAGTACTCAGTAGGACTCAAGCTTCGAACCCATTTGGTGAAGTCAGTCGACGGCTATTAAGACGAATCCGCGACTGCTGTCGCTCGGGCGGAAAGCAATTTTCCCGATGACGTCAATTCCCTGGGCGGCAATGGCCAAGGTGTAGTCATGCAAGAGAGGTCGTGAGGAGGTAGATGTGATTGAGGCTTGGAGAACCGCTGGCACTGGTCAGGCAGCTTCTTCGACAAAGCTGATGCACCCGTCTCCACTGGAGATCCAAGAGTAGCCCATCCCGAGAATCGATTTGCATCGTGGCTCGGGCGTTCATGCGGGGACCGCAAGCCCCATTGTGGACTTCTGCTCATGAACTTGTTTGCTTCTTCTGGGCCGATGCGCAGCGTAGAGCGGCCCACAGGTAGCGTTTCTTGTATAGCATGTCCCCGAGGATGACGAAGCGAGAGGCGAGGCGCTTAAAGCCACATGCTCTTGGTTTTGACCCCTCTCAGGTGTGCGGGCCTCTCCTTGTTTACGCTGAAGGTAGTTTTTCCCGCTTCTTGAGGTATTGGAAAATCTGGTTTGTGCCGGAAATGGCATCTGGACTTTGCGTCTCTTTCGCTCTTCAAGAATCTTGCAAATCGTCGTGATTAAAAACCTTCTGCCAGCCTTGGGCCCTGTGCTTTTTCTCTCGTTTGACAACATGCTTAAATGTTTGCTTGATGCATTTATTTAATTAATGTGTTTGCTTCTTTATCAAGTGAATCGTTATTAATCAAGCCAGTTATGTTAGTTAATTTACTCGCTTGTTAAAGATGCAATGCAGAGGATACTCTGAAAGATCGAAGCATTCATTAAGAGTATTAATGAATACATTATTGGTGATTTAGTTCGGTAATCTTCTCGCGTGAGGCCATCGATGACCTCCGAGAGACTCAAATTCAAAGAGTAATGGACTCAGGATGAGTTTTGACACTAGACTCTAGGGACTCGAGGGGTCGACCAAGTCGTTTCGATCACGCCCTACTTGGCCGCGCTGGGTCCGGAGAAGGTGGCCCAGCTTATTGAGCGCGCGACAGCTTCGATAGGAGACGGGGCTTCAAGCGGCTTTTATGTCACCGTTCCTCGATCATTGCTATCAGCGTAGTTATCGTAAACAAAATCGATTAGATCTCGGCATCTCGATTTCTTCTTTCAAGAGCTGTGTGGAGCAGCAGCCTCGTCCCAAGCATCGTCATCATGAGTCTTTTGCTTTTATTCTTGGGCATTACTAGCTCGAATGCACTCGTCCCGTTTGTTGAAGACATTTAGTGTTGACAGAGAGTTTTTCGAGTTCTTTCCGCCAAAGAGTGGAGTTTTTCCGAACCAAAATTACCAGGAATAGCGGCGGCTTCATGGATCCCAAGAGGAGCGCTGGTGTGTCAGAGAAATGCTCTTCTGACGGATTTGGCTTCGAGGCCTCCGAATCTTAAGCCAGCCCCGCCGGAGCTTGTCCATGGTTGTAGGCCGCTTTTGTTTGGCGCTCGATCGCTCTCGGCTCCTCTTTTTCTCGGATCTTTCTTCCAAGTTGCCGGCCTTCTTGGTGGAAGTACTTCGGTCACGCCGAAGCCGTAAGCGATCGAAGATCTGAGATTGAGCGTATCGCCTCTTTTGTTATCTCGCGGAGCTGCCGCAGGTGTAGCCGCTTGTCCTCCGCAATGTGTTCTGGAGTAGGAGAGTATCCCGTGCCGCAAGCAGTGGTATTCTCGTTCTTTTTCGATATTGGATGATCTGTTGAGTGCCCTCGATGGGCGTTTTCTCTCAAACCGAGTCCCAGTGGATGTAGTTCATGTGCTTCATCATTTTCATCTGGGAGTGGATCTTGTCCCAAATCAAAGGTGTGTCTATGTGGCAACACCTGGGCCTTGGGCTTTGGATGGTGAACCCCGTTAGCATCATGCCATCATCGGTCGGGCTTTGATCTCTAAGACCGGGACGCCGTTTGTGCTCTGCCCCTTTCGTTGACCACGCTATCACCGTAGATGACGGGTAAAGCATTCGCCTCTCGTTCCTTGGACGAACTTTACGCACCGATGCGAGAGTGGATGCCACCCCCATTGATCTCGGTGTAGCCAAGGGCGTCCCAAAATGGCAAACAAGGTGATCGGGATGTCGATGACTTGAAATCCACTGTCTAGACCATTTGCTTTTCCGGTAACCACAAATTGCAAGGCGGCTATTCCCAAGACTCGGGCGGATAAGTTGCCAGTCGTATGCCTTGATTGCCGGAGTCGAGGGCTTTAGATCAATTGCTTTGATCCCTAGCAAATCCATCATTTTGGCCGGAAGGACGTTTCATGGATGATCCCTCATCTACCAAGACCCGCGGAGACGACGCTCGTCCGGCCAACCGTTACGTAGAGAGGCTCATTGGTGGTCGCCCCCAAATTTTGGATAGGTCGAAGCTCAAGTGAAAGTGATGAGGAGTATTGGCCGGTAATTGACGCTTGCCAATCATCTCGAACCGCTTCATCAGTGTCACTGCGTGATGGAACCATGGTTCGGGCCGTGCTTTCTTCCAACTTCGAAGCCAGCGGGTAAGACGGCTGGAAAAGTGAGTGGGTGACCGTGAGCGTAGATGTTAGCCCGAGCGCGCTGGAAGCCGTGTCAAGCACAAAGATCTTCACTCGGGTCCAAGATTTCGCCATGTAGTGGCGCAGTGGTCCCTTTTTCGGCCCGTGGCTCGTGCATGTGGCCGGCCTTTGTCCGGTCCGTGGAGGTGATTCACTGGGATTTGGACCCGAACGTACGTCGAACATTCACCCTCGGACTTATGGCTTTTGCTTGCCTCTCCCCATTTCTCGTAGCGGGAGGACCCGATCATGCAAGGCCAGATCACCGCAAGCATTTCAATTCGCTCACTGCCATGGCTTTTACCGAAGCATCAATAGCCAAGCTTTGAGATCTTCCCAAGACCGTGGGTTGGATTACCTGGACCTTTCGCCGCCTTCTATGGCGGTGCGAAGCTCGGTCTCCGCCTTCGATCATGGGAGCACAAGCATTGCCGGCTTATGGCCTTGTGCAAGTAGCTAGGCTTCGCTGGAGTAGATGACATAGTAGTCAAACTTTTCCCCGAGGGTTCTCCAAGGGTTCCGACTCAAGTGGGATCACCTGGATTCATGACCTCTTTTTCAATTTTTGTTGAGAAGATAGCTTCTTTCTTCTTTCTTCGAGGACGGCCCTCATTCATTTCACATCCCTCGAATCTCCATTTCACAAGCACCGCAATCGCACGTCCCACCGTATGTGGGTTTGTTGTTCCTGGCTGGTGGTGGTACCTGGACCTCAAGAGGCCGGAATGGGCGGTAAGCTTTCCCCGAAGGGTCTTTGTGGCCTTACGTCATAACCGCATGGCTCGTGGAGGAAAGTGGAACAGCTCAGTCTTCTCAGAAACAATGAGAGATGTTAGAGCCTGTAGGAAAGGGTGGGCCATGACTGGGAAGCCCTGTGTAAGCTTCTGGGTGGCTAATGTTCGAAGTGGCGCATGGCACCTTCGATCCAGTGCTTGTTGCTCACCCGGCGTTTCTCAATAGCCAAGTGAGGACTCCGCCAAACTTCTTCCAATGTCGGGAAATTTCTCGGGGGTAAGCGTCCCTCGTTTTCATCGTTGTTATTCACCGATTTTCGGGCCATGTGGGAGCCGGGACGCAATGTCCCGGTGGCGTAGCCGGGAAGCGAGGTAGGACCTTGGCCGCTTTTGGCACCGGGAGACTCGTTCCTGCTACTACTCGACCACTCTCTCTTTAGTCCGGAGGGGGCGCAATGGGAAAGGTTTAGACATCGTGAATGGCCTAACTAGATAAAAAGTGGGGAAAGCTCACGTGGCATG
This sequence comes from Adenophora triphylla var. japonica, assembly GCA_022495995.1. Lineage (NCBI taxonomy): Eukaryota > Viridiplantae > Streptophyta > Magnoliopsida > Asterales > Campanulaceae > Adenophora > Adenophora triphylla. The sequence goes on from JAFEMH010002192.1 coordinate 367,090, forward strand.
CGGAGTTTCCGTTTCTTTTATTTTCTCTCGATTTTTTTTGTTGTTTTAATTTCTACTTTAAACAAGAAGCTCGTAATCCTAGGTAGGTTGGAAAGA